>LPNX010779388.1:2839-33089 GCA_001517045.1 Pseudotsuga menziesii
ACGGTCGATGTTCCTCAGTCGAGTTCGCTATTCCTCGGTCGAGCTCTGTTCCTCGGTCGAGCGATTGAAAATGACAATTGGGGCCCCCGCGGCCCCTTTTTATAATTTTTTTTGAAAAAGGTACCTCGGTCGAGGTATGTACCTCGACTGAGGTCCATACCTCGGTCGAGGGCTTTATAAAACCTCGGTCGAGGTGTTAATACCTCGGTCGAGGGTTTAACAAGCCCTCGACCGAGGTACGTTTTTTTGTTTTTGGCAAGATGCGCTTGCCAAAAAGTGTTACCCAGGTCCGTGGATTCACCCAAAAACAAGAAATACCTAAAAAACCATGATGATGACATGTATTTTCAGGTATTTCTTGTTTTTGGGGTAGCAAGGTCCATCAAAAGTATGCCGAGTGGATACTCGTTGGATGCGGAATTTAATTCTGCGTCCAACGAGCTCTCCCGATCGAAATTTGAGTAAAAGCACTGAGAGATATGTCAAAAATACAAACAAAAAAGTAGTTTTTTTATGATACCTATCCCCAAATTTATATTGAAAAAGTGTTTAAGACCTATACGGTATTTCAAATTTAAAGCAATTTCATTGGCTAACACATGATGACATGGAATTTGAATCAAAGTTAAAAGGCCCATTTTGAGTTGAAATTTCCTCTAATATGATCCTTGCTTGTATCTAATCCTTCCATGATCAACACCAAATAAACAAAAATGTTTGTTTTATATATATAAATTTTTTTAGGTTTTATTTAAACTTTAACAATGTAAATAGGTTTGGCACATGCCAACAATTATTTTCTTCCCAACATTCAGATTCCTTGCAAATATTCTGCATTGATTCTACTATCAAAGTTGTATAAGGCTTCTAGGATAGGCAGAAAAACTACCCACAACATTTAGGTCATCAAGATACAAAAAAATCTCATAGATAATCCTACTAAAAATCCTAAAATCAACAATGTTGGACTGGTTCACATAGTTGGCCCTCAAAATAGCGCATCCAAGCTTCTTAAAAATCCAAATCCTTGGCCAACATGAAATCCCATCACCCAATTTCGATGCAAAGCAATAGGAACCTGAAAACAAACTTAGGGAAAACAACCCTATATTGCAAATATCAAGAAGGAGAACAAAAAAACAGCAGCCTGCATATCAAACAAACCTGAAGTGTCTTGATAGTAACAGTGAGGCCGGTGCTTGGATTGATAGTGGCAGTACCATTCTCTTGTATCCAGCATTTGAAAACATAGCCGAACCCACCTCCACCTAGAACACTCTTTGGCCTAAAGTTCCTGGTGGCAGATTTCAGCTCATTGAATGTGAATTTCAACAACTGGGATGATATTTTTAATTGCTCCTCTAGCCTAGGAATAGTTGGAATGCTCTCTGTACTGGCAGTGCTAATCGAAGGACCTGTCTAGGAAGTTGGCAATGGTTTTCCATTATCATTGGGATTTTTGGTTTCAACTGTGCATCAATGTGTTTTACAAAAGAAACCCATCTATAAGTCGGCTTCTCAAGAAATCAAAAACCAAAAATTCAATTGCAATTACAATTTTAAGAACAAACGCTTTTAAATGACATAATAATATATTAGGATTCACGAACCAAATTCAAGACTATTTAAAATAATTGCAGATCATTCAAAACAATTTAAAATATTTTCTGGTTCATCAACCGAAATGATCAAAAAAATTTAAAATATTTTCTCATCCATCAACCAAACAACCAAATTTAATTTGATACAAATAAGAATTAAGGATCCCTCTATTTTCCATTTTGTTTTTGTTTTCTTTCGCTCATGAGGCACTCAACCAGTATGTCATTTTGTAAAATGAATTTAAAAAACATTCCTCTTCTTTCATTTCTATAAAACCATTTTAAATACATCATTTATAATTATGATGCAAGAATAGGTTGAAAAGCGCACTTAAATGCCCGTCGTTTTCTAAAATGCAAAGCGACATAAAATACTAAATTACATGATAGTGTTGTCATGCTACAGGGTAGCGATGGTGAGTCCAACTTCTCGATCAAAGCTTGAATAGTTGCATCCCTATATAGGGGTTTGAATTTGTGAAACATTTTTGTTTTAGTGTAACGTTTTTGTGAAACAAAGAATCTAATATATAATAAAATTTCTAGGAAACTTCATGAAAAGTTACAATAACCGTGATTTTCAGAGTTACTGTGGAATTGGTAATTCTATGGCAATTCTTTGCATGATGCTATTTTGGCGGAAATGACCTTGGATCATGGCTGGTTTCTGTTTTTCAACAAATTAAGAGCCCTTTCCTGTACAATGTCAATTATTTAGCCTTTAGGTGGCACCTTTCCAGAAAAACAATTTAGTTCGTAATTGCTCAAACAAGTTTATTAAACCCTCTCCATCCCAGCCATGACTCGACCCCAGCCAAACCCCACCTGAGGTTTTGTCGAGATTCTTCACTACTCATAACAAGAAAATTATAAGCTTATTACCAAGGATGAGAGAGTCATGAAGGCTGATAACTGGTTAAAAGTGTACTCCCAACCAAAAAAAAAAGTGCTATATTTTGTTTAACATACACATTCACACTTCAAAGGTGGTTTCCATTTTACAGGTTGACTCATTTTTAAAAGAGGAGCACAATATTGGTGTTACAAAGAAGGAATCAAAGAAAAGGAAGTACCCTACTAAGACACTAGACTCTACTTTTTTGCAGGAGACATAGAGTAACAGTATGGACATTGATAAGAACAACACTGGATTGACAAATCCAAAACCAAAGAGAGAGGAGAACCATCCTACTGATACACTTAAAGCCAATATCCTACATGATGCACACACAGATATTTACACTCTGGATGAGGATAAGAATAACATTGCTCCATTCCATGATGAGGAACAAAATGGAAGTGAATTTAAAAATAGCATGTCTTCATTACTTTCTCAACTAGGAAGCACCGGGGGTATTGAAAGAACAAAGACTAGGGTGGGAAAGAAAATCAAGATCCTGTACACTACAAAAGAAGTTTGTCAGGAGAACTTGAAATTCAGAAACTAGAAATTCCTCCCAGTAAGTTGCTCGAAACGATTAACTAAAAAAAAGTAATACAATTGTATCAGCTTGGGAAGCAATTATCTTTTAAGTAGTCTTCAGGTTTAAGTATAGAGTGTGTTGCTGGTGACCCATCACCTGGTGACACAGGTAATTCAAAAGTTGAGGGGAAGTACCCCTAAGTGTATTAACCAGCTTTAAAGCCTTGACATGGATTTCAGCTAGGTAATCTGCGACACCCCTTATACCATCACCTAGATGCAAATCCCCCTTTGGTAACCTAACACCCACAGGAAAATCCTCCATAGACCAACATTCAGATGATACAAAACAGCTTATATCCTCCATGGATTCATAATCTAGGAAGACAACAACTACAGATTTTACCTGAGGATATCTGAAGTCAACTTTTTAGTGATTTATTTATTCATTTGCATATAGTTTTTCCACACAGAATCAGAGTCTTCATGAAATTCCATCCCTTAAATTTGATATAACACATTGTTTGAAATTCCAATTTTGAGTCAGATAATTTATTTGTTTAGTTCAGAAAATATAATACAAATTGGGTATTCTATTGAAGTTGGGACAATGTCTAGAGAATAAATCAGGTAAGAGGAGATGATCTTATTAATATTTCTGGCTTAAGCACTCTTGAAGAATATATTGTTTATTCATTTGAATTGGCATGAAAATGAGTTTTAACTGAGTTAGAATATAAAATATATTATTTGCCAACCCGATTTCCCATTATTCTTCTCTTTTTCATGCATCCACTTACAATTTCCCTGGATGATGCAAGGCCAAACTGGATGCCTGTCAAAGCTGCTGTGGAAACCGGGCGGCTTCTTCCATCGTGCCAGTAAAAGAATTGGATAACTTCTTCACTCACTGGTATTCTAGTAACATCATGCGAGTAAGCAAGGAAGCAACTGATATTCCTCCTCTTCTAAGTTTGTAGGTGAAAAGCAAGCAATCGAACAACGAAGCCAGCAGAACAAAAAAAGAAAATGAAGATTGTGTGCCACAAATAGTAGAGGTGGTTTCCGTGTGGCAGTTAATATGCATGTGACTTGAAGTGTGTTGTGGGCAGCGTTGCAATGGAATCAGCAGAGTCTCGGCACAGTGGTTTTGGTTGTTTGTAGACCGTAGCTGTAGCTATGTTTTATAAAAAATATTGTGATGAAATTATAATGAATGAATGAAAGATCAAAGGGCTTTGGATTTTCTATACCGATGTCAAACTGTGTAGTTTCCATTAAAGAGAATATATAATAACATGGAGAATTATAATAGAATCCATAAAATATTAAACCAATTTGACGGATCTTTATTTTGGTTAATGACTTCAATGTTGGGCTTCACCACATGATTCGTAATATGAAGCATAATGATCTCATGACAACAAGATGCCTTTCTGGCTCGTAGACTGAAGCATATTTACATACGAGGATTATATAAGAGCTAGGGTAGGTTGAGCATAAGATGCAACAACAAGAAAATTACTAAATACAGAATCCCAAATAGGGACTAGTTATGTATATAGCTAAAATCAAACAAATTAACTTGTTTAAGGACAATTCTACTGATTGACCTATAATTCTTAGCCTTTACACTGCATTTTGTCCAGGGATTCTGCAAGACCATTTGGCACCTGTTGTGATATGTTTGAACAAAGTAAAACAAGATAGTTTTAACTATCAGAAGTTACAAACAAATGATCTTAGGTTGAGAAGTTATCTATGGAAAACATAATTCAACAGAGCTCAGAGAGAATATCTCAATAGAATTGCCAAACAAAATTTATGTGTGAGATCAGAAAAATCTATTTCAAATTGGAATTGAATTTTTCCCATTCTTAAAATAACTCATGACATGCTTTAACAAAATTTCATATAGTCAATTTAATTAATCTTCTGAGAAATGATCCCTCCCTTTTGCTCAAGTTTATAGAATATTGCAAGGTACATAAGGAGAAACCCAAAAGGGAAAAAACTAAATTACAAAAATAGACTAAACAGTAATACAATAACTAATTTCAAATAAGAGTAAATTACATCTCGAGAAACATTTAATGTAGGTAACTATATAATTTAAGAACGTAAACATTGAAACTCGTAGATATAAGGGGACTTTAATTTGACTAATAATTGTACAGAATTTACATGTGTACAACATGGAAAGTGGTTTCGTTGAGGAAGCCACAATCGCACTTGAAGTCAGGATTCATAGAAGGATCGGTACTGGGCGTGATGCAGATGGCTCATCCAGTGCATGGACCTCCAGTAAGGTTCCATGTATTAGAAGATTGTGTATTGATATTCCACTTCCGAGCAAGTGACTCTAATACAATAACAAAAAGGAAACGAGTTCAACAACAAAGGTTGATAAAAACATAAGACATGAGAATGCTTGCATCCTGCGCTATGATAATTATTTTTTCAAAATTATATTGCATGGTTACCTTCTTTTGGGTCCGTGACTGCTCCTGTTTGAGCTTGCCAAAGCAAATTGAGACACCCAATACTGAGAAAAGTGCATAGAAGCCAAATCTCATCAACTGGAGAGGAGGAAGGGAATTATCTCTTGATGCTGCTAGTGCAATTGCAATGAAGGAGGGGAGAATTATCAACTGAAGGTATGAAATAAAAAGACTTATTAACAGAATTTGCTACTACATTTAATACCTTTGATATGCTTGGTTGGTTTCTTTGCAGTAGTCCCTTGGATTCGATAGGGATTCCACCACCCAGGTCTGTGTACTTCTACTCTTAATATCCACCATGCATTTTACTGTGGATTCGATAGTGAGACCACCACCTAGCTCTGTGTGCTTTATATCCACTATACTTCTTTTGGAGGACATGCGGATTGATTGACTGTTCCAGTTTCCAAGTGTTTTCCTTTCTGGTCATTACCATCAAACTAGAAGATTTTTATAATGAATAAAAGCAATGTTAGAAACTAGACAGAATAAGGATAAAAAACAGAAACCTACCCGTCTGTCATTTCAAATTTCAAATCTATGCATGAGTTGCATGTAAAGGCCACACATGAGATGCATGCAGATAGCCACACGACCACGGCCACTGCCATTGCAAGTGTACAGCTTCGAGGTTGTCAGAGTGAACTATTTTGTATTAATCAAACCAACTGCCATTATGAATACCATTAACTCAACCTAAGCATTTTCCAATGCCACTGCTTACGTTATCACGCCACCGGGTCTTGGGGCACAAAGAACCAAGCAAACGTCACCTGCAAAAGACCAATCATGAAATTAAGTTAAATCAATATTTAAATAATTCAAAAAATAAAAATTAATCAAACTATATTAACAACATTTGAAAACTAAAAAATTTAAATATGCCTCTTAAATTAATTGACCTAACCGATTCATATATTCCTTGTCGAAAACATAATAAGAAAAGTCACTAAACAAAAGCTTACTAAACAATGATTCACTTTTAATGTCATATTAAAATCAATGTAATTAAAATCAATGTAATCAGATATATTTCTATATAATAAGAATCAATAAAAATATACCACCCACTAAAAGTATACCACCCTCTAAAAATATACCACCCTTTACTATAATACGAAGTTAAAAAATGTTTACACTTTAATTTTAAAATTTGATAGAATTAAAATTGAAATAAATTTATATTGGTTAAATAAAAAGGTGTTAAAATCAATGTAATCAGATATATATATCCGTATAACCTATTTGCCCAACGATATGCACCGATCGGACGACCGGCCGCGTCGGACGTGACCGGTCACGTGCGGCCGGTCTCCCGATCGGTGCATATCGTAGGTTCACTATCGAACTCCGATCTATATAATAAGAATCAATAAAAATATACCACCGGTAAAAATATACCAACCTTTAGTATAATACGAAGTTAAAAAATGTTTACACTTTAATTTTAAAATTTGATAGAATTAAAATTGAAATAATTTATATTGTTAAATAAAAAGTTGTTAATGATGTAAACTATTAGTTAGAAAATTACTTTATATCTTAGTAAATGAATCATTGTAAATTATTTTCAATTTTAATAAATGATAAGTTGATAAATGTTTATAACTTAAAATTTTGGGGTGGATTTTTATCTATCATTTTTTATATGAATAAGAATGAGACAAAAAAATTCATAATGAAACTTCAACTTCAACATAGAAATTAAAACTCCAATCAAAGTGATTATATTATTAGATATAACTATTACCTTAGTTCGAATGGTGATATAATTTTACCTTAACTTCAAATCCAATCACTACTTTTACGTAAAGTGCAATCGCTCATATTTTAGATTTTAAACTAACTATTACATACAACTATTAGCTTAATTCCAATGTTTATACAATTCTTACCTTAACTTTAACTCTAATAACACTTATGTTCCATAACTATTAGATTAACTCCAATCATGATACAACTATTAAATTAAATTTACATGAAGTGGTATTTAAAAAGTGGTAATAAAAAACTATTAGATGAACTTTTACGTGTACTCCAATAGCTCTATCTCTTAGTCTGCTATGTTGACCTTCATTGCACTGACCTAATAAGCTTTCCGTTGGAAAGGTAGCTTCATGAGAACAATCAATTAGCTAATGTGCTCCAAAAGTGATAGGCTTAATGAAATCTATACATATGAATAAGATTATCAAACAGTTAGTCCAGAACTTCCATTAAATTATGTATTAGTAATTTCTTGTGGGTGTATTCCAAACATATTAATCTTATTAATATGGTTGTTACTATAACATATTCAATAAACTTTGTCTATGCAAAATAAACGATTTAAAAAGTGGTTAAAAACATTAATTACATTTACATATTTTTCTTTTTAAAGAAAATTTCACTAATGCTTTTAGTTACTTGAATGGGTGGTTAAAATAGAAGGTTTATAATATATTGAAGGCCATTACAGGAATGATTGCCTTGCTTGTTGATATTTGTGACTACTAGTGTAACTATTTACTAGGCTTTAATATATCAAGACCTTAATATATCAAATTCAAAGGATATTGCCACCTTGTAGCAAATAACATTACAATTTCAATATTCAATAGTATGTTATATACATGTTTTTTAATTAATATATTAATATTTACAAAAACATAATATTATTTTAATAAAAATAAAATTAATTTTAAAATATATTTAATTATATCAAACTCAAAGGAAATTGCCACCTTGTAGCAAATAACATTACATTTTCAATATTAAATAGTATGTTATATACATGCTTTTTAATTAATATATCAATATTTACAAAAATATAATATTATTTTAATAAAAATAAAATTAATGTAAAAATATATTTAATTTTAAAAATTATGGAAAAGATATTCAACTTAAATTAAAATTTCTAAAACTTGATTTAAAAATAACTTTTCAAAACTCTACCATTGAAAATTACAATCTAAAACTTGATTTCAAAATTTTAAAGCATTACTTTTGACCATTGAAAATTACAATCTAAAACTTGGTTTTCATATTTAAAATGGAAAGAGTAAGCTACCTTCTATGACATTTCTGATCATATGATCAAAGACCAATCAAATTTTAAAATTATTCATGTTCCATTGACTTGTTCGTTTATTTAAATAGGTTTATTTTATGTTATTTTAGAATTTAATTTATTTAAATATTTGTTTTAAGAAATTACAGAATATTATTTTAATAAAAAAAATGTTAAAGAATTTTAATTTTTTTTATTTGTGAAATCATTTATAAATTTTTTTTAAATGTAATTTTGTATAATTTAATTTATTAATTTTAATAAAATTAATAAATTCAACTTTTACACAATTGAATTTACAATATTCATAATTCATTAATATTTATAATTTTATCTATATAAAATCATTTTTAATCAATTATATATTTATATTTATATAAACTTAATATCTTATTTGTATTATTAAAAAATTATTTAAATATATTTATTTTTTTAAATCTCTTTCTTTTAACTCTATGACGTGGAAGTAACAAATATATATATCCCACATTTAACCATTTGAATATCACCGTCACTTTCGTCAAAACAACACCCAACACAAAAGTCACAATAATATTGTTGGTAGCCAAGATACATTTTAACAGAACTCACAAGCAGGGTTGGAATTTCAAATGGCTGACACCAGTCAAAAATGCCGGTAACAATCAAAATCTGAAAGGTTTTTTATATTTTAAGCCAGATTTTGACGGTCTCCGTCAAATCTTAGCTGTATTTGACGGGTAAATTGGCCCATGACGGGCATTTACCGTCAAATGCCAAATGCCAGGCATTTACCCGTCAAATTCCATCCCTGCTCACAAGCAAATGGACGCACGGAACTCCAAAATGTCCACTATATACGAAGTCAACAATATGTTCTATTTTGACACGCGTTGGTTTTGGATATGCTTCAAAGCTGAATTGAAGGCAGAGCACAGAAAAACGATAGGAAGGATTATTCGCACCTCACCTTTATGTGTAAATTCAACACTACCAGATCTTCAGAATAAGAAACCTAAGTCGGATTCCTCTGGCCTTCCTGAAACCATGGACAAATGCAACGGTTGGATAGCAATCAGCGTGCTCCTGCGTTTATTGGCTGTTATTACTGCTCAACCAGGTCACTCCACTTTCTAATCTCAACAAAATGTTGGAGGGTTTCCGATTTCTAATTTTTAAATCTTGATCTCAAATGTTTTTTTTTTATTACGCTCATCAATCGTTTATTTTTCATATTTGGTTGACAAGATATTGTTTTATTTATTATTTTATGGTTGTGTAGCAGGATTTCTAAGTATCAACTGCGGAGGTAAAACAAATCACAGTGCCCAAAACGGTATAGAGTGGGTCTCTGATGCTAATTACATAGACGTTGGCGAAACAGGAGACATAGGGAACGCCACTGAAGAATCTCACGGTTCATATTTGGATAGTCTACGCTTCTTTCCAAAGCCTCTCAACAAGTCTTGTTATCACTTGCCTCTGGCTCCCAATTTGCCTCATCTTTTAAGACTGTGGTTTGTCATTGGAAATTACAATGGATTTCAAACATTGCCCAAGTTCGCTTACTCTATTGAGACAGTGGATATGTTGGCAGTACAAAACAGAACAACTACGGATAGAATTGGAGTTTATGATGAATTCATCGTGGTTACTTCAGGCACAGTGATCTATGTTTGCTTGATCAGAACCTCCGAGAGTGATGATCCCTTTATTAGTGGTATTGAGATGAGGGCTCTCCAGGATGGTATGTATCGACCGGCTCAGCGAGGAACAATGTTGCGTTGGAAATTCAGATATGGTGCAAATTCCACTGTGAGGTATATATTTTGAATTTTAAATAATATTTATGTTTTAGTGAGTTGTCATATTATTAGATTTTATTGAATAATTGTGTCCTGAGAAGTAATTAATCAGGTATCCTCGAGACAAATTCGACCGCCTCTGGCTACCAGCAGCACATTTTTATGTTGGCCCGACATATTCATATCTTGCAGCAGGCTCTGACAAGTCCATTTCAACTAACAATACCGAAGACCTTCCTCCACCTGCTGTCATGCAGAGCGCATGGATTTCAAACAGCTCAGCCCCCTTTCCGTTTCAACTAATACCATTCCAAGGGACCAAGTCATTAGTGCTATTGTATTTTGCAGAGATCGAGAATCTAAGTATGTCTGAATCAAGAACATTTTATGTTACCATAAATGGTGAAAGGAAGACTAAAGACATAACTTTGATGCGGAATTACACTGCCTTGGAACTAGCTTTCCAATCCAATGAAAGTAGGTATGATTTAAACCTGGTTCAGGCCAGTAACTCCAGCCGTTCTCCTCTATTCAACGCTATTGAGGGTTATTTCGTTGTCGATACCCAACTTGCAACATATTCACAAGATAGTAAGTACCTTCACTAAATTTCTCGTCCTCAAATTCGGGATATTATCATCCAATGATTAACCCATTTGTTCTTAAACTGCAGTTGACGCTCTTGATGCTATCAAAAACTGGTTTGACATTAAAGATTGGATTTCTGATCCATGCTATTTGAGACAGTGGGAAGGAATTGGCTGTGACAGCAGCTCTTCGGCCAAAAGAATTGTGGAAATGTAAGTGTAATTCCTGGATTTGTTTACAGCTTATAGGGAAACTTTAAATGTTCAGCATAATTGGTTTTGTTGCAGCGATTTGTCAAGAAGGAATCTTACTGGATCCGTGCCTGACGATATTGGGCAGTTGACTGCATTACTTAATGTGTAAGCAGAATATGATCTTTTTTTCCTCTCTAATCCTTCAGTAGCTTTCGAAGAAATCCAAATACACCAAATTCCAAATTTTAATAGACTGTGGTTTGAAATGATTCCAAAGTAGCTTTCGAAGAAATCCAAATACACCAAATTCCAAATTTTAATAGACTGTGGTTTGAAATGATTCCAAATTTTCTTAATGGTTCAGTTTAGGTCTGTGGTGAAGTTTACTATTTTGAGTAAGCTATACTTTTTAAATTGAGAGATTATTAATATTATTTATTATAACATTTTTCTATTCACCTTAAAATCAGCAGGTCACTGGATAACAATCATTTGGTGGGATCATTCCCAAATTTATTTAATTTAACCGAATTGGAGAGATTGTAAGTTTCTCTTCACCCTACAATTGCAATTATTTTTTAGTCATTAAAATTATAAAGTTTGACAAAACCAAAATTTACTTTGTTGTCTACTATGTAGACATCTACAAAACAATAACCTGAACGGTACTGTTCCTGATTGGTTATCTGAAATCAAAAATCTTAAAGAGCTGTAAGTCTTCTACTCTTTTTTCACTTAACCAACTCTTGTTTAAAGTTAAATTTAATAGAGGAGTAATTACTTCTACAACTGTGTGGTTACAGGTATATACAGAATAATAATTTTAGTGGAGTAATTCCTCCTCAACTTCTCATCAATCCTTCATTAAAAATCAAGTAAGATTGTTCTATTTTTATATGTTCATTTTGTTGGAACATAAATCCCAGGTTTTGAGATTCTGAATTTTCTTTCTTATTTTTGCTATATTAATCCAGCTCAAATTCTCATTATGGAAATTAACTATCTTTGTTAGTTTGTTGCAGTTATTCTGGAAACACTTACTTATGTATGCATAAAGGAGAATGTATTGTAAAGAACTCAAACAAGAATAAATTGAAAGTTATTCTGGGAATAATACTTGCTGGAATTTTAATCATCGTTGTAGCCTTGGGCATTATTTTGTACAACAATAAATTCAGGAAAAAGGAAAAGACTGATGCCACGGAAAGGCGCAGTAGAGTAAAAAAGGAACCAAGAACTTTCTTGTACCAAGGTCAACACATGCATTATATTATTATTATATATATTGGCTGGAATGAACCTTAATTCTAGAATTAGATTGTCCTTCAACTAACATCACTTCCGATGAATGGATTGCAGACCACCCAATGATTATAGTGCCAAACCCAACAAAGTCGCGTGCCTTCAGTCTAGAAGAGCTGATAACTGCCACACAAACCTTTACTCAAGAGATTGGGCGAGGAGGATTTGGATCGGTGTTCTTTGGTAAATTGCCTGATGGAACAAATATAGCAGTTAAAGTCCTCTCATTGTTCTCTCGGCAAGGAGCTCTGGAGTTTTTGAATGAGGTAACTCAAATATTTATTCAACCAAGTAATATTGTTCAATTTGGATCTAATTTAAAGATGTCTAACTAGCTCGCTGCTCTTATGAGTATTAAGTATATATAAAATTCGTAGTAATGATTTTACTTTATGAACAGGTTGATCTTCTTTCCAGAATCCACCATAAAGACTTAGTATCTTTACTGGGATACTGTAATGAGTCCAGAGAAGTTATGCTTATCTATGAACACATGTCAGGAGGGTCACTAAGTGACCACCTTTACGGTAATTTATATTGGTGGATGATATGTTTGTTTGAGCAAGACATAATGATCAAGGTAAGTAACAAGAATTCAATTCTTATTTGATTTTCCAGGAGCTAGAGCAGCACATTTCAGACTAAATTGGAATACAAGGCTGAAAATTACTTTAGATGCAGCACAGGGTAACTTTCTCTGCTCATTATTGTTTAAAGTATTTGATTACAATAAAATAACACAAAAATTTATAGGGTTTCTACTTTATATTGTTACATATTGTTATGTCACCTTATTTAAGTGTTATTTCTACTTGAAGGACTCGAATACCTGCACGTAAGTTGCATCCCAAAGATAATTCACAGGGATATCAAGACTGCCAACATCCTTTTAGATAGCAAGTTGAACGGAAAACTAGCTGATTTTGGTCTTTCAAAAATTACAATGGATGGAGATGCTACTCATGTTACCACGGCCGTGAAAGGAACTGCAGGATACCTGGATCCAGAGTACATCACACATACAGATGTTAAATAAATTCAAATAATTATTAAAAGTAGAAGCAAATTCATTTTTGTTTCCACAGTTGTTGCTTAGCTATGTTTTCTGGAACCTAACTATTGTGGACACGATTTTGCAGGTATTACAACACTCAAATGTTGACGCATAAAAGCGATGTATATAGTTTTGGAGTGGTTTTACTAGAGATCATATGCGGTAGACCACCGATAGATCTAAAGCTACCTGAGGAGGAACTAAACATCGTTCGCTGGGTAAGAATTCATATCTATCAATCAACCGAAAACTAAGGATTCTTGTGTATCAATGATCCAAATTTAAATATTGAACATTAGATGTTGATTATTCCTATAATTATTTGCATATTTACAGGTGACACCGTACCTAGTTGAGATGGATGAAAATGGTGACAATATAACAGAAATTGTAGACAAGAAGTTGGGTGCAGGAGCTGATGACATGAAATCCATATGTAGGGTTGCCAAAGTAGCAATAAGATGTGTTCAAGCTCGACCGTCTTGTAGACCGAGCGTTAGTGAGGTGGTGGCAGAGCTCAAAGCTTCTATTCCAATTTCAGAAGAGACCACTGCCACTACGAGAGCGAGAGGCGATTTATCAACGGATCATGGGAATGAGCCCAAAGGAATGACGTGGGGTGAGAATAGTTCCAACATTTCTAATGTAGGTAGATAAGATCACGCTCACAGCAAAGTGTTTCTATTCTTTATTCTTTATTATAATTGTAATCGTTTGATAATAAAAAAATGTTTTCACTTTTAAAAATTAAAGATTTGATTCTCGTTATACTTAAAAATATATATAATTTTAATTATAATAAAAAAATCTTCCATACTTGTTCCAACTTATTCAATCTTTTGCGACCACCTCCATTTGAGTAGTACAAAAACTTATTAGTGATCATTTAAGTAGAAAACTTATTCAATATTTTGGGACCACCTTCCATTTCATTTTCGAATCGAATGTTCAAGATTTAAAAGTAAAACTTATTAGTGACCACCTCCATTTGAGTAGAAAATCAAGACTTTTGCAAGCTCAAAATATATATATATATATATATANTCTCCTGAATTGTGTTTGCATGTTCAACGATTATGTTCATATTCCGTTTGGAACGTATTCAAACTTAAACATTTACCAATAAGTGCATAAATATCTAATCAACAAGTGTCTAAATATCTCCTTGAATCAATATCTAATCAATAGGTGCATAAATATATAAACAATAAGTGCCCTCACTAAATTTCTGGTCCTGAAAGTCCCGATCTAATCATTCATCGACATATTCCATCATAGAGTTACATATTCCATCCATTACATATTGGATGGTGATTCAATAGAGGGAAAAAAGTGACTGATTATAGTACATGACTAATTTGGTTGGAAATATTCACTACTTGTTAATTTATAGTTAACTTTGTCAACTCTTTTGTATATAAAGTTTAATTCTTATTTAGCTCCAAGGGTTAGCTCAATTGGTAAGACGTGCGCACACTCTCTCGGTACGGGGAGAGGTCACGGTTCGAGCCTTGAGTCCTTTGGGGTTAGGCCATCTGCAAGGATGGCTAAACCACCTCTACCATCCACTAATGTGGAGAAGTATTGCTGGGTTTCCTGAGGATCTTTCCTCTGAAAAAAAAGTTTAATTCTTATTTATATAGTCACAAGATATATAAATCTTATTTATATCACCACAAAACATATAAATTCATAATTTATGATTTAATGTAACATAAACCCTAAAATATCAATAACATATAATAAAATTGTAAAATATTACAGTACTAACAAAATATATATAAAGTACCTAAATATGTAATCAACAAGTGTCTAAATATTTCGTGTTATAACGTTATATTATGGATACTGGATTCTTTGCTTAATACTGAAGTTTCTGAAATTGTAGCGGAAGATATTGCAATTTCTCAAATTTTATTTGAAGATATAGTTTATAAGCTAATTGTCTAATTCAATTAACTATTTGAGACTAAAAGATATCTACAAGAGAGAGTCACATACTTTCCTTACAAAGAAACAGAGCTCTCCAAGAGTGTATATGCATTAATTATATTCAAATATATGAAATGGGGTGTGACTAGATTAATTATATTTAAATCTATTTTTCTATGGAGAGGTAGTTGTGCCTCGATCCAGAGAACATACACTCTTAACCTTCGAATGGGGTTTAGGGAAGGCTATCAATAACCAAGATGAGGAGCATGTCCTTCATCAAGGATTTGAGCAAGTTGTTTTCTTGGAATTCAATCCATTGTCGTTATTGTGGACTCTCTTTTGATCGTTTTCCAAGCAAGGAAAATAATGGATATAGTGTTTATAATAGCGAGGAGGCTCCAAAATTGCATCAATGGACTTCTTCAACAAATCCTTGATGTTTAGTTCATGCATGTTCAACGAGAGAATAGTAAAATTGTGGATAAACTCGTTTTTCAATTGGGAAACTGTGGCATGGTCCAAAATGGGGGCCAACTAACAACATATTAGCTCCCCTAAGGTTTATTAATCGATAGTTAAGGATTGGTTCAATCAACATTTAATATGGTCTTGTCAACCATTACTACATTAAGACAAATGAGACATTCCTCGAAGCCTTGCCATTATTGACCACCTACTCCCATATGTGGATGAGCCTGCAGGAATATTAGCTATGAGGTGGATATGAGGATAGCTTTAGAGGTTTTGATATATATGCCCTTCCATACAATTAACAACATTATAGGTGGGATATACAATTGTAGAGTAGTGTGGGTGAAGTCTGGTGCAATTAGTCACCAATTAGTAAGCATGGGATAGTGATACTGGTGTCATTAGAGGTTATGCCTTCCTCTATACTTTGGGAAGTGGTTCTCTATCGCAGAAATCACAGTATGTTGAGGAAGGTCTATAGGTGGTGATTTTCAAATTTTGGTTTGGAAACATGGAAATACTTCTTTCCCTACTCTAGAATGTGTGGGACTCTAGAATATTGTTGAGTTATTTTAGATTGTTTTCCATAATGAAGTTGGGCGGCTAATTGGGATTCCAAGCTACAAGAATTATCTATGGGATTTAGAGATTTTTGGGCAAACATAAGGGATATTAAAAGAAACATGTGTTGATGAATTCATAGATGAGTATTATCTTTGTTTATTGGATTGTGTTTTTACTAATTAATTGTCGACGTTGTAATTTAGTATTGAATTACAGTAGAATCTTCTTCTTTGTAGTATGATTATAGTTTGTAAACTATTCATTAATTTATTAAGAATGCCATTTACAGATGCTAAGACGAGTTTGATACAAAGGGGCAAATGTGTGATATATGCAAATTGTGTATTATCTTTCTCTAACTATTTTGTTGGTGGGAAGTTATTAATCTGAGAATCCGTGAGCAGAGGATTTATTTAGTATTCGTTTAAAGTTTATTATAATTCTTGTGTTGGTAACCCTAAAAGGGTCCATCTAACAAGTCAAGAATCGAACTTGAGTGAGTTGCTTAAAGTATGAACATGATAACTATTTGTAGGTATAAATATATTGCCAATATTCATGTAGTAGAGCCATGCTATCTTTAACCAAGTATTGAAACCAAACCCTACAGGTAAGAGTCTTCCATATCACTGAGGCTATGACCAAACAAATTAAAAATTAAACCCTAACCAGATATAAACCAAGTTAACAACCAACCCAATGCAACTCACGGCATTGTTATCGAAAAACAATTACAATAATTTTCGGATTTTCAGCTTTATAATCATCACAAAATAGACATAAATAACCAAAGTAAAATTTATTAAAACACAAGAATGTCGAACTCAAATTTTCAAGTAGCTCATGACTCTCTCCATGAATTAATATGAAAGAGTTATAAACCAGCCATAATAGACACATACTATAAAAGTTCTTTGATCAATATTCATTTTCCAATCCAAGCCCCGAGTAAATAAATTATTGAAAATTCACATAGTTAATGGATTTTAACTTGTTCAAAGTAATGTAAGAAAAGGCAATAGTCGGGCTATGGGTAAACTATTTTCTCATCCAACCTTCAATAAAAACTTTACCCTTTTAAATACAAACCAATTTGGGCATAAGAGCCCTTCAAAATCCAAGACATTAAGTTTGGCCCAAGGCATCTGACGTTAGTATTTCCTTTTAACTAACCCTCAAACAAAATGGAGGGGTTGTGCCGAATCTTACAACAAAAGTATGGAAGGGGTAGCATAATATTTAACATATCCAATTCCGAGAGCTAAGACAACCAATTCATGAAGATTTCAAGCCTAGATAAGGAAGCACTTCTTACCGAAGGATCCTAGCTAGTCTCTATAAAATCCCACCCAAGCACTCTGGTTAGGGTGCACGTGCATAGCCACGAAACCAAATTTAGTCGGTAGCATACTCTAGATAAACATAAAATTTTAGATTAAATAATGTTAAAGAATTCGCACCTCGAAATGCTTACCTTATTCATTTATGAAGGATATGCATGCTTCCTTCCAATTGTTCGAATCCAACAACTTGGAGAGAGTTCAATTATCATAAAGAAAACTTAAATTACCTTAGTCATAGGTAATTTGCTCCATTAAAGCAAGTGATGCCAAGGTTTTCTTAGGAAGAGTATGAACACGGAAAAGTCTTGTGAATGCAAAAGCAATAATGGCTAATGAGCTAGAACTTTTGAAACCATATATGAGTAGTTCCTCCTACAATAAACAATGAAAATGTATGATATACTAGCGATTGCCCCAAGGAAGGTGCAATAATACGCCGTTAAGGTAGTTGTTAGCGGGTAAGTGAGAAAAAAAAGTGTAACATTGAAGTGAGCAAAAAAAAAATGGAGAATAAATATATATTCTGTGCCAATATTGAGAGAGGTCACTTGTTGCAAACGAGAATTAATGGAGATATGAGAATAGGTCTCTGAGACTGTAGATATGAGACTAATTTGGCAAACATACAGATGTTATGAGGAAAATGATTTCATATACTCAAAACAGATCCAGAAATAGAAACTTACAATCAAAGCTGGTCCAGCCTATCCGCTGATTTTCCAGGTCATGCACACAAACTTTGTCTTTTAGAACAAGATCTACAAGGTAAAAGAAATATTTCAGTTCATGATACTATCAAGAAATTTATAGGAATTTAAGCCAGTTAA
The DNA here is from genome assembly GCA_001517045.1 of Pseudotsuga menziesii. NCBI lineage: Eukaryota > Viridiplantae > Streptophyta > Pinopsida > Pinales > Pinaceae > Pseudotsuga > Pseudotsuga menziesii. The sequence goes on from LPNX010779388.1 coordinate 21,482, forward strand.
TATTAATATTTAAGTTTTAATGAAATCATCTCATGTAATCATTGTTCCACCAAGTTTAAGGGATGCAGAGACATGAGGACATGGGGATGCATCAATGGGACATGTGGAGAGATCCCCCAAATTTCAGGGGATGTTAGGATCCCCAGCATAGGGGTTTGCCCAAAATATCAAATATATAAAAAAGCTAAAACACAACAAATCCTAAATTTAAAACATAACAGAACTTTTTATGCATAGGAGAATCATTGTATTTCTCATTTTAAATCAAAATGAAATATAATAATCCATCATCATTTAAAAAGAAAAGAGTCAATTCAATTAATTATGTCAACAGCTAGGTTGGTCCAGAAGGTGTATACATATGTGAAGAGCTAGGTTGTATTCTAGGCATAGCAAAAGTTTAGACCAGTCATAACTGATCAGTCCAGAAGGTGTATACAGATGTGAAGAGCTAGGTTGTATTCTAGGCATAGAAAAAGTTTAGATCAGTCATAACTGATCAATCCTTCACTAGCTTCCTGAGAAAGAGTTTGCAAATCCTAAAGGCTTTGAAATTGGTCAAGATGGTAGATATAGATGTGAAGAGATAGATTTTGATGCATGCATAGCAAAAGTTTAGATCAGTCATAACTGATCATTCCTTCGCTTAATTTTAGTCCCGTGTTATGATGGAGAGGCTGAGAATACAAAGATCTAGAATGTTAATGATATCATTGTAATGCGATATAAATTGTCTGCTTCTATGGCTGCTTTAGTTTAATTGGGGAAAATCTATTAATATGGATTGCTCTTTACCTTTTTAAATGCTACGTTTGTTAGTTTGTACTTCCTGTTGATTAATTCTTAGTGATTTGTGGGGGAGAGTTCTATACAAAATCATTGTTGTGGGATCTTTTTCCATGTAGTTAGGTTGGACTCCAAGTGCCTTTCCTACAAGAATGGTGTTCTGTATAGTTTGCTGGTTTATCTCATTTCTTAGTATGTTTTTTCCATCATTGGAAGTCCAAAAGTTAATTCTCTTCAAAGGTTAATGCTTGCAACCAAACAACCCTTTCCAGCAAATTCTATGATTAACAGTTTTTGAGAATCTATATCTAATTGGATACTAGCCATTTACATTTTCTCTTATCTTTTGTATTGCACAATGAGTTATTTGTATGATTTATGCCCGAGATAACATTTTCTAGTAAACTATGCAATCAAAAGAACTGAATATTGCATATCATTTTGCACATCAGATTGTCAACATGATTCTGGGATACAAAGTGGCATGTACAAGTCCTCATATATAACAGTTAATAAATGTAATTGATTGGGGATTTCTATGAATATTATGCCATGCAACTTATTCATCTTTGGTTGGGACTTCATGAGTCATATAATACAACAAGAATTCTTATATTCACCTTTCTTATTTCAAGATTAATGGTCTCTTTCAGTATTGACTTGGCCATTGTGTAAAATGGAGACTTTTTTATGCTTGCAGCAATTGAGGGATTACCTAACTTGACACTGATTTTATTTTTGTGAGATACTTTGGTTGGTGAGATGCATACTATCATATACTGGACTAGGATCTCCATCTAATTAACTTATTAGTACTCATATAAGTCAAGTATTTGAATAGATTTTTAGAAAATTGTAAGTCAATCCTGCCACTATACTATTTAATATGCGTGCTTTCAAAAGAAAAGTAATATGCAGAATGTGACAGCAGGAATGTCCCAAATAAGAGAAGTGAACCCCACTACTAAACAATGGGAATTAACGCTTAAGCGTATGAATAAAACAACAGTTTATGTGGTTCTACATCTGTGACCCAAAATATTAGACCACAATGGTATTGAATTCAGAGGTAAGTTGAATGAATGGTATTTGGTGACATTTTCCTAAATTATCTTGAGCCCATTTTCATTTGGTTTCCATAGTTCTATGTCTCTATGATCTCAGAAAAGGACGGGCTTCCTTTTCATCCCTCGTTTATAAGTTGAGCCAGTTGTTGAACGTTGGTGAGATTGTGAAATTTTGTTATTCTTGGATGTGCCATCATAGAAAATGGTAGCCAGATAGGAGAAATTTATAGATCCCAGTGAGATGTTTACGATTGGGATATTATAATTTACCTTGAAATTCTTGAGGCCAAATAGCGCAGGATTTGCAATGGAGGTTAACGGAAAGAACATGGAAGGCTTGGTGTAGCCATCGAACTCTGCAATATGGTCCAGATGTTTATGAACACCGGTCCCATTGTTCCTACATAGATCAGATAGTTCAGTAAAAAAACCTGAAATCAATTCTTCCAAGCAGTGGGATTGTGACTATGATCCTTCTCGAATTGAGCGCTGAATGCTTGGATTGCCATCCAGCCGCAAATGAGCCATCCTGAGCCATGCATTGGTGGATTCTTCTCCAGGAATGTGCAGGGATTGGACAATTTAGTTCTTGTTTTCCTCTTTGAACTCGAAGCCACGATTTCCTACCTCGTTCATTTCATGATCAATGGCAGCCTCTTTTGTTTCTTTCAGCACATGGATTGTCAGAACCATCGACGTTTTATCGCGGCCTACTTTCAAGTGAAATTAAAAAGGCCTTTGCTTATAAGAAAAGTTTCATTTATCATTCAAGGGAGTCAGTTATGGATTTATGTTTAAAGGTAAGTCGTGTAACTTGTGCAGAATTGAACTTAATTATGACATTCAAGTAAATTGCAGAGACTCGCTTTATACTAACATGGCATAAAAATTGTTTTACTGAAATATATGATACTTCAGCCAATGCAAAATGGCCTTTAGGAATTTGGGAGTATTTCTCCTTCAAAAATTGAATTCTGTTATTATTTCATTTTTGTTTTCTCATGAAGGCAGATTATTTGTTTGATGAGATAAGTTACTTCATATATTGTTTATTACGGATTAGATTCTTTGTTTTTGGTGCAGGCAACTTGTTTGCTCTGGGGATCTTCTTGTCCCCAATGTAAGTTTCCACTTCTGATATCTACTTCACCTGTAATAGCAACCACCCATTTCAGGGTCACTATCCATAGACTTTTCTTACCTAAAGTGATTTCTCTTAATAGTTAATACACACTTGTGTTTGCAGCTTTCCAACATATCCTCCAGATTTCAATTTTGCACACGTATTATCAATAATAAAAACTACTATGTTTGTGTGATTGGGCTTTCATCTTGTATTAATTTTTGGTTTTGGTTTAGATTTTGCTTGCAGCACTGATGAGTTCATTTTAGATTTTCATATTTTTGAGGTCTTTGTTCCCTTTTCAATCAAGTGAAGTTACTACTGAAAGCCATGTATTTATGTACCAACTTTTTTAGGTTGTAATTAGGGGTGTGAGAGGAAATGCCTCACCTCAACTCACTTGTTCATGTCTTGTATGTCCATGTCTACTTGGTTTGTTGCAGGGATTTTATAATCCATATGCAACACCCTAGTCTCCACAACTTTATGCTGGTCCAGCAGCAACAATGTATCCTCATGCACAAGTATCACAAGGTGCGTCTGGATATCCTGCATCACCAGGTTATATGCAGGGTCCACATATTGTTCAGTATAGCAGCCCAGGATTGGTAGCTACAATGACTGCTTTGTCAAAGTATGGGACTGCAGCATCAAGACAAAACCCTGGCCAGTCTTCGCGTACATTCCACTCGCATATTTATGACAAATATTATAATCATTTTCAGTTTCAGTGGGTTTTGTAGTAGATAAAAAGTATATTAACATTTATACTATGTTTTTAATTTTGATGAATTATTTCTCATGCAGGAATGGCACTAACAGGTGCAAATTCGGTCTCTGTAAATCGGACTCCAGGACAGACACCACAACAATATGTAGTGCCATTGGCTCTTCAACAATATGCGCCTGTAGCATCTTCTGAATAGGTCTGTTTCCTGATGTATGTTTTATGGCTAATGAAGAGAGAGAGGGTAAAGAGAAGAGGCATACTTCTTCAACAATGACATATGGCCTTGAAAGAAATAATGTGTATGATGAAATCCTATATATCTTTAAAAAAAATGATAAGCCTTTGCTTTAAGTTTTGTTTTGATCTTAAATGGATGAGAAAAAGGAGAGTAAACAAAAAGTTGGGTGTTGGGTGGCGCTCTGTGGGAAGGGGAGGTATTTTAGTTTACAGAATGGTAGAATAAAAAGGAAAGTGATAAGTTTGATAAAAAAAATTGGAAACCTAAGAAATAGCGAGTGGGTATTTTCATTTTTAATATCCATTGAAATACTATCCTCATTTTTAATATCCATTGAAATACTATCCAGGTCTTATGGGGAACTGCCACATCATATGAGACTGTTGAATGGTCTTATCATGCAGACAATGATAATCCGTGCAAAGGACTTGCAACAAACTAAACGAAAGATGGAGATTAAGCCATGTTGTACCCTACCTTTGTTTTACGTTTGTCCTATATATATCTCGTCATTTACATTTGACCAGCTGTTGCATTTGTCCTGTATTATCCACTCAACCGCATCCAACCAGCTCTAAAGCTCACTTTGTTGTTAGCTTTATTGATTGATAGGAAACGTTAGAAATTTCTCCCAAAGAGCACGAAGGTGCAAGATAGGAATCTGAATTGAATTGAATTGAATGAACCAGCTTTATAAATAATTATCTGCAATGCTTCCTCTGCACTATAGATTTATATATATCATAGCCCACCTGAGTTGCATATACCTCATTTTTCATGAATCTCGTGACATATTTCATCTCAAGTTCACCAAGCCTTTTTTAGAATCCTCTATTAAAAAGGCAAGATAAAGCGGTTTCATATACCTCATTTTTCATGAATCTCGTGAGAGATTAAATCTCAAGTTCACAAAAACATTTTTTAGATTCCTCTTTTAAAATGGCAAGATAAAGGTTATCTATATCTATGTCACCATTTGTACACTTCTTACAGTAGCATCTAAAAAATTAATCCTACAAAGGTGCTTTCAACGGATGCAAAATACAGTGAAAATGTTTTCAACAGAACTACAACTCATTTACACCTTTCTCAAGGAAAACCTTCAAATATAAAAAGATGCTTCCTCGCATTTATCGATAATTTCCCATGAATAATATGTATTAAGTCACCTGCTGGCACTATGCTAAGCAAATTCCAAGGCAACATTAACGACAATCAGGGAGCTAATCCCTTGTGCTTAAATCATTTACAATTTACATGGAGTGACAAAAATTAAGGTCTCAAAGCATACCTAATACTAACCGAAATTCATATCCACTTGGATACTTTCAACAAACAATCTTTTTTTATTCAAACTAAATTCACTTGGATTTTATAAGTCATCAATTCTGCTCAACCTGCATTGCAAAAAACTTAAAGAAAGAAAACAATAGTCGAATACTTCTACCAAGATATACCTTGTATACTTTCAACATGCAATCTACCCGTTTAGTACAGACTAAAACTGTAGATTCACAGGCATACGAGGCACATGGAACACATAATTTTACATTATGCTCTGTAAAACTAATATACATTCAATGCATATCTTCATTTTCAATGACGAGACTAGACTTGAAAACCCATCTGAAAACATAAATGACAATTCACACCCATGAATTTCAATTCTCCAAGTTGGCAAGGAGCTTACCCACATTTCATTAATCCATAAATGATAATTCACACCCATGAATTTCAGTTCACCAAGTTGGCAAGGAGCTTACCCACATTTCATTAGGATTAAATTTGAAGTTGCCAAACATTAACACATAACTAATTTTGATGGCAAGAATATTTATACCATTTCCAATAGCAATTACCAAACCAAACCTTGAATGCCTTCTTGTAAAATAACTCAAAAAGTTATAAATTCAATTCACAATCTCTATCTCAGCAACACATTATCCTACCAAAATTAAACGACATTATAGCCAGAACAGCTTTTAGCCATCCAATCTTAAGAACTTGGCTGAAAAAACAAAAGCTTCATAATGTATTACTAGTCTATAAGTCCTGCAATTCACCAATAAGGAAGAGAAAATACAGCTGAGCCAATAACTGCAATTATTTATTCATCATCCTCAGCATTATTCAAAGCGTTCAACCGAGCAATCAACTTTGCCTTTCTCTCTTCATAAGTTAGTTTCCTTATCAAATAACTGTCAAGGTACAAGATTTCACATGTTAATGACTCAAGTTAAATTTGCCACAATATTTCAATAATTCCAAAGTACTCAGAACATATCAACTGAAAACACTTACTGCTTCTGCTCTTTAGGGACTCTCAGTGTGTTTGATTGTCGGGTCTGCTCAAATAGCAGCACGCACACTCTTGTACAACTCTTCAATGCTTTCAGGCTCTATACCTTTCTTGATATATTTGGTAAACTGAGATTGATACTTTTTTGGTTCATCTTCTTTCAACATCTACAAGTAGCACAGAATGCCAGTACATACCAATGAATGGATATGGAAGACTATAAACAAAACCTAGTTATGAAGATGCAGAGCTCAACCTCTAAGTAACATCAGCTTCAACTAACATCACTAGAACATACTAACATGGGTGGCAAAAATAGTTGCACTTCTACCTAGTAGTATGAACTTCTGAATATTTTCAGAACTTCCTAAAGCTTCAATGCCAATGTACTTTCTTGAATTATTCAAAAAAAGTTATTACATAGAACATCACCTGTAATCAAGATATTTACAAAAACCATCAAATTCATTATAAAGCTAAATTCTGCCTTCGTGTATGTATCTACATTACCTCCCAATATATATTTTCAATGGACCTCAACATCTAGGCTCTTGCTTTCCTTGCTATAACCAGCAAAACGCTTGTCACTGTGAGGAATATCTAATCCTCCATCCAAAGCTCCCTAGACACAAAAGAATGAATGCAGCAAAAGAATATAGTAAAGTTGATATTTAGAAAAAAGCTGAACAGAGGAAAATCAAACCATATATAATAAATATATAGAAGAAATTAGAAGACACTCTCAAAAGAACAAATATTTCAATAACCATGAGTAACCCAAGTAAGAATATAATTATTGCTTTAATTATGCCTGAGAGCATTCCTAAACCCTCTACAGAAAATATGATATTGTCATCAATACACCAAAATCTAAAACTAATCAATTAACAAATATAAGAAAAGAATTATGATCCCAAGAATTTCAGGAGACAACGAAAGTACAGGGAAACAGAGCAACAAAAAATGCCACACAACTGGAACATGATAAGGCATAAGAAAGATTATACCATCAATTTATAGCTTAAGCAATGGAGTTACCAAAGAGATGATAGTAGTAGCCCCACAATTAATACCATTTTCCTTATTATTTATAAGATATGGGATTGAACACAAAAAATCACTTTTACAACATTTAATTCAATGTAAAAAACAATGGACAGGTTACCGACCTTCAGAGCTCCAAAAACTCTGTTGCCAGTGGTGGTCCTGACAAGACCGACATCCAACAAAGATCTAAATGGCCTCCTGGCATCATTTGGTTCAACGTTGTAGTCCTCGCCAGTGGCCTGGCATATAAATCAGTACAAACTTTAATCCCACATAATTCTAAATAAGCTAACATGAAGGCATATATAATTTGAAATTAACAAAACATCCCAGGTATCCCATAGTTAAAAAAGTCGGTTACCAAATATGGCACAATACCAAATAACTATAATGATAAGAAACAGAACTGCCAAATGCAATATTCTTTTTTAGCTCATCACAATCCAAAAAATGAATTATCTTATTCTTGGACTACATGGTTTTGAAATACATCATCAAAATTTTCTTTTGTGATTAGAAACCATAGAAACAATTAAAAGAATGGATTTCATATACCACCTCGTTGCCAACATATTCCTCATCCATCTCAAGCTGCTTCAACACACGACGTGCCAGCAGGAGACCAGTGCAGTATGCTTCATAATCAAATAGTAAATCCATCAAAACCTCTATTCATTATTCAAATCCAATGCTAAAACACTTGTGAAAACAGCAGGAGACCAGTGCAGTATGCTTCATAATCAAACAGTAAATCCATTAAAACCTCTGTTCATTATTCAAATCCAATGCTAAAACACTTGCGAAAATATTATTACTTATTAGTAATTACATAATAGTGCAATATGAACAGGAAATTAAAGGAAATGAATACAACACAGAATAGAGTAAATGTAAATAAGATGGTGTATAATGGAGATGTGTGCAATGACTCACAAAAATACAATAATACAAGGAAATAAAACATGGTAGAAATAGGTCTGGGCAGCCTAGTGTAAGTTTGAGTACCTAGCAGACATACTGCCCACGATAATACAGTTAAACAAGTATTTATAAGGAGTGAGGTCATGTCAATGTAGTACACATCGGTTGAAATGATTGCATACTAGAGAACTTTTACATGTTAAATACCCCAGTTGAAGCTTGGTATCCATCAAAAGGGATTGACCAAACAAAAATACCAAATGAGAGAAAAATGTTATTGGTGTGCATGAATACTCTGTATCGATCCCAAACAATATATATAACACATAGTACACAATGCACTTTAGCATTATGTTGCACCTGCAACAATTTCCCAAAATTCTAAAAAAATTTGGGACCCTCCTGTACTTTGAATTATGTTGGGTCTTTATTGATTTCAGCCTATTGATTTTGGGCCTATGGATTTTGAAGCGTCTTCTAGCCTTTGGTTGCTGTAAATTGAGTGGTTCTTTCTCTTTCAATGCTCAAAAGGACCCCATCTTCAATTAAGTTCATCGTCATCTTACAAATCTTTCAAATCCTGGTTCAATTGGGAGTTAAGTTTTGTCTAATTTTTGCCATTGCGGATTGTTTTCAATTCTTGGACTTTTGTTTTTGCCCCGACCGTTTCGGGTGGGTTTGGAATCCTCCGACCGTAGCGCGTGTTTTTTGACTCTCCGACGTGGCGGACGGGTTTTGGTTCTCCTCCGTTTCGGACGGGTTTTGATTCTTCTTCGGAGGAATGGGAAGTCGTCCTCGTCCGACGTTTTGGGCGGTTTGTTGATCTCCCCTTCCGACGTTACGGACTGTTTCCGGAAGGGGGACTTTATATGACACTCCGATGTTTTGTTGTCGCCCGGCGGTATAGCGGAACGATTGACCATCTCTAGCTCTGACGTTGTGGAGGGGTCCGGACTTTTGTGTCCGCCGACGCCCGATGACGGTGTTTCAAACGGTATATTTAGCCGTCGCGGGTGAGTAAGTATAGGAAGTCGTCCGCTGTTGTGGAGGGAAGAAAGTTTTGATCGCCCGACACAGTTTCAGTTCGCACCCGATAGATTTTTTCTCGCACGTGTGGCAGTTTTCAATATATACGGGGCGACAAACGGGGGTTTGGTATTGTTTTTGAGCACTGTCGTGGTATTTCGAGCTGTCTATTTTAGGAACGCGTGAGGATCTAGCTGTTGGTGTACCCGCGTCCAAGTGTCAGGAGGATAAGTCTAGCCGGCACCAGCTCACCTCGTTTGTTGGATTTCCAGGTAGGATCTTTACACTCTAACATCAGGTTTTTGAAGTTTTCGACTAGGGGATTTATGTATTGGTTTGAGTATCGCTAGAATTAGGTCTCCGTAGCCTCGTTGCACTCGCATGAATATTTTTTCCCATAGCCAGGGTGGTCGTAATCGTTTACCTGGCAGTTTGCGCCCGTGTTGTTAGGGTTTCCTGCCGGATAGCTTTGGCGGTTAAAAGGGGGGAGTTTTGTTTTCTTCTTTTTAGAACCCGCGTTTTATTTTGTCGCGGCCGTTTCGGTCTCTCCCTGAGCAATAGAGAAAGGTGAGGTGCAGGCGGCTGTCATGCCGCCTCCACCTGGTTCAATTCCTTAGGATGATGATATCAGTCGGTAATTTCAAAGGGGTTTTTGCCGAAGTTTTGATGGTAAATGTTTATCTGGTTAATTTCCCTAATGGGTTTGCCCACTTTTCGAGTCCTAACCTCCGCCCACGCCGCGCAGTTCGTCATTGTCGGCTGCCTTGAAACCCTAAGGCCGTGCCGCTGTTAGCATCTAAGTCTGGGGGAAGCATGAATAGTGGTGTCGGTGAGAGATCCCTGTGCAGAAAGTTGTTGTGGACTCCCGCGGTTTATAGTTGCACCGATGTAACTTCCATGTCCGCGAGCAACATAAGCTTCTATCATTTTATTTTTATCCCAACGAAAACCATGTCTGAGTTCGGAGAATTATAGTCGCACCTTTCTTTTAAAATTTATGCATTTGCATTGCATATCGTTTCATTGGTAAAAATGGCACACTGGAAAATGATGTAAGTTTGATGATAAACCGGTTGATGAATAAATCCGGTTTTAGTATTAATGGCTCATTATATTGCAGTGATAGTCTGAGTTTTACTGATGGTTTCAGATAGTCAAGATATAGATCGGTTGTGCATACATGTGGGTTGCTTGCTTACTTACATGTTAACTTAGAATAATAGTATGTTGCAAAATATTCCACGACCATTTCAAATCTTTCAGCCTGAAGGGTCTAAGTCTAAATCTCGTTATAGCTCTGATGCACTTGAAAAAAGAATCACTGCTGCACTATGTTCACAAATTTGAATTGCTTAATATCATGATGTTTACATTGCAGGAAAAATCTACAATGTCCAAGAGACAGAAGAAGAAGGCCCCAGCAATGGAGGAGGTGCCAGCAGCAGAAGTAGAAACAAAAACTGAGTACATCTATGAGGACACCCAATGTGTCACTGGAGTGGAGCCTGAATACAAATGGGGAGATATATACAGGATGATTTCCCGCAGGGAAGTCCCAAATATGGGTCTTGAGGAAGCACCCATTTACACAAACATAGAAAAATCTGCCATTATGAAAGTTGCCACCAGGCCCGAGCTGTTTCCATGCCCGGAGGTGATGAGATGGGTTCTACCAAATACCAAACACAACTCAATGCTTATGTGTAATGTCGAGGGCCAAGGTTATGCCGCCTTTAGCCCTGGGTATGTGGCCTTAGCTTACCACCTTCCGGAGCCTCAGCTCTTCCTGACAAATGAATGGCTGGACAACCTTAGGATGGATTTTGTAGAAACCATGAAGAGGATGCTCTTGCCAGGGAAGCTATACCGACATAGAGCAACTGAAGAATATGACACAGCCAGTCTCAGACCTCCTTACAGATTCATAGCTCTAATGTTGAATAGGATCTTCGGGAGAGAAAATGGCAAACTATTCAAATTCGAGTGGATACCCCTGATGTTCTATGTGGCCACGGAAGGCACGATCTTCAACTGGGAAAGTATAGTATCAAGCAGTATCTCCTCTTGTGTGGCTGCAGCTTTGGAAGGAGAAGCCAGGAAGAGATCTGAGTTTTATATGAGCTCGATCCTGATAGATTGCATACTTTTTCATCAGCACTTCCAAGGCCTCCAATGTATATGGGATAAAGACAGAATTCCTGTATATGCGGCCTACAAACCTCTAGGGGATCATCTATATCACAGTCACTACATAGAGGTCTATGAGCAGTTCCTCATGCCATTATACGCACTCATCTTCCGAAAAGAATGTAATTGCATGTCAGAAGACGCTATGCAGGTCATTGATGAATATGGAGATTACTTTCTGACT
>LPNX010779388.1:33417-259742 GCA_001517045.1 Pseudotsuga menziesii
AGAAATCCACCTAGGGCAGAGAAGGATCTGAGCAAGAGAAGGTTGAACAAGCTAGGGCTGAAGAAACAGCCAGAACAATAAGAGAAGAGGCTCAAAGGTTGGAAGAGGAGACTACAGAATGGCTGCAAAAAGGAGAAGAAGAAAAGAGGAAGGCTGCACAGGAAGCAGCTGAATTGGCAAAAGAAGCAGCTAGAGAAAAGGAAGGAGCTGCTAGGAAAGCAGCCGAAGAGACCCAGAGGAAGTTGAACGAAGAGCTTCAGAGGCAAGAAACTGATAAGATAGAAGGAACACAACAGCAGGCTTCTGAAATACAAGCGGGGTAGAGCCAAGGAGAAGAGAACCATGAGGTGCAGATCCTTCAAGTGCCCGCCACTATTACTCCTTCAACCTCTACGCTTCAATTAGTACCCTTCATACAGAAAAGGGGGGAGGAATTCCCTGACTTTACCACAGTATATTATGACAGGGCTACCAAAAGAATCATGAGGAGAACAGAGAAAAAGATAGAAGCAGAAGGAATGACTAGCAAGATGATATCAGATATAGCTGTGATGGTAGGGACAGATGTAGATTCGAGGTTTACCATAAGTGCCGGGAAGGCAGCCATACATGCTTCGGAAGATAACATAGATCGAATGATGAATGAAATAGAATCTACCAAGAAAACCTCCTCTCAGCTGAAGGACACCCTGCGAAAGGAAAGAGAAGAGGGCAATAAACTTAAAAGGAAATATGATCATGTGCTCAAAGAAATGGAGGCTACAAAGAGTGAAATCTACGGCATCTAGGTAGCAGCACATGCACAGGAAACAACACAAGAAGCCCTGGAAAGAGCACAGCAAGAAATCCTAGACTTGAAGAATGAAAAAGAACAGATGAGGGCGAAGATAGAAGACCTAGAAGAGAAACAGGCTATTATATACGAGTCCAATACTGCATGTATTAAAGAGCTAAAAGAGCAACTAGAAGCAGCTAAACAACAGCAGGTTGATCTGCAGCCGGTCAAAGAACACATCCAGGCCCAGAAAGCTAAGGTGCTACACCTGCAAACTGCCCTAGAAGAAGAAAGATGCCAGATTCTCCAGGTTGATAGCCGATTAGAAGAAATCCTGGAGACTGCTTCTTACTTTGTTGATAGGTCACAATATATCCTTGAAGTATTGACCACCAGGATGAGAAGGGTAGAGAAAGGTGAGGAAGTCCCGGCAGGACTATCAGACAAGAATAGACAAACCCTTCAGCGATATTATGACTTGATGGAGTTCGCTATCACTACTACAGAGGACTTCAAGAAAACGGTCCAGAAAACAAAAGGACTGTGCACCAAATTTTTCAGGAGAGCCTTAGTCATTTACAACCGGTGTCAAGCAGAAGCTGAGCAAAGGCTACCCGAGTTCCCAGATCATGACTCATTTATAGAAATTTTGCAGAAAAGATAACAAGAGGAAGAGGCCAAAGTACAAAAAATCAAAGCCATTGATGAACAAACCCTGAAGATCGAGGTAGGCCATACAGCCGTTTGTTTGCAGCTCCTAGAAGAACAGGTGAGACTGAATGCAACCAGGGTCGAGTCCATCAAGAAAAAGGCTGAAAAGTTTGAGCTTAATATTCAATTCTTGGAGCCCAACTCTTTTGAAGATCTCGCCAGGGAAGCTGCAGCGTGGAAAAATTTCCTAGAGAGTCAAGTGGGGCCTTCTTAGTGAGAAATCGGTCATTGTAATATTGTAAAATATTTGTAAAAGTTTTGGGAAAAGGGGAAGCGTTAGGAATACCAAGGGTTGGGATGCCCAAAGGTCCCTTTGGGAAGCCCAACCATTTCTTGTATTTTGTATAAAAGTAGGAAACATAGAGAATGAAGGGGCTTTTTCCTAGTAAAACTGGAGGACGTATTGTAAGAAGAACTACTTCCTTTTGCAATAAAGATTTTAGTTTGCCTGTTGGAGAAAGATATGTGAAGTTTCCAAATGTTAACAAATGTATGGCGGAAAGATGAACTACTTTGTTTTTTCAGCTCGTGTCCACAATTCGTGAGATCGTTTCTAACTTCATGACCTATGTCTTGTTAAATGGTTTCTGATTCATTATATGGAAAGTTCACTCAGAGTAATGCTTGTGGCTAATATAACAGTTAGCTATCTGATTGTTAGAATATTTTCTTGTTCATGTGTTGTAAACGTAAATATCAGCTATCTGTAATTTGGTTTATTATACATGGAGATAATGCATTACTCATTAATAATCATTTTCTAGCTCCCCGGGGATAGGTAGTCAGGTGTTTAGATAGTTAGTTGTTGTACTTCATAGTTGCATATGTGGTTTGGATGTTCGAGAACCTAATACGAGAGGTAAGAACCTGCGTAGCACATTGTGGCGTTCCTTACATTTTTTATCACCCTGCATGTTTAAGATAGGCATGTGCACTGCATACATTAAGTCAAAATACAAATTCCGGTGGACTGGGCCGCAACCGGTAAACCCTTGTTGTTACTTTGACCTACGGTAGCCGAACCGTAAACCGGATGGATTCCCTATTCCAAACAGTCAACGGGCTAGTTGGGAACATTGATTGGGGAGAATCCCTTTCTGTTGTCGCCTACGAATTTCCAGGCCTCAACAGATTTTGGCGCTAGAAGGAGGGCCGCCAGTAAAAGGCTGGCTGTGGAATTTGATTTCTTGAGACTATCCTACCAGCAGATGTTTAAAGTTTAATCTAACTCATATTTGCAAGTTCCAGTCCTATCCTTGACAGACCGTTTTCCTGGTGTCACTTGTTTACCTTCGCTCATGGCCGGTAATCAACCTAACCCTTTGCTAGCATGGAGAGCTAGGTCACCTCTGAGCCTAAATCCTCCTTTGCATGACTTGCCTCAAGCCTTTGACAAGCTTTTACCCAAGTTTGACCCTGCAGATAACATTGTTGTAGATGATCACCTTCAAAGCTTTTACCTAGTGTTAGAGGGGCTAAGGGCTGGAGAGTATGAAGATGTGGTGTGTAGACTTTTTCCTCATACTCTAAAAGGAGCAGCAGCATCCTGGTGCTTTGGACTACCTGCAAACTCCATTCCTAATTGGGACATTTTTGAAAGGATTTTCAGGAGGAATTATACCGCTCAGAAGACACATGCCTCATTGATAAAAGGTCTGGTTTCGTTAAGAAAAGAAAAGAATGAAAAGGTACATAGTTTCACTCAGAGATTCTCGTTGTACTTAAAAAAAAAATTCTGCTATTGACAGACCTTCAGACAAAGTTCTAATTGAGTATTATACCTCAGCCCTAGGCCCTGAGTTGGCCATGTTTGCCAAGATGAAAGTCAAGACTACGCTGGAAAAATCCTATCAAGAGGCTAAGAGAGTAGAGGCTGAAAGTGAGAGTATAGAGGATTATCCTGACTTACTCGAAGAAAATACCACTGAAAAAAGAATCTCATTGCTGTCCAAATCAAGAGAAGGCCAACCACATGATTATCATGAGATGATGAAGGTGCTTCAGAAGCTGTCCAACTGAGTTGTGGAATTGGAACAAGAAAGGGATACTCAAAAAACCAATAAGCCTCCCTATCCCAGAAAAGTGGATGACAACCAATGGCTAGTCCCCCCTCCCAATTTGGCATCAATTAACATAACAGAGGTAGGAGGGGATGATTTCTGTACTTTTCACCAACTACCCCACTCTGAGAAGAAATGTCCTCAATGGATACATTCAATGACACGGGTGATGAATAAGTTGTTGAACCCGGAGTTGACTAGAGACAGTAGCAAGGAGGTAAAAGAGAAACAGACCATAGAAAAGACAGAGGATGATACTATGTTCTCATGGAATGGAGTTTCACTGTTTAACACTGAAGAAAATGCTCTCAAATCTCAGCATACATGTAAAACCACAGAAGATAAGAGCTTAGCAAACAATGACAACGCAAAACTCTCAAAAGTTCAAGAGTTGCAGGGGAAAAGCGAGAGGCAGGCTAATGTAGAGGCTAGAAATGACATACCTCAAGACACAACTTGCAAACAGGAAATAGAGCCATGCATTAAACCTACCAAATCATTGGAAGATGATGAGGAGGGAAGAATTGGCAAACTTAAAGAGGAGCTGCCCACAAAGAACCAACCTGTGAAAGAAAAGATTGAATTGATTAAGACAAAGAAAACCAGCGCTCCTCCTTTCCTTGTGACCCTTGAAATCCTCAATCATAAGGTGCATAATTGTTTGGTGGATTCGGGATCTTATATGAATGGTATGCCCCTGGTAGTTTGCAAAAAACTCAAGGGTCAGATAAAGCCTACTTTTTGGGATGTCACGCAACTTGAAAAAACTAGTGTCAAAGTAGTAGGAGAAATGGAGAATGTGATGATTCAATTGTCTGCAAATAAAAATATATGCCACTACATTGACATCATAGTAGCAGACATTCCTGATGGTTATGGGATGATCTTGAACCGAGACTGGACATCAAGACTAAACGGATACTTTTCTTCAGATTGGTCTCATTTGTGGTTACCCCAGAAGGGCAGCCCAAACCTTATTAAAATTCTAAGAGAGCCCTTTATGAAGCACAATGTCACTAAGCTAGGGGAAGAAAACGAATCTGCTGATTCTGTTTTAGGAAATTACCTTACTGAGCTTAAGCTAGAACATCATTTCTCAAAAACGGCCAGTCCTATGAAAGACGTTCAGCCTGGGCTCCTTCAGATTCCTCAGGCTGAAAGAAATGACTGCAGAATTGTAGATATGGGTTCCATTTCAAAAATCGCACAGTTGGACCATGGATAGGAAACTCATGTTTAAGTCCAGCCCATTCCTCAACTTTTAGTTTCAGATTTTTTCAGGGGTGGGCCTAAATTTCTGTTTTCTTATGTACATAAATAAATTGCCTTGTTTTCTTGATACTCGATGTTTTTTTTTTAGTGTTTCAATGATTGCTTTCGTTCATTATTTGCTTTGCTGCTATTTTCTTACGTTTTTGCTAGTCTTTTTTTCGTTTTGAATAAGAGGCAAACTTTTGGATGCAATGGAAACATCAGGGTTCTGTATTAACTAAAATCCTGAGCAAAAAGACTGTGCTTAAAGTATAGAATGCCTTCTAGTAGTTGTATTCCTAACTGGCAGTGCGTTCATTTGAAGTCTCACTTAATCCCTATAAATAACTCAAAAGTGAAAAGGTCTGAAATACTATTTGGGGGCTCCATCCACTTCACACTTTAAATACCCCAAGGTAGTCCCAGTAAAAGACACACGGAAAGGAAGCAGAGTGAAACAGTTTACCATATATAAATAATCCCATGCCATAAATTAAAGGAGCTAAAAGCTCTTAAGAGTCAATACTCCTGAAAGAAGCAAGACATATTAAAGCAAAGCTCGAAAAGTATTAATCTCAAAACATGAAGTACCAAATGGCCACAAGATCCTCTCCGTCCGTGAATTGAAGTATGAAATATATCATTCACACAAAAGGGCACTATGGGATAGAGGATCCTGAATTAAAATTCATTAAGAAAATCCTGCAGGAGGACTCATATCAAATGAGCTAAATTTCTAAAGGAACAAAAGTGCAAATAGGCATGGGAATGAGGAACAAAAGGGTAATACTGTTCACTGTATGTCACGATCCTGTGGTGTTGAAACTGTAATCACCAAAGGGCAAGCAAAATAAACCTCATTCTTTAGCCTCAAGAGAGTTATTCAGACCGAAACACTACTGATGTTACCTTTTCCCAAGAAAATGGGTTTCTTATAAGTAGTTTGATGCATCATCTGGTTGGCTTAGGAATGCAGACAGCTAGAAGATTTCAGTCTTATTCATACAGTCTTAAGCTTAGAAAGAAAAGTTAATTCAGAGATCTGGGGTTCACCAGGTAGTCGCCAATTGTTGCACCTACAACAATTTCCCAAAATTCTAAAAATTTTTGGGACCCTCCTGTACTTTGAATTATGTTGGGTCTCTCTTGATTTCAGCCTATTGATTTTGGGCCTATGGATTTTGAAGCGTCTTCTAGCCTTTGGTTGCTGTAAATTGAGTGGTTCTTTCTCTTTCAATGCTCAAAAGGATCCCATCTTCAATTAAGTTCATCGTCATCTTACAAATCTTTCAAAGCCTGGTTCAATTGGGAGTTAAGTTTTGTCTATTTTTTGCCATTGCGGATCGTTTTCAAGTCTTGGACTTTTGTTTTTGCCCCGACCGTTTCGGGTGGGTTTGGAATCCTCTGACCGTAGCGCGTGTTTTTTGACTCTCCAACGTGGCAGACGGGTTTTCATTCTCCTCCGTTTCAGACGGGTTTTGATTCTTCTTCGGAGGAATGGGAAGTCATCCTCATCCGAAGTTTCGGACGGTTTGTTGATCTCCCCTTCCGACGTTATGGACTGTTTCCGGAAGGGGGACTTTATATGACGCTCCGATGTTTTGTTGTCGCCCGGCGGTATAGCGGAACAATTGACCATCTCTAGCTCTGACGTTGCGGAGGGGTTCGGACTTTTGTGTTCGCCGACGCCCGACGACAGTGTTTCAAACGGTATATTTAGCCGTCGCGGGTGAGTAAGTATAGGAAGTCGTCCGCCGTTGCGGAGGGAAGAAAGTTCTGATCGCCAGACATAGTTTCAGTTCGCACCCGATAGATTTTTTCTTGCACGTGTGGCAGTTTTCAATATATACGGGGCGACAAACGGGGGTTTGGTATTGTTTTTGAACGCTGTCGCGGTATTTCGAGCTGTCGATTTTAGGAACGCGTGAGGATCTAGCTGTTGGTATACCCGCATCCAAGTGGCAGGAGGAGAAGTCTAGCCGGCATCAGCTCACCTCGTTTGTTGGATTTCCAGGTAGGATCTTTACACTCTAACATCGGGTTTTTGAAGTTTTCGACTAGGGGATTTATGTATTGGTTTGAGTATCGCTAGAATTAGGTCTCCGTAGCCTCGTTGCACTCGCACGAATATTTTTGCCCGTAGCCAGGGTGGTCGTAATCATTTACCTGGCGGTTTGCGCCTGTGTTGTTAGGGTTTCCTGCCGGATAGCTTTGGCGGTTAAAAGGGCGGAGTTTTGTTTTCTTCTTTTTAGAACCCGCGTTTTATTTTGTCATGGCCGTTTCGGTCTCTCCCTGAGCAGTAGAGAAAGGTGAGGTGCAGGCGGCCGTCATGCCGCCTGCACCTAGTTCGATTCCTTAGGATGATGATATCAGTCGGTAATTTCAAAGGGGTTTTTGCCGAAGTTTTGATGGTAAATGTTTATCTGGTTAATTTCCCTAATGGGTTTGCCCACTTTTCGAGTCCTAACCTCCGCCCGCGCCGTGCAGTTCGTCATTGTCGGCTGCCTTGAAACCCTAAGGCCGTGCTGATGTTAGCATCTAAGTCTGGGGGAAGCATGAATAGTGGTGTCGGTGAGAGCTCCCTGTGCGGAAATTTGTTGTGGACTCCCGCGGTTTATAGTTGCACCGATGTAACTTCCATGTCCGCGAGCAGCATAAGCTTCTATCATTTTATTTTTATCCCAACGAAAACTATGTCTGAGTTCGAAGAATTATAGTCGCACCTTTCTTTTAAAATTTATGCATTTGCATTGCATATCGTTTCATTGGTAAAAATGGCACACTGGAAAATGATGTAAGTTTGATGATAAACCGGTTGATGAATAAATCCGGTTTTAGTATTAATGGCTCATTATATTGCAGTGATAGTTTGAGTTTTACTGATGGTTTCAGATAGTCAACATATAGATCGGTTGTGCATACATGTGGGTTGCTTGCTTACTTACATGTTAACTTAGAATAATAGTATGTTGCAAAATATTGCACGACCATTTCAAATATTTCAGCCTAAAGGGTCTAAGTCTAAATCTCGTTATAGCTCTGATGCACTTGAGAAAAGAATCACTGCTGCACTATGTTCACAAATTTAAATTGCTTAATATCATGATGTTTACATTGCAGGAAAAATCTACAATGTCCAAGAGACAGAAGAAGAAGGCCCCAGCAGTGGAGGAGGTGCCAGCAGCAGAAGTAGAAACAAAAACTGAGTACATCTATGAGGACACCCAATGTGTCACCGGAGTGGAGCTTGAATACAAATGGGGAGATATATACAGGATGATTTCCCACAGGGAAGTCCCAGATATGGGTCTTGAGGAAGCACCCATTTACACAAACATAGAAAAAACTGCCATTATGAAAGTTGCCACCAGGCCCGAGCTGTTTCCATGCCCGGAGGTGATGAGATGGGTTCTACCAAATACCGACCACAAATCAATGCTTATGTGTAATGTCGAGGGCCAGGGTTATGCCGCCTTTAGCCCTGGGTATGTGGCCTTAGCTTACCACCTTCCGGAGCCTCAGCTCTTCCTGACAAATGAATGGCTGGACAACCTTAGGATGGATTTTGTAGAAACCATGAAGAGGATGCTCTTGCCAGGGAAGCTATACCGACATAGAGCAACTGAAGAATATGACACAGCCAGTCTCAGACCTATTTACAGATTCATAGCTCTAATGTTGAATAGGATCTTTGGGAGAGCAAATGGCAGACTATTCAAATTCGAGTGGATACCCCTGATGTTCTATGTGGCCACGGAAGGCACGATCTTCAACTGGGAAAGTATAGTATCAAGCAGTATCTCCTCTTGTGTGGCTGCAGCTTTGGAAGGAGAATCCAGGAAGAGATCTGAGTTTTATATGAGCTCGATCCTGATAGATTGCATACTTTGTCATCAGCCCTTCCCAGGCCTCCAATGTGTATGGGATAAAGACAGAATGCCTGTATATGCGGCCTACAAACCTCTAGGGGCTCATCTATATCACAGTCACTACATAGAGGTCTGTGAGCAGTTCCTCATGCCATTATACGCACTCATCTTCCGAAAAGAATGTAATTGCATGTCAGAAGACGCTATGCAGGTCATTGATGAATATGGAGATTACTTTCTGACTGAAAATGGTATGTATATCAGAATGTTTGGAGGGTCAAAGACCCCTTTTTTTCTGCCCAAATATGCTACAGATTATATAACCCACAAGGAGGCAGTCAGACAAGTATACATTGATGGAGTTGGTCACTTCTTGTTCCAGTACAAGAAGAATGCCTATCCCCCCCTTCCATTTAAACTGGGAAATTATAAATTCACAAATGTAAAACAAGCGCCCGAGTTCATAGAAGAACCAGGGAAGTTCCACTTTGGCGAAATGACCTTTCGAAGGAATGATACTCATGGCAGAGTAGCGGAACACTGCAAGAAACACAAGGTGACCTACGAATACAGCCATCATTTCGATAGCGATGAATCAGTTTACAGGATGGCTCCAAATATGACAGAGCTCCGCAAGAGATTCAAACCGAAGCAATCCACCCAGGGCGGAGAAGGATCTGAGCAAGAGAAGGTTGAACAAGCTAGGGCTGAAGAAACAGCCAGAACAATAAGAGAAGAGGCTCAGAGGTTGGAAGAGGAGACTACAGAATGGCTGCAAAAAGGAGAAGAAGAAAAGGAAAAGGCTGCACAGGAAGCAGCTGAATTGGCAAAAGAAGCAGCCAGAGAAAAGGAAGGAGCTGCTAGGCAAGTAGCTGAAGAGACCCAGAGGAAGTTGAACGAAGAGATTCAGAGGCAAGAAACTGATAAGATAGAAGGAACACAACAGCAGGCTTCTGAAATACAAGCGGGGCAGAGGCAAGGAGAAGAGAACCCTGAGGTGTAGATCCTTTAAGTGCCCGCCACTATTACTCCTTCAACCTCTACGCTTCAATTAGTACCCTTCATACAGAAAAGGGGGGAGGAAGTCCCTGACTTTACCATGGTATATTATGAGAGGGCTACCAAAAGAATCATGAGGAGAACAGAGAAAAAGATAGAAGCAGAAGGAATGACTAGCAAGATGATATCAGATATAGCTGTGATGGTAGGGACAGACGTAGATCCAAGGTTTACCATAAGTGCTGGGAAGGCAGCCATACATGCTTCGGAAGATAACATAGATCGAATGATGAATGAAATAGAATCTACCAAGAAAACCTCCTCTCAGCTGAAGGACACCCTGCGAAAGGAAAGAGAAGAGGGCAATAAACTTAAAAGGAAATATGATCATGTGCTCAGAGAAATGGAGGCTACAAAGAGTGAAATCTACGCCATCCAGGTAGCAGCACATGCATAGGAAACAACACAAGAAGCCCTGGAAAGAGCACAGCAAGAAATCCTAGACTTGAAGAATGAAAAAGAACAGATGAGGGCGAAGATAGAAGAGCAATAGGCTATTATATACGAGTCCAATACTGCATGTATTAAAGAGCTAAAAGAGCAACTAGAAGCAGCTAAACAACAGCAGGTTGATCTGCAGCCGGTCAAAGAACACATCCAGGCCCAGACAGCTAAGGTGCTGCACCTGCAAACTGCCCTAGAAGAAGAAAGATGCCAGATTCTCCAGGTTGATAGCCGATTAGAAGAAATCCTGGAGACTGCTTCTTACTTTGTTGATAGGTCACAAGATATCCTTGAAGTATTGACCACCAGGATGAGAAGGGTAGAGAAAGGTGAGGAAGTCCCAGCAGGACTATCAGACAAGAATAGACAAACCCTTCAGCGAGATTATGACTTGATGGAGTTCGTTATCACTACTACAGAGGACTTCAAGAAAACGGTCCAGAAAACAAAAGGACTGTGCACCGAATTTTTCAGGAGAGCCTTAGTCATTTACAACCGGTGTCAAGCAGAAGCTGAGCAAAGGCTACCCGAGTTCCCAGATCATGACTCATTTATAGAAATGTTGCAGAAAAGACAACAAGAGGAAGAGGCCAAAGTACAAAACATCAAAGCCATTGATGAACAAACCCTGAAGATTGAGGTAGGCCATACAGCCGTTTGTTTGCAGCTCCTAGAAGAACAGGTGAGACTGAATGCAACCAGGGTCGAGGCCATCAAGAAAAAGGCTGAAAAGTTTGAGCTTAATATCCAATTCTTGGACCCCAACTCTTTTGAAGATCTCGCCAGGGAAGCTGCAGCGTGGAAAAAGTTCCTAGAGAGTCAAGCGGGGCCCTCTTAGTGAGAAATCTGTCATTGTAATATTGTAAAATATTTGTAAAAGTTTTGGGAAAAGGGGAAGCGTTAGGAATACCAAGGGTTGGGATGCCCAAAGGTCCCTTTGGGCAGCCCAACCATTTCTTGTATTTTGTATAAAAGTAGGAAACATAGAGAATGAAGGGGCTTTTTCCCAGTAAGACTGGAGGACCTATTGTAAGAAGAACTACTTCGTTTTGCAATAAAGATTTTAGTTTGCCTGTTGGAGAAACATATGTGAATTTTCCAAATGTTAACAAATGGATGGCGGAAAGATGAACTACTTTGTTTTTTCAGCTCGTGTCCACAATTCGTGAGATCATTTCTAACTTCATGACCTATGTCTTGTTAAATGGTTTCTGATTCATTATATGGAAAGTTCACTCAGAGTAATGCTTGTGGCTAATATAACAGTTAGCTATCTGATTGGTAGAATATTTTCTTGTTCATGTGTTGGAAACGTAAATATCAGCTATCTGTAATTTGGTTTATTATACATGGAGATAATGCATTACTCATTAATAATCATTTTCTAGCTCCCCGGGGATAGGTAGTCAGGTGTTTAGATAGTTAGTTGTTGTACTTCATAGTTGCATATGTGGTTTGGATGTTCGAGAACCTAAGACGAGAGGTAAGAACCTGCGCAGCACATTGTGGCATTCCTTACATTTTTTATCACCCTGCATGTTTAAGATAGGCATGTGCACTGCATACATTAAGTCAAAATACAAATTCCTGTGGACCGGGCCGCAACCGGTAAACCCTTGTTGTTACTTTGACCTATGGTAGCCGGACCGTAAACTGGACGAATTCCCTATTCCAAACAGTCAACGGGCTAGTTGGGAACGTTGATTGGGGAGAATCCCTTTCTGTTGTCGCCTGCGAATTTCCAGGCCTCAACACATTAAAAGCAGCATCAATGAAGCTTAGCTCCATCTCAAAATAAAATAAAATGCAACATAATGCACCCAAATAATAACATCACAGATACCTTGTAGTTCAATGCTACTAACACAAAGAAACATAATGTATAATGCAAATAAACCTGTCGAACGGAACCAACGTACAGTATATATCAACAGCAAATGACCTAAATGAAGTTCGGTTTAATTTAAAAACTAAATAATATCCAAGTTAAAACATTGCGTAATACAACATAAAGTACAAAATGGCACAAATGGGATAGCTATTAAAATAGAAACTATTTCCCAACAGAAATGAAGTGGTTATTTATAAATAAAACGATGACCCTACACAATAAATTGGGTAGAGTCTGGATATTTACGAAAAACTACTACCCTACTGGATTAAAGTGGAGATTCAACAAAGAAAAACCGCTACTCGACTGAAGTGCAGCAGAAATTCAACAAAAAAGCCGCTATCTGATAGTAATAGAGTGGAGATTCAACAAACAAAAATTTGCTACCCGACTCAAATGAAATATTTAAATACAAAACTACCATCGGGAGGTTCAAACCCAAAAAACGGTACCCATTAAAAAAACTATAAAGACATGTTACAGACCTGCATCA
Source organism: Pseudotsuga menziesii (assembly GCA_001517045.1). Lineage (NCBI taxonomy): Eukaryota > Viridiplantae > Streptophyta > Pinopsida > Pinales > Pinaceae > Pseudotsuga > Pseudotsuga menziesii. The sequence continues at coordinate 45,971 of LPNX010779388.1, forward strand.
TAGTTTGTCAGCCCAACTTCGAGTCCATACCGAGGCAACTCCCAAGAATAAGCAGCCACCATCACAACATCTCCAGAAAGAGTTGCATATATGATCTGTGCCACCACATCCTTGTTGCTCTTTCATTAAGTTTGGGTCAAGGAATGACAAAATATTCATATGGAGAATATCCCTTCAAAATGTTTAATAGGAATGATTACAATTCAAGAAATTCTCTTGACCTATTATTCAAAGCTAGATAAATTCAATTCAACATACAGAGCAAAGAAGGAAAATAACTTAATCATGCATGATTCTCATCTCCATACAAGCTTTTCCTGGAAATATAATTAGAATGTTAAAATTCACCTCTTGATTTGGTGTCAATAGAGTACTAGGGGCACTTCCCCTCATTGGCTATTGTATCAAACCTGTCAATTACATACCTCTGGTACTCTTAAATGATGTGCCCTCCACATTAACTTCAACCTTCCTGCAAAATTTGGGATTGTGAATTTTGGAGTTTCTCATGAAACCCACCTTTTTCCACATGGTAAATGGATATTGATCATTCTCTGAATTCCATACACCATAATTCCCTAGTCCCAAGTGAAAGATTCTTAACCTAGAAATAGTACTGGAATCCACCATGCATATTCCAAGTGGAGCACCCTCCTTCTACACCTGGAAATAGCACAAGGATCCATGAAGCATAGGCTAAGTGGAGCACCATCCTCCTCAAGATTAAACTGAATGCATGAACAAAAAGTCAAACTTCATCTAGGGTGCACTTTCCAAGGCTTCAAATATAATAATGCTTGACACACAAGCCAACTTGAAATGATATTATAAAATTCTTTAAGTAAAATAATACCATTTTAGTTACTTTTTATATTATTATTATTTGTTCCAAGATGTTTGAGAGGGGTTCAAACCTCTTTGGACCTCATATGAAGAGAATAGAATTCCACATCCCATCAAAAATCAGCAAACTTAACAGTTTTCAAGATTCCGACATTTCAAGATGAGTATAGCATGAATGGCTTGGAGTAAAAGACACCTTGCAAAAATAGGACTTGCTTGATGTGTGAATCACTTTGAATATGATAGGTTGAGTCTTCTCCAAGAGACATGTATCTAAACTAAATTCTAACTGAACTAAGGAGAAATAAATCAACTGCACTGTAGGGAGAAGTTAGAACTGAAAGGAAAGTCTACTGAAGTGAATTGATTATGAACTGAAGTGACAGTCTCAGGAGAGATTTTGCCAAAACTGAAGGGCACACTCCTATCCAAGTCAAAAATAGATCCAACAAATTCTTGAATGTAGAGGAAGAGTCTTCATCATTTGGTGCAGCCAACTTTCCATGAATAGGTTACCTTCAAGGTCAAGCAAATCTAAAAATCGCCTGTTCATGTGCATGAACTGAGAATCAACAGCAGTGAACTCCACTCAACTGCACTGAAAGGTCAGCTCCAAGAATATCTACCCTAAGTAGAGTGCACTTCTAGAGATAAACATAGATCAAGTGGAACCCACCATAGAAGCTTCTAGAAGGTGCAACAACCTTAATTTTCCGTTCCGATTTCTCAAAATGACTTGAAACTAGATGCCAATGTTGTTCAAGATAAAGGGTACTCAAAATATAACCAAATTCTGAAAACCTCAAGGCTAAAAGTAGACCAAGATTACACAATCCTTGATCACCACCAAATTTATCAAAAATTGTAAGTATCTCCAAAACTGCATAAATTCAATTTTTAGACCTAGGCTTGACCAATTCTGACCAAGACTTGACTATCTCAGATTTCCACAAACACAGAACCATATGCACATATAAAAAAGGGTTATCCAAATCTACCATGAGATTTCAACAGAGATAAAATTTCTAAAACTATAAATTTTATGATTGTAAATTTTGAAAGTATGAAAGTGCCCATTTAAGAAACCATCAATTTAGGTGCCCAAAAACGTCTCCAGCTACTGAAAAGGAAAAATTTCTAAAACTATAAAGTTTCTAAAAATATCCAATTCAAGAATCTAACTATCATCATCCTCCCATGCATACTCCAAACATTGAATGTCATTCAGATGCATGGGGTGACCTGCCAAAAATAGAAGTAGAGGAACCTACTAAAAATGCCTATGTTGAGAGCATGTCCATCTGTGCACTAAAATAGGCATGATATGTCCTTTGAATGCACATGCTACGAAAACCACCTGGCAAGAACCTGTCCAATCCTCAACCCTTGAGCAATACAAGAACCACAAAAATGTGGTAACACTGACTTTAGCAATCCTGAACAATCAATGCCAAATGATTAACTCAAAAATGGTAAGTTGATCCTGATCAAGATGTATCCACAAACCATCAATGCCAATATCTGCTAATGTATCCACAAACTATCAATGTCAAATGAAGAATTTTGACAAGTCCATCCGATAATGAATCCATGAACCATCAACAAGATCGCCAAGATGTTTTTTTAAGAAATGCATTTTGAGTGATAACAAGTTCATCTAGCATTTTTCTATTCTTCCTAGCCCCTTATGATGAGCTTCTCCTCTAGTTATTTGCATTGCTACCTTCTTGCTTGTTTTCATTTGCCCTTCCCTTCACCCACCCCCTCAAGACAAACTGTCCTTCATTTCCTTTCCCTACTCTCCTCGAGGAAGGACCCCCTTGACTTCCTTGCCCCACTAGGTGAAATACATTAACATCATGATCAAAGTCTGTTGTTTGTCTCACACCACAAGTACACATCAGGCAAATGTCTTGTTGATTGATCACTTGTCATATATTGATATTATGTTAGCCAATGGAGATAGGATGGTTGATTGAGCCAAGAGAAATGAAGCTCCTCGGGCGCTGGCTTGGGTCTCTTGTTGCTAGCTTGGATATTGACACATTCTGGGAAACTGCCAATGCTACTACCTTGATAAATAGTCACATTTCAAATAGCTTTCAACATGTTCTCTTGGGCTTCTAGATGGCATCACCTGCACCTAGGTAAGGATCTGTCTCCTTGCTCTGGCAGAGATTTGAGATTGGAAATAATCAGCTCCTTATTCCAAACATTCATCACATCAGTAATGTTATATATTTACAGGATATGGGGCTCGAGCACCTCTAAGAACAAGTTGAGGCAGACTGAGAGGGTACATAAACACATTGCAACCACCTGTTGGAGAATAAAATAATCCATCCATATGAACTTTCATTGGTAGAAACAAGTATGAATCAGCTTGAGCTAAAAGTATTAAGGAAACTGATTTTATACTGAAAAAATAACTAAAATGGGAAGAAAAATATACCCAACCAAATCAGGAGAGAATCCTTATAGAGAAGACCCATAGAAGTCCCATACCAAAGTAATGAGAGATCTTCTAGCTACCAAATGTAATAGGAAGGCCTCAATCAAATTATTCTCAACAGTAAGAATAGATTTTGAAGAAAAAGGTGCTTAAATCCTGTCACGAAAGGGAGGATCAATAGTGGAAGTCCGATAAGTAACAAGAGATTTTCTAGCTACCAAATGTAATAGGAAGGCCTTGGCTTGTAGAAGTAAAACCATTCTAAACACTGCTTGAAACTTGGTATTGTGCACTGTTGCAATATTGACAGTGCTTGTGAGAGAAGGTCATGCAACTTTTTAACCCATTGTGAAGCATTATTATGACTTTCAACAGTGGATGTTCCTCTCTCTCTATTCAATTGCAGACAGTATTGATGGATCTGTGCTGCAATAGGCTTTATGCTCATTACCAGATCTCTCAAAGAGTTCAATTCTTTCCTACAGTGGAGCGCAATGTTAGCATGGTGAAGAATCTGGTCGACTGCTATGTCGATGCCTTTACCAATAAACCCAGAGAGAAAACCAGGATCAGCCATGATATCACTTGCTCATAGCAATCTTTCTTAAAACACAAAGGAAAACAGTGACAGAGATATTTGAAAATCTCCAAAATGACTTTATTTTCTCTTCACTTCACTCGACTCCTCAAGCAACACTAACAGTGGCGTAGTCTTTATGAGGAAATAAGAAGAAATATGATCCAAGATTTGCATCTGGTATCTAAGGAAGCATTGCAGATAATTATTTATAAAGCTGGTTCATTCAATTCAATTCAATTCAGATTCCTATCTTGCACCTTCGTGCTCTTTGGGAGAACTTTCTAACGTTTCCTATCAATCAATAAAGCTAACAACAAAGTGAGCTTTAGAGCTGGTTGGATGCAGTTGAGTGGATAATATAGGACAAATGCAACAGCTGGTCAAATGTAAATGACGAGATATATATAGGACAAATGAAAAACAAAGGTAGGGTACAACATGGCTTAATCTCCATCTTTCGTTTAGTTTGTTGCAAGTCCTTTGCACAGATTATCATTGTCTGCATGATAAGACCATTCAACGATCTCATATGATGTGGCAGTTCCCCATAAGACCTAGATAGTATTTCAGTGGATATTAAAAATGAGGATAGTATTTCAATGGATATTAAAAACGAAAAGACCCACTCGCTATTTCTTAGGTTTCCAAATTTTTTTTATCGAATTTATCACTTTCCTTTTTATTCTACCATTCTGTAAACTAAAATACCTCCCCTTCCCACAGAGCACCACCCAACACCCAACTTTTTGTTTACTCTCCTTTTTCTCATCCATTTAAGATCGAAACAAAACTTAAAGCAAAGGTTTATCATTTTTTTAAAAGATATATAGGATTTCATCATGCACATTATTTCTTTCAAGGCCATATGTCATTGTTGAAGAAGTATGCCTCTTCTCTTTACCCTCTCTCTCTTCATTAGCCATAAAACATACATCAGGAAACAGACCTGTTCAGAAGATGCTACAGCCGCATATTGTTGAAGAGCCAATGACACTGCATATTGTTGTGGTGTCTGTCCTGGACTCCGATTTACAGAGACCGAATTTGCACCTGTTAGTGCCATTCCTGCATGAGAAAGAATTCATCAAAATTAAAAACATAGTATAAATGTTAATATACTTTTTATCTACTACAAAACCCACTGAAACTGAAAATGATTATAATATTTGACATAAATATGTGAGAGGAATGTACCCGAAGATTGACTAGGGTTTTGTGTTGATGCTGCAGTCCCATACTTTAACGAAGCAGTCATTGTAGCTACCAATATTGGGCTGCTATACTGAACAATATGTGGACCCTGCATATATCCTAGTGATGCAGGATATCCAGATGCACCTTGTGATACTTGTGCATGAGGATACATTGTTGCTGCTGGACCAGCATATAGTTGTGGAGACTGGGGTGTTGCATATGGATTATAAAATCCCTGCAACAAACCAAGTAGACATGGACATACAAGACATGAACAAGTGAGTTGAGGTGAGGCATTTCCTCTCACACCCCTAATTACAACCTAAAAAAGTTGGTAAATTAATACATGGCTTTCAGTAGTAACTTCACTTGATTGAAAAGGGAACAAAGACATCAAAAATATGAAAATCTAAAATGAACTCATCAGTGTTGCAAGCAAAATCTAAACCAAAACCAAAAATTAATAAAAGATGAAAGCCAAATCACACAAACACAGTAGTTTTTATTATTGATAATACCTGTGCAAAATTGAAATCTGGAGGATATGTTGGAAAGCTGCAAACACAAGTGTGTATTAACTATTAAGAGAAATCACTTTAGGTAAGAAAAGTCTATGGATAGTGCCCCTGAAATGGGTGGTTGCTATTACAGGTGAAGTAGGTATTAGAAGTGGAAACTCAGATATGGCCATATAAATAGAGTCGATGCTTTATTCTTTATTGATTTTATCACTTCCTGAATCCCATAAGTTATAACTGATGAGGTTTCCCACAAGATATTCATTCTGTGAATTATATTGTACAAAACAAATAAAAACTTTGTTGATTGAAGTCAAGGAAAATTGTATGTTCTGTAAACTAAATTTGGTTCTGATTTTTGGCAGAGGAACAACATACAGGCAGCTTCGAATTTTGTTAACTAGAATCACCTCCCACCAAGGCTGAAGGATCAGATATTGTCACATATGTGCCTTCAATTCAGAACAGTGCGCTTAAAACAACAGGAGATTATAGAAGAACTTCCTAAGGCCATTCGGACAAGCATTTTCCAACATCTATTCCTACCAACCGTTGAATCCCTGTATCTGTTTCAAGGCATTTCACGTGAATTGCTTTTCTTCTTGGTACTTAAAGTTTGCAATCTTTAGGAAGAAGCTGCAAGTTTGTGCTTTCATGTTATAAAATACTTCCTTTGGTTATAATTGCCATTTTAATTTTATCAGTATTATGTAGAGATGTGGGCTATTAAGCAAAACTGTCACACAAGGCCAAGTATTGACAATACTTTAGTTTGTGTTATTCATCTCTCAAGTATGGTCAATACTTCAAAGCTAAAAAGCACAAACTTGGATTTCCAGTTTTTACTGAACAGAACCATATATATATATGGAAATTGAATAAAACAACCATTAACATGAAACCAACCAAATGCCTCGCAATATCGACAAACCTACTAAACTAACTCCTTCTGCATACACATGTATATACTCATATAAACACACCTATGTATATGACATATGCATAAGTATATGCTTATAGATAGACATTCAGATCTCTCTATACATGTATCAATATATGCATTTGAGTATATACATGAATAATGACTGTAGTTGTATTTTTGTGTCAAAAGTTGTGGAATAGACAGATGATCATAATTGAATGATATAGCTGACCTGTCTATAGGATATTGGTAAGGTCTATTCAAACTTATAGGAGATTGGTTGTTATGATTCCAACCATTTACAACTTGAAGAAAGTCCAACAAAACTTTTTTTGAGGGTAAATCTTTTTGTTGTTATTATTGCACCTTCTTGAATGATATAGCTGACGAAGAGTTCCAAACTTGGCAAATTATGCAAAAAACAAGCATCATGTTCTTTGATGGGGCCTTGAAGGGAAACCCAGAGGCAGCAGGTGCAGTAGGAATCGTTTTGGATCCCAGTGTGCAAGAAGAATTGCATTGCAAATGGGGGATGTGGAAAACTACAAACAATCAAGAAGAAGCTGCTGCTATTTACCAAGGTCTATTACAAGTTCATCTTCTAAGATTAGATAGCCTCATGGTGGTTGGAGACTCAAAAATTATAATGAAAGGTGGTTCATGGTGTCACCCTACACAAATGCATCGCTCTCAATAGATGAATTGACAGAATTAATTATGAGATCAAGAACTTCAACAACATCAAATTCTTCCATGTTCTTCATCATGAAACCCAGAAGGCTGAGGAAAGGGAAAACAATGCCACTGGCAGTAATGAAGGGTGTCTTAAAATAAATGGGACCATCTCATTAAGCCATATCCCATGATCCTTATTTGAATAAATTGTCCATCAATCAAAGCAACATGTACAAATGGATAAGAGGCAGAGAGCTCAATAGATCAAGTATAAGTGGGACTCCTAAAGCCTTAATTCAGTTCAGAACATCCACCACACCTGTGGGAATAAGTCAGGGTCAAACACAAAGGTAATCTTCATCAATTCATGGTACATTATACACAAGTTGAAACAGAGAAGCAGAGCAATCTTCTTTCTAAATCCGCAGGTGAAGCTATGCTAGCCAAAGTTCATTTCAAATTGCAATATCTGGTCACATATCTGGCATCCCAAGCAGTGCAAGCATTTGAATAGAACAAAGGGGTCTAAGGCAATTGAAGACCCTGTTATTTCTAATGTGCATGTGAATTGCATTGTTCCTTCTTTATCATTGAATTTTCAAGGTTCCGGGACATTAACAGAAAATACAATTTGCAGCTGGTGTGTTGGGTTGTCATCAAAATTTCCAAGTTGCAAAGATGTTGGGACGTTATCAAAAGCTACAGGAGTCTCTTAGTTCTCAGAAGGCAACCATCCAAATTAGCAATTTTGTCATATGTTTTGTAAATGCCTGATGGTCCTAGGAGTCTCTTGTAGATTATACACCAGTAGAATATTTTATCTCAGCGAGACTGTAGAGGATAATAATATTCTTGTAGATGCTCTTCAAAAAACTTTGGACATAGCAGCAGACAATAATGGAATGTAAAAGCTTCTAGACTCTGCCTGGTAGAGGATTTGTTAATACAATGTAACTGTTTATGTGACAAAAAAAAAATTAACAAGGTGGCCGATACAAACCTCTATAACACGCATATTCGCATATATTTCTGTAACATAGGTAGTACACATCTAAGCATCTCTATGTTCTGAATCAATGTCAATAAAATCCAAACAGCTAGATCGTCTGAATACGATACCTGCAACATAAACATATCCCTAGATAGCATAGCATCTTCCTATGTTAGGCCATTATTCTCCAACTTTATAACCTCCAAAAACTGCATGTACATTCAAGTAAACACAGAAATGATTAGAGTTGGATAATTTTCTGACTATTATTTAATATAATTAACATCTAAATGTAGAATTCAAAGGATGACAACTATAAATCAGTTTAATACCTCTTCATGTTCCACAGTATGAGCTAATGGGAGAATGATCTGGCCACCTCCAAAACCTCCAATTCATGACGATAGAACAGTACAAGGAATTTCCTTCCCAGAGTTTGCAGAAAAAGCATCAAAAGTACTATTTGCCCATTCTGATCGATGTTCTCGCAAGAAACGAACAAGCAATGCTAGAGGCACATTCTGCAAGATCCAAGATATACAATCAAAGCCATCGTTACAGTTTATCTCTTTATAGCATAAACACACTGAAATTTCCAATACATTTCAGTCACAATCATGGAACTGAAATCCAAACCTGCAATAACATAGAAGCCTTGGCACATATGATGCCCCCACCAAGAGCAGGAAGCCCATCAGAGGAAGCAAACTGTGGACCGAGTAGTTTGCTTGGAGATGAATTGATGAGAATGGTTACATCGTCCATTCCATCATTACCCATCATCGACCATCCATCATCTGTGAAGCCATTAACTGCCTCATTGAAACCCCTACAATAATCCATAACAGTGTGTCACACATAAATACAAAGATATATAGAAGGAGAACACACATCAAACTCAAAAGGAATACTCACTTGCACAATCTCTGGCTAAATGTCCTTAATGCATCAGTTTGCCTTCCCCAGCCAAGGACCACATCAGAAGAAACCTCTTGTGCTATTTGACGCAAATGGCGTAAATCCTAATTAACATAAGATAGTCAATAGAAAATGTAAAAGGCATCCATCTGATGTCTGTTATGTGATGACGATGTGAAATATGATGTCCTCTGTTATATATGTAATTGACTTAAATTTGTAACATAAAATATAAAGTGCTATAGAATCTGTAATTGGCACAGGGTAAATCCCTTACCACCATTGTAACCTTTTGGGCAAGTACAGTAGATGATTCGTAGAGTGGACGTATTACCTCAAAAACACTCCATGGCTACATGATATCAAAAAAATAAAACAGTTGAAAAACAGAGAGCCTGATAACTCAAGCAAAATCATATAATGAATAATGCTGAATATGTGTGAGAGAAATTGATCCATACCTCCAAATCCATATGGTCAACAATATGAATTAGAGAACCTCCACCTTCACAGGGCCGAATCAAATATCCACTAGGATGCATTTTAGCTCTAACAAAGTGCTGCACAGCAGGCATGCTAGGACCTCCCTGAGTACCAGTTAAGGATCTCTCACAGACCTTCAGGAAGGTTTTGGAAGTTTTACAGAGTTAGTTAATAGAGCGATAAGAAGAAACGCTCAAGGAAAACTAAATTTAGGGAAAAAACATAACAAGGCACACAACGAAAATAGAATAAGTACAGGAAGAATAGAATGAAAATAGGCCAGAACTCTCAATTTTTTCTTAAACTCAGAATTCACAGCAAGAAATATCCAACTTACCACAAGACTACCATCTTCCAATACAGAGGTGTATCTAAGAGTCTAGAAATCCCGGGCATGAGCTAAAGTAGTCGGTGCATACATCTGCAATTAGTATTAGCATTCAAATTAGGCATTGATGCACACTTCACAAATTCTATATGGCTACAAAGTTCTCAGTCTACAAATCGTTTTACCTGCATGTATAAAAGCTCAATGGTTCCTCCATTTCCAGTTGTGAAAACGGTAACAACATCCACACTGCGGCAATCCCGAAGCCAAGATGTGCGATCTTTGAGAATCTCTACAACCTGAATTAAAGAACAAAAAATAAGAACCAATTCCTCTTTCAACCTGCAATGAAGACAGAGATCGCTGTGAATGGAGATATGTTTACCTTTGAAGGGTCTATACCAACAAGAGAACAAGCTCGTGCAGCTACTCCAATACACCCATGTGAAATAGTGACAATCCCAATAGCATCCGGACCAGGCTGTACAAAATGCCCCACTTTCATTATAAACTATCAAAATGCCCCAATTCTAACAGACTCAACAGTCAACAGTCACTGTAAAGCTAGAGTTTAATGTTTTTTCTTTCAATCTTGTGCAGGTATGGGAAGAGGTACGATTCAGTCCACGAGCTTCTGCACAGATTCAATGCTTTCGTGAAGAACATGGAGTTGATCGAATAAATGGTATGGGAAGAGGTACAATTCAGTCCGCGAGCTTCTGCATAGATTCAATGCTTTCGTGAAGAAAAAACATGAAGCTTCCTTATACTTTGGAAATAAATGGTAAATCAAACATGCGGGGAACCTTAAAACCAACAGACAAACATCAAACACGTGCCAACATCTAATTCGAGCTATAGACGATGAAAAGGAACAGTTGTCTTCCGAACTTCTTCGGAGAAAAACGCCTAACGGCGTAAACATAAATAGCATAGCAAAAAAGAGATTTTATTAATCACAGGTCACTTTGAGGGGGAGACCTCCTTGCTCAAGATCAATACAAAATAACTCGTGAATTTTTTCATTGGCCTCAACATGTACTTATGTACTAAGTCTAATCTAAACAACTATTTCTCCCCTATGAATGTGGGATAATACAATATACTCTGGGACAACTTAGAAAGCATACGCGTCCAACAAAAATATAGTAATAAAGTAAAGATAAGGGTTGACACAGGCTCCTAAGATCTACTCCCTCTTAGAAAAGCTTTGTCCTCAAAGCTTAGATGTGGAAATTGTTGTTGAATTTGAAGGAGTGATTCCCATGTAGCATCCTCTGGTTGCATGTCATGCCATTGAATTAATATCTCTGTGATGGAATGCAAGCGAATTTGACGAGTGCGCTTATTGAGGATGGCCTCTGTCTCCAAAATGATGGATACTTCATTATCCAGTTCTGATAAAACAATTTGTGCTCTGATGTTGGTGCCAATAACTTTCTTAAGACTAGAGACATGAAATACTTGATGAATGCGTGAAGAAGGAGGAAGTTCCAATTTATAATCAATGAACCCAATATTCTAAATAACCTTATATGGCCCATAGAACTTTATATCCAACTTCAGACGCCCTTTGAGTTTCAAGGAGGATTGCTTGTAAATTTGTAGACAAAGAAACACCATATCACCGACTTGAAAAGTGCACTGGGAACGGTGTTGATCGGCTTGTCATTTCATTATGTTTCTTTCCAATTGAATATTGTCCAACAAAATGTGAAGAATCTGATCTCAATTTCAAAGAACCATGTCAACTTCCTGAACTAGTGAACTATGGGGGGTGTATGGAAGGATCATTGGTAGTGCATGACCATAAACTGCTTCATATGGAGTCATTTTAGATGTATTATGGTAGGAAGTATTGTACCGCCATTCAACGAGAGGGAGCCACTTTTCCCACTCATGTTATTATTCATAGGTGAAACAATGAAGATAAGTTTCCAAGCATATGTTGACAACTTTCTGACCATTTATTTGTGGGTGATATTTGAAACTCATTATTTAGTTTGGTGCGAGTGTGGCAAGATAGTTCTGTCCTAAAATTCCTTGTGAAAGTTGTGTCACGGCCTGAGTCAATGGAAGAAGGGATTCCATGAAGACGAAATATCTAGTCCATGAAAATTGATGCAACTGAGGAGGTGGTATATGGATGGATGAGAGCACAAAAATGACTATATTTGGAGATTTGATCAACCACAACCAAGATTACAGTGTTCCCTTCATATTTAGGGATCCCTTCAATGAAATCCATAAAAAAATTGTCCAAATCCTTGTAGGGATGGGAAAACGTTCGAGCAATCTGGGAATGAGTGTCATTTCACCCTTGTGGCATTAGCATGTATCACATTCAGCCACCATTTGTTGAATTTCTTGTTTCATTCCCTTCCAAAAGAAGTTACGTCTTGCCTGCTCATATGTTTTGAGGAACCCAGAGTGCCCTACCAATGGAGAAATATGGAGTTCATAGAAGATATCCTTTTGAAGATCTATGCTGTGGGGAAGCACCAGACAACCCTTGTATCTTAGAGAAGAACCATCCCAAGCGTAATGTGGTACAACAGAAGGGTTATTGGCCAACCTTTGGATGATTTCATATCATGAAGGGTCATTGGCATAACCTTGTTGAACAGATTGTAACCAATTTGAAATAGGAAGAGAAATAGCTGAAAGAGAAATGTGGTCACAAAATGTGTGGGAAAGAGCGTCCTCCACAAGTGTGTCCTTACCCTTCTTGTAAGTCTCATAGTCATAACCCCTGAGTTTGCTAACCCATATATGTTATGTTAGAGATGAGACCCATTGTTCCAGGAAATATTTCAGACTCTGGTGATTAGTCTTGATGCTGAAATGATTCTCTAATAGGTATAGCTTCCACTTCTCTACAACATGAAAAATAGCCATAATTTCATTCTCATATGTAGAGGTGGCTAAATTCTTACCGAAAAGGGTTTTCTTGGTGAACACTATGGGATTTTCATATTAAAGGAGAACAACACAAAGTCCATTGTCACAAGCATCACTCTCAATAGTGAAGGGCTTGGAAAAATAGGGCATAGCTAGAACAATTTTGGTACACATAACTTGTTTCATTTTGTCAAATGCACACTCAGCAACATGTGTCAATGTAAAAGCATAATTTTTCAGTAAAGTTGTTAATGGAGCTGTGATCTTCCCATAATCCTTGAAAAACTTGCGGTAGTATCTAGTCAGTGCCAAAAATCCATGAACTCTCTTGAATAGTTGAGGATGCGACCAATTTTTCATGGCATCTATTTTGGGAGGATCTATGCGAACCCCTTGTGTTGAAACAATATGCCCGACATACTCTACTTCCTCCTACCCAAAAACACATTTAGACTAGTTGGCATGAAGATGATGATCACAAAAAAGTTGCAGGACAAGATCCAAATGTTGGAGATGCTCATCCCATGTTTTACTATAGATGCATTAGAAGAAATTTCAACTCAAAATGGACCTCCTAAGGAAAATAATAAAATAATAGTAAAAATAATAAAATAATATGTATTAATTTAGGAGGAATAAAAAAACTATTTTTTTGTTCATATTTTCGACATATATCCCTGTGTTTTTACTCAAATTCCGAGCGAGAGAACTCCCTGGATGCATAATTAAATTCCGCATCCAGCGAGTACCCACTCCATATACTTTTGGCGGACCCTGCTACCCTCAAAAAAGGAAATACCTGAAAAAATGTGATGATGACATCATCATCATGTTTTTCAAGTATTTCCTGCTTTTGGGGTAGCAGGGTCCTCAAAAAGTATACGGAGTAGGTACTCGTCTGATGCGGAATTTAATTTTGCATCCAGGGAGCTCTCCCACTCGAAATTTGAGTAAAAACACAAGGAGATATGTGAAAATTATACGAACAAAAAAAAAATAGTTTTTTTATGATATCTATCCCCAAGTTTATATTAAAAAATTGTTTAAGACCTATATTGTATTTCAAATTTAAAGAAATTTCGTTGGCTAACACATGATGACATGGAATTTGAATTAGGGTTGAAAGGCCCATTTTGAGTTGAAATTTCCTCTGATGAGGATATCATCAAAGAAGACCATAATGAAGTGATGCAAGTAGGGCCGAAATATTTTATTCATCAATGCCTGAAATGTGGAAGGAGCATTCATGAGGCCAAATGGCATGGCTAAAAAATCATAGTGGCCATCATGTGTGTGAAAAGTTGTTTTAGGGATATCATCCTCATGACCCCAAATTTGGTGATACCCAGAACGAAGATCCAACTTGGAGAAAAAATGAGCACCATGAAGCTCATAAAGAGTCTCGTCAAAAATAGGAATTGGAAACTTATCCTTGATTGTGATGTGACTAAGTGCTTGAAACTCAATGCAGAGGCTACATGACCGATCTTTTTTCAGACAAGAAGAACTGGTGAAGAGAAGGAACCGGTACTAGGGAGAATAATACCTTGCTTCAGTAAGTCTCGAACAAGCATCTCAATCTCTGTCTTTTGGTGAAACAAGTAGAGATAGGGCCTGATATTTCGAGGCATGCTTCCATGAAGGAGAGGAATATGATGGTACTCTAGTCTGGAAGGTGTAAATCCCACTAGCTCAACAAAAACACAAGCATGTTGATCCGAAATTTCTTGTAGATCCAAGGAAGTAGTTCAGATCTTTGAAGGTTGCATCTGAATGAAATGGAGCCGAGTGATGACACCATGTGAATTATTCTTAAGGATATTTTCCATGCGATGTGAACTGATAATGCTGAGAGACCTTGGTTGTAAGCCCTTCAATGTGTGTTTTTACCCAGTGACTAAAAAATGCATCCAAAGTTCAGCAAAATTCCATAAAATGAGTCAAAGTGTGCATCACATCACATCCACCTAAGGGAAATGAAAACATGTTATGGTGCAAGTTATAATCTCCAATAGAGATTCACACATTACGACACTTCCCTTTGCAAGGTAAGGTGCCCCCATTGGAAATCATGAATTCAAAGTTGGAGAAAGGATTGACAAAACAATCATCATGTTTGGCGATCCTGTGGTCAATGAAGTTGTGAGTGCTACCAAGATCAATGAGTATTGTAAGAGGGACCTTTCTGAAGAAACCCTTGACCCACATGGTTTGTGGGGTAGTGACTATAGCTAATGCATGGAGAGATATCTTTGGATGGTCGTCCTAAGCAGGAGGGTCAACAGGAAGCTATTGAATGGCATCCTCCTCATCTACTGGATCGTGAGCACCATAAAATATTTCAAGTGTAGGTAGATAATCCACATCCAAGAGATAGAGATTTTTCTCAGCACATCGATGTCCTCGAGTGAATTTATAATCATAATTATAACAAAGATTTTTTTCTCTACGTTCCTGGATCTTGGCTTCAGACAAATGTTTGATAGAAGTGGTTCTAGGAGCTGGTGGGAATGGAGGTCTTTTGGGAACCATATTTATGAATGGAACAAAAGTGGATTTGGAGTGTTCTTGAGCCATGATCTTGTCCTCCGCCAAATTAGTGAACCCTAGGTGTTATACACCTGAGTGGCACCTCTCCGTCCGAGTGCTGATATCCCTCATGTCAGCACACAAAAGGACACTTATGGATAGAGGTTTTCCCATAACACTATAGCTTGGCTTGTCATGAAATACATTCTACCTTCATCCAGCTAGTTACTTTGCCATTTTGCCATGTTATGATGTATTTGCGACTCTCTTTATAGACAACTCGCGCGTCATTCGCGAGTCTCCCTTATAGCAAGTCGCGAATCCATGTATTCGCGGGTTGCGCTTATACAGAGTAGCGAGTCATTCGTGGGTTGCTCTACTACATACCCGCGGATGTACCTCTTAACATGAAAACATAAAAACACGCGCTAATGGGATATTAGTTAAGGTATTTTACTTAATTCTCCTAACTGCTACAACTTCCCCAACCTTCAAGAACTGCCTTATTTCACCCATATAAATACAGGCCTTGGGGAGGGTGTTGGGATATATAATTGGAGAGCAAAGTTATGCTGGTGGATTGTTTACAGAAGTATTTGGAGCAGTGAAACTCAGAATCCTTTGGTGAAAGAGGAGTCCTTGTCTCAGATGTTTGGTTGTACTCTGAACTTTCTCATTATTGATAATAAGGAGATTACTTCTTCCATATGTGTCCCATATATCTTGGTTTGATAATTATTTATGCTTCTGTATTTCATATCTGATTTATCTAACCTACTTATATATATATATGAACCACTCTGTATCTGGAAGATTGTCTCTGAACAGGTGAAAGAGGAGTGAGCCTTGAATACTTTGGAAATGGAGCAGATTGGAAGAGGACTAGCAAGGATCGAACTTCGTTTAACAAGTAAGTTCTTATAACCCTCCTATTTCCTATTCTGCACTTTAGAAGTCAATTGTCTACAAGTGTTTGAGTATGTTGGTAACCCCCGACCTACAATTATTAGGTGCATAATCCTGCACAACAGAACTGGTGACTCTGCTGGGGAAGCCTAGACCGCTGTAGGTCATTTCTGTTATCCTAACCAATTTTGCTTGTGAGTCTGTTTGTGGTTTTTTATCCTGGCTCTTGCTTACTTCAGCGTTTGAAAGTCTTAGGGTTTCTTCTTTGTTTTTGAGAAAATTTTTATACCCATTCGCGGGTTGTTCTATTGAACAGTCGCGAGTATAAAGTTTCATTCGCGGGTTGTTATACTGTACAATCGCGAGTCATTCGCGAGTTGCACTACTAGACAGTCGCGAGTACTCTTGAAAGTTGGGATTTTTAAAGAAGAGTTTGCTTGTTTCTTTTCTTGCTATATTCCTTGTTTTCTGAGAAGACTTTCTTTAAGAATGCTGTAGAGTTTGTTTGATTGCCTCAGGTGATCACATCTTAGTGCTTTTCGGAATCCCTTGAGTCTTTTGTGCTTGGTTTATTTACTGTTTGCTTTCTGGAGTAATTGGCCTGTTTGGGTTGTTGGTTAAAGTGTCTTAGTCCAGATCAGTGATCAGGGTCTTGGGCTCTGTTTTTCCAGTCCGCTTTCTGACATTTTCTGGTTTTCACTTGCCTTTTTAAGTCTGCAGTGATATTTGTCATTGTTTGCACCTAAGCTAGGGTTCCTAGCCTGATTTTCTTGCTGGTCTTTTGGTTCTGTCAGCCTGTTTGCTTCAGTTTGTAGCTTTTATACAGTTTATAAGTGTCAAGTTTGCTCAAGAATTGTGCATTGTAGGTTTTTGAGTATTTTTAAACGTGAAAACAAAACATTGTTAATCTTTTGCATTGTAATTTTTGCATAAGTAGTGTTGTTTCATTTTAAAAATATTATCTCAAAAATACAAAAATATATAGGCTTAGTTTCTCTTATCAGTGCTTTTAGTTCATCAATACATATTTGAAAAAATGAAAAGAAGTTTATTTTACAGTAGTAGTTTGCTTTGAATGCACCTTACTTTCATTTATTTCTTGCTGAGTCAAAACACCATACAGTATATCACTTCCATTTCCTCTTGAGTAAGAAACAACCCTCTAAAATAAACGCATAAATTAAAATTTACTAGTAAGTTTTATTTCTAGGGGCCTTTCACCTACTAGCTTAGGCTAGACTTGTGGGCTAGGGAGTGTAAACTTCCCACAAGTTATAAATTCAAACATAGTGGACCTTTCTTTAGGTAAATCCTTGATTCTATCACTGTATCTGGGAAGCTCCTCTCAAACGGGAGTTAAGCACTAGGCTGTGTGGAGGCTTGGACAGAGGAGATAACCCTCCAAATCCTTGTCAAAGCGTAACCCAGGTGTTGAGGCCTGGAAAATCGCAGGCGACAACAGTAAGGGATTTTCCCCAATCAGCGTTCCCAACTAGCCCGCTGACTGTTTGGTATAGGGAATCCGTCCGGTTTGCGGTCCGGCTACCGTGAATCAAGTAACAAAACAAAGCTCTACCGGTTGCGGCCCGGTCCACCGAGTTTTTGTATTTTAACTGAAGAGATGAAATGCACGTTCCTAACTAAGTGCAAGGTGATTAGACTGTGAGGGGCGTTCATGATGTGCTGCGCAGGTTCTTACCTCTCGTCTTAGACCCACAGGCAACCAAATCATATACAATGAAAAAGAAACTAACTGTCTAATCTAACACTAGGGAGCGAGCCATCAATTTTAAGTGAGTAATTCAATTTTTTGCACATGCAGTATGAAGGGTTACAGTTAGCTGATACTCCTTTCAGACACATGAACAATTACAAATATTTAACAACCAGGTAGCCAATTGCTGTATGAATACCATTATTACTCACATGGAAAGATCATGAAAATACCAAAGAACATTCAATAAGAACAGAGGTTCAGGAAATTAAACATTCTCATAGTAAATGAAACGCAGCTGGAAACGAAATAGTTCCTTTCCAACATCATTCATCGAAACGCATTGATACATTCCATTTCACTTTCTCCAACCAGGTAGAATTGCAGTTCCTTTTGCAAAACGAAATAGTTCCTCTCCAACATCATTCATCGAAACGCATTGATACATTCCATTTCACTTTCTCCAACCAGGTAGAATTGCAGTTCCTTTTGCAAAACGAAGTAGTTCCTCTTACAGGCGGACATTTACAATTTTTTCCAGGGGAAAAAGCCCCTTTTTTAGTCCGCTTCTCGTTATTTTAAACTACCACCCTTGTCCTCTGGGCTTCCTCCAGCGTGTGACTTTTCAGCGTCCTCAACGATTCAGTTTCTTCTCTGGTCGTTGCGTTTTCTCAATCATTTTCCATAGGCGTTTACCTTCTGACCGTAACTGCTGAAACTGCCTCCTCGTTGTCTCTGTCATTTGTTGGTTTTGTCCTTTCCCTCGCTCTGAATTGCTTCAGCGATCTATGGAATTCTCCCTGCAGACAACATTGGTGTATTATCCACTAAACTGAGATATTGGGCATTGAAAAATTTCTAACCATAATAATAAATTCACAAGGGGCTAGCTTGGTTCATCCGGGAGAGAACTCGTGTCAACATTAAATCGGCGGTCGGGCGATACTTAGATCGGGTGGAAACAGACTTCTGCATCGGATGGGGAAAGGCTTCGGGAGCCGTAACGGTGGAGGAGCATAAGAACCAGGTAAGTGACAACACGAGCGATAAAGGCAATCGGGTGCCAGAGAGGAGTGTATCGGAGGCTAGATTGCTCTACCACCCGCAACGGCGGAGGGTGTAAAGGCAGAAAACAGGCGGGCAGGAGAAAAGAGCTTAAGTCAGACGTCGGATGAAACTCTAATCGGGAGCTGACTTTATCCCTCCAGCCGCAACGGCGGGCGAGTAGAAACTTGGGAGCATGCGGTCTAAACAAATGAATCGGACGTCAGATGAAACTCCAATCGGGCGAAAGTTTGATCAAGGAGCCGCAATGGTGGGTGAGATGAGGCTCAGCATCTTCCGGAAGAGGCCCGATCCAAAGAGAAAACCAACAGCGCTAAGGATCAACTACAGCCAAAAACATTTTTTCTTTGCTAAGGCAAAATTTCATGCTCTATGGGATTAAAACGGACCGCATGACTCAAACTAAACTGAACGAGGCAAACAAACTAGCGGGCATTCACTTCAAAACGAATAGATATGCTCGAGGGTGCAAAGCCTTCAATAATCAATCCACACAAAAATGAGGAGGAGGGGTCCCAGAGTTTAAGTACAATAAAATCGGGGAGAAAAAGTTGCGGCAACAACAACTGGCGATTTCCTGGTGAACCTAGATCTCTGGGTGATTTCTTTCTTGAATGGCAGACTGCTCCACAACAAATGTATCTATTGAACTTTTTCCAGCTATACAGATTTCTCAATAACGACAGTGTGTACCTTGATCATTGATATCAGTCCAATTAGGGCGCTGAAAATCAAGATTTTCGAGTCCGGATAACTCTGCTGAGGCCAAAATATGAGTTCATTATTAATTTTGTCTTCAAGTAGCTGTCGACATTGGACACCACAAGATTGTAGCAGGTGATGAACAGAAACGTTCATTTGTTCCTCATCCCCATGCCGTTCTAGCAGCTTTTGTGCTTTTGGATTTTGTCCCCTTTTAATGCGAGTCTTCCTGCGTGCCTTTCTTACTGAATTTTAATTCAGGATCCTCTATCCCATAGTGCCCTTTTGTGTGAGCGATGTGCTTAAAGTTTCAGCTCACAGACGGAGAGGATCATCGGCAAATTAGTACTTTATGATCTGGATTTAGCTTTGAAGCATGATGTTTTCATAGGAATTCTGACTCTTATCTGCCTTCTGGCATTTATTTCCTAGCATGGGATCATTTATATTTAACACTCTGTTCATCTTGCTCTTCTCCGTGGGTCCCCTGTCATCGCCCGTCAGACTTTTAAGTGTAAAGTGTATGGAGCCTCAGCATAGTATTCTAGACTTTTGAATCTGATTGACGCTACAGGGATTTAAACAGGACCTCAATGCACACAAAGATTTCGAGAAACTGTTTGGTGGAAGGAATTCACATGGAAACCCACAGTCTAACTATTCAACAAATGTTTACTATTTCCAGAAATTTGGAGTTCCCCACATAACCGCGAGTTAACCACCTTTATTGAAAACAAAAACTCAAATTAAAACAAATGAAAAAAATAACTCCACACAGCTTATTTATGTACAAGTCAGAAAGCTCAAAAACAACTTAAGAAAAATAAGGTTTGAGAACCAGACCATTAACTGGCAGGTTCTCCTCCCATCCTTGTAAATCCTGTAACATGTAAGTAGCAGGGCCAAGTTTAGCGGTGATTTGAAACGGACCTACCCATAACTGTTGGAACTTAGTGTGTTTCCCTTTCTCATCATGGGGATGATCCCATTTAAGAACAAGGTTTCCCACTTCCAGGTCCCTTTTTCCAGCTTTATGTTTGTCAAACCATCTCTTCACTACCTCCTGCTGCTGTTGGAAATGCTCTCTAGCCTTGGATCGGGCCTCCTCTGCCTTCAGAAGATTGTATATTCTTATTTGGAGAACCTCATCATCCGACCCCCTAGATTCCTGAGCTAGTATGGAAGATGGGAGCATGATGTTGGGGGGCAAGATAGCTTCCTTTCCGTATACAAGGGTGAAGGGTGACACTCCTATTGCAGACTTGGGGGTGACTCTGTCAGCCCACAGGGCATTGGGTAAGGCTGAGTGCCAACTTCGCTGGTTTTCTATGACGGTCTTTTTCAGGATTCTAATGAGGTTTTTATTTGAGGATTCAGCCAGGCCATTCCCTTGCGGATAATAGTTAGCGGAATAATGTAATTTTATACCTTTCTCATGAGCAAAAGCAATAATTTTAATGGATGAAAAGTATTTAGCATTATCAAAAACTAACGAACTTGGAACCCCAAACCTGGTCATGATATGGTCCTTTAGGAAACTGATGACTTCGTCTTCGTTTATCTTGCGCAATGGGATGGCTTCGACCCAGCGAGTGAAATAATCAGTTGCAGTAAGAATATACTTATGTAGCAGGGAGGAATTTGGCTTTATTTCTCCAATGACGTCTATTCCCCATTGCTCGAAAGGCTCTGTGATCATTACAGGCTTTAGAGGTGCTACTGCTCTAGGTTGTCTTCCCCCACATCTCTGGCAAGTATCACATTTTCTGACGTGTGCATGTGCATCCCTAAAGAGTGTTGGCCAATAGTAACCGGCCCTAAGGATCTTGTGGGCTGTAGTGTCTCCTGAATAATGTCCGCCGGCTGGACCATCATGCAATTCAAACATTACTTTCTCAGCGTCTTCTTTTTCCATGCATCTTAGGAGGACCCCATCATAGTTTCTTCTGAATAATATGCCCTCTACGAGTTGGTAGGAAGCTGACTTTAGACGCAAAGCTCTTCTTTGTTTGGAGCTCCAATGTTTAGGCAACACCCCTGACTGCAGGAAATGTACAAGGTCTCTATACCAAGATTCAGGAGCTGTGAATAAAGGACAAACATCCATTACATGCGACTCAGCTTCATCATCCCATGCTTGCTCTTCATCATTATTGCTTCCAACCATCAGCTTACATAACCCCTGACCTTTCACTATACTGGCTGGTTTGAATTCCAAGTCATATTCTTGAAGGGTTGTTACCCAGTTGCCCCTTCTTTCTCCCAATTCTTTTTGGATGAGAAGGGATCTCACGGCTGGGTAAGGGACTATTACCTTGGTTCGATTTTTTAGTATATAAGGCCCGAATTGCTTGACTGCCTTAAATACTGCGTATGCATGTTTGTCAATGGCTGGGTAGTTCAACTCAGCTCCTTGCAGCCCAGTACTCATAAAAGAAATTGGGTATTCATCACCCCCGTCTTCCTTTTGTGTAAGTACGGCAACCAACGAATCATCGGACGCAAATGTATATATAATGAAATCCTTGTCAAAATCTGGACTTTTCAGAGAGGGCGCATGTGCAACAGCAGTCTTGATTTTACTAAAAGCATTATTTTCCACCTCAGTCCACTTAAATTGTGTATTTTTATTAACCATCTGCTGTAATGGTTTAATAGTCTGGGAAAAATTAGGCACAAACCTATGTACAAAATTTATTGTTCCCATGAAGGATTGCATCCCCTTTTTATTATGAGGCATAGGGATTTGCTCAATAGCCTTAATTCTTTCTGGATCTATGGATATACCCCTCTTCGAAACTATATGCCCCAGTAACTTACCTTCAGTAACCGCGAACACGCACTTCTTAGGATTGAGGGAAATACCATATTTCCTGCAGCGTTCAAAGATTTGCTTTAAGTGGAACACGTGCTCCCCTCTTTTCTTCGAAAAAATCATGATGTCGTCCAGGTAGACCACCACACTTCGCCCAATCAATTCGTGAAAAGCTATGTCCATCGCTCTCTGAAATGTTGCACCAGCATTAATCAATCCAAAGGGCATTCTTCTATATGCAAAAGTTCCCCATTTAGTTCTGAATGTCGTTTTCAATCGATCTTCTTCGGATACCAATACTTGGTTGTAGCCATAGAAACCATCTAACAATGAAAACATTTCAGAACTGGAAACCATCTGAAGCAATTGCTCCATGGGAGGTACCGGGTAGTTGTCTTTATCCGAGGCGCGATTTAAGTTTCTAAAATCCATGCACAGTCTGATTTCTCCCAAATTTTTCCTGACAGGCACCAGGTTTGACACCGATTCAGAATGCCTGACTTTAAAGATGATCCTGGCGTCTAGCAATTTCTTCACCTTGCTTTGAATCAGCGGCTCCAGCTTGGGGTGCATTTTCCTTAACGGCTGTTGATATGGCTTAACACCAACTTTAATAGGAATGATATGCTTAATAATACTAGTGTCGTAATTTTTCAAATCTGCATACGTCCAGGCGAAGACATCCTTGTACTGCTTAAACAGACTGAGAAACTTGTCCCTTTCCGCGGGTGAACAACTTTTACCGAGGTTGACGAACTTGGGATCCGTTTCAGTCCCTAAGTTAATTAGCTCAAACTGTAGAGTTGAGTTGTGCGTCTTCACATTAGCGGGTCTTCTAAATTTCTCATTCAAGTCAAACATTTTCTCCAACGTCCTAACTCCTTTGGGAATGAAATTGCTATATTTCATTTCAGCCTGATGTTCCTCATCGTCTATGATAGCCCCTTTAAAGACTTCATCGTTTGTCAAGCATTCAATTATCTGCTGATCATCGTCAAATACTTGCAGGTTGGTGATCATGTCCGGTACTGAAGGCATGAAAAGTAATTCAATAGAGCATTCGTTATTAGTGGGAACCAGCCTGGCAGCTGATGTAGCTAAAATATCAGCAGCTGCGTTTTTTATCCTTGGGATTGAAATAATGTTAAATGCATAAAAATGTCTAAGCAAATCCCATACCTCGTTTTGGTAAGCTTTCAAGTGAGGGGAGACACAATGTATTTGATTTCTTATTTTTTTGACAACTATTTCTGAGTCCCTAAAAACTTTTAAATTACTAACCTCTAGCTCGATCGCTTTCTTGAGTCCCTGCAATAATGCTTCATATTCGGCTGTATTGTTAGTACACTCAAACTCTAATCTACAAGAAAGGAAGTGTTTATTTTTTTGTGGATCAATAAGGACGCAACCGGCCCCTGACCCTTCTAACGTCTTTGAGCCGTCAAAATATAGAGTCCAGAAAACATTATCTACTGAAACCGAATTTACTCCTACAGCTAAATCTACTATTTTACAGTCAAACTCATCAACCTGAGAAAAACGAAGCAGATCAGTCTGAGTGTCAGATGTGCTGCTGGCTTCTTCTGCTTGATAATTCCCTGGTTCTAGTTCGAGAAAGTAGTTTCCCAATACAGATTCAATTGGCACATTCTTCTCATTCAATTGAGTGATGTTATACTTCATGTAAGGTTCTCTCAGAACTTTGATTTGATTGGGACTTCCTTTGTATGGTAACCAAAGATGTGACCAGTCTGAAGCGAAATACCCATTTAATTTTGCTGACCAATCCCTGCTCAGGACCAGGCCGTAAGCATCTGGTATGTCAGCCACTACGATGTTAATAACTTGGCATACTCTGCTATCAGATGCTAGGCAAATTAGGACGTCCTCCATTTCACCAATCACCTTAACATCTGTCCTATCCAATTGCACCACCCTCCACGTGGATGGCTTAGGCTACCCATTAATTTTTTTGCATACCGATATGGCCATGACATTAATTGACGCCCCTGAGTCTACTAGACAATTTTGCACGTTATGGTTGAAAACTTCAAATGTCAGGAGGAAAGGTGGATGTTTAGTTTTAGACATACCTCCGGTGCTAGCTTCTCCGATTTCTTCTTCATCCCGGGGCTGATTTTCAGTGGGCAGTTTTTCTTCAGACGCTTCAAGTGCTTTCAACAGTTTTTCTTTCTGCTGAGGTACTTTGCACATTTCAAACAATGGGACGTTTGCTTTCACCTTTTTCAAATCTTCAACAATGTCATATTCAATTTGTGATCTAGTAGGCTGAGATTTACCAGCACTCACGTTCTCTTGATTTGACTTAGGCGACATTTTGTTCTGTCTAGGGTCTTGGCTGGTAATAGTGAATTCCGGTATCTGATCAGCCAGGGCCTTGTCTTGAAACTTTTTCCTGACATTCCTTTGCAGCCTCCTGATCTTTGGGAGTAAAATATTGTCATCACTAACCGTCCCTTTACTTCTAGTTGTCACGTTAGCCTCTCTGACCCCTTTGCGTCCTTGAGTATTTTCCTCTTCAGCGTCGAGCACGGAAACAGAACTCCATAATGCCATCGTCTCTTCCTCCTGTTCTTTTGTAGAAGTGGCAGCGGCATTTTCTTTCCTCTCCTCATCATCTTCTTCTGTCAGTCTGGAATCTAACATCTGATTCATGACCAATGTCATTGAATTTATCCATTGTGGACAGTTTTTTTTTGGAGTGAGGCTGCTGATGAAAAGTACAGAAATTTTCCATACCTATGTCTGTCAAATCATGGATGCATTCCTTTGAGGAGGAGGTTGAGCCTGATTGTTGTCTCCTCTTTTCTTATAGTATGGCCTG
Source organism: Pseudotsuga menziesii (assembly GCA_001517045.1). Lineage (NCBI taxonomy): Eukaryota > Viridiplantae > Streptophyta > Pinopsida > Pinales > Pinaceae > Pseudotsuga > Pseudotsuga menziesii. Next base: position 71,352 of record LPNX010779388.1, read on the forward strand.
TAGAACTTTTGTGCTTCTTTTTCTTTCTCTAAATCTATGATCTTGTTAGAGAGCTTTTGCACCATTTTGGCCATTCCTTCATAGTCTGGTGCTTTCTCCTCTTTGTGCTTAGTAAACAGTAAGGTTTTCCTTTTCTCCCCTGACTGTTCAGGATAATCTTTGACGCTCTCCCTTTCAGCCTCCACCACTTCTGCCTCTTCATAAGTATCCGTCAAAGTAGGCTTGGTCCTACCTTTTGCAAACATGGCTAAATCAGGACCCAAAGCTGAAGTATAGTATTCAATCAGTACTTTGTCTGAAGGCTTATCTATTTCAGAGAATTTTTTTAGATATGCTGCAAACCTTTGCGTAAAGCTGTGCACCTTTTCTTTTTTTTCTTTCTTCAATGCACACAGTCCTTCCATGAGGGCAGCGTGAGTCTTTTGGACGGCATACTTACTTCTGAATATTCTCTCGAAAGTATCCCAGTCTGGGATAGAATTGGCGGGCAATCCAAAATACCACGAGGCTGCAGCTCCTTTGAGGGTATGTGGGAACAATCTACAAACCACATCTTCATGCTCCCCTGCCTTCAGTCCTTCTATAGCCAAATAAAAACTCTGTAAGTGATCATCCACTAATATCTTCTCATTTGGGTCGAACTTAGGTAATAACTTTTTGAAGGCTTGAGGTAGGTCATGCAACGGCGGGGTCAGATTCAGAGGTGACCTGGCTTTCCATGCAGGTGGCGGAGGATTAGGTGGGGGTTGATTGGCATTAACATCGGCCATGAGTTGGGGTGGAGAATGCGGAGGTGAACCAACAGGGGTGTGGGGGCGTGAACCAGCAGGGGTGCGAACAGGAGAGCTATGAGGAGTGTCTGGACCTACTTGGTTCAAAGGCAATTCAACCTCCTGTAAGGCGGTTTCCACGATTTCTTCCCAGTCTCCTACCAACACTGAATCTTCACTTAAAGGACGGTCCTTCTTCTTGTACTCTCTTCTAGGAAGTTCAGGGATAATTGGCAACCCTCCAATCTTCTTTACATAAGCACGGGTATGTCTTCTTATATCATTTAAAATCTCATTGCAAATAGGATATAGATGTTCTCTGTTTTCTTCTTCTGGAAATGGATTACGCGGTCCACTACTTTTAGAACTGTAACCAGCGGAATGTTCTCTGTAAAACGGGTTTCCTCGGCCAGCCATGCACTGGCGGCCCTCCTTCTAGCGCCAAAACTGTTGAGGCCTGGAAAATCGCAGGCGGCAACAGTAAGGGATTCTCCCCAATCAGCGTTCCCAACTAGCCCGCTGACTGTTTGGTATAGGGAATCCGTCCAGTTTGCGGTCCGGATACCGTGAATCAAGTAACAAAACAAATCTCTACCGGTTGCGGCCCGGTCCACTGAGTTTTTGTATTTTAACTGAAGAGATGAAATGCACGTGCCTAACTAAGTGCAAGGTGATTAGACTGCGAGGGGAATTCACGATGTGCTGCGCAGGTTCTTACCTCTCATCTTAGACCCGCAGGCAACCAAATCATATACAATGAAAAAGAAACTAACTGTCTAGTCTAACACTAGGGAGCGAGCCATCAATTTTAAGTGAGTAATTCAATTTTTTGCACATGCAGTATGAAGGGTTACAGTTAGCTGATACTCCTTTCAGACACATGGACAATCACAAATATTTAACAACCAGGTAGCCAATTGCTGTATGAATACCATTATTACTCACATGGAAAGATCATGAAAATACCAAAGAACATTCAATAAGAATAGAGGTTCAGGAAATTAAACATTCTCATAGTAAATGAAACGCAGATGGAAACGAAATAGTTCCTTTCCAACATCATTCATCGAAACGCATTGATACATTCCATTTCACTTTCTCCAACCAGGTAGAATTGCAGTTCCTTTTGCAAAACGAAGTAGTTCCTCTTACAGGCGGACATTTACAATTTTTTCTAGGGGAAAAAGCCCTTTTTTCAGCCCGCTTCTTGTTATTTTAAACTACCACCCTTGTCCTCTGGGCTTCCTCCAGCGTGTGACTTTTCAGCGTCCTTAACGATTCAGTTTCTTCTCTGGTCGTTGCGTTTTCTCAATCATTTTCCATAGGTGTTTACCTTCTGACCGTAATTGCTGAAACTGCCTCCTCGTTGTCTCTGTCATTTGTTGGTTTTGTCCTTTCCCTCGCTCTGAATTGCTTCAGCGATCTATGGAATTCTCCCTGTAGACAACATTGGTGTATTATCCACTAAACTGAGATATTGGGCATTGAAAAATTTCTAACCATAATAATAAATTCACAAGGGGCTAGCCTGGTTCATCCGGGAGAGAACTTGCGTGAACATTAAATCGGCGGTCGGGTGATACTTAGATCGGGCGGAAACAGACTTCTGCATCGGATGGGGAAAGGCTTCGGGAGCCGTAACGGTGGAGGAGCATAAGAACCAGGTAAGTGACAACATGGGCGATAAAGGCAATCGGGTGCCATAGAGGAGTGTATCGGAGGCTAGATTTCTCTACCACCCGCAACGATGGAGGGGGTAAAGGCAGAAAACAGGCGGGCGGGAGAAAAGAGCTTAAGTCGGACGTCAGATGAAACTCTAATCGGGAGCTGACTTTATCCCTCCAGCCGCAACGGCGGGCGACTAGAAACTTGGGAGCAGGCGGTCTAAACAAATGAATCAGATGTCGGATGAAACTCCAATCGGGAGAAAGTTTGATCAAGGAGCCATAACGGCGGGTGAGATGAGGCTCAGCATCTTCCGAAAGAGGCCTGATCCAAAGAGAAAACCAACAGCGCTAAGGATCAACTACAGCCAAAAACTTTTTTTCTTTGCTAAGGCAAAATTTCATGCTCTATGGGATTAAAACGGACCGCATGACTCAAACTAAACTGAACGAGGAAAACAAACTAGCGGGCATTCACTTCAAAACGAACAGATATGCTCGAGGGTGCAAAGCCTTCAACAATCAATCCACACAAAAATGAGGAGGAGGGGTCCCAGAGTTTAAGTACAATAAAATCGGGGAGAAAAAGTTGCGGCAACAACACCAGGACTTTTGCGCATCTGGGGATTCTATCCTAGACAGAGTTTCGGGCTCAGCTACCCTGCCCATGCGTACGAGTTTCGGGCTCCCCCCAAATAGCTGGTATTGTCAAGGTAGCCTTTAGTCTCTTGTCTTTTAGGGTTCATACCTAGGTAAACCGGAAGGTTATTTCTGGTTCACCTTGAACGGGCTTGGAAGGTAACCCTTGTGGAAAGTGCAGGAGGGTGGTGGGTTATTCCTCCACTTGTGCCTGAGAACCCCTCAAGGACGCCAAGTAATCGTTCATCAGCTTTATTCGGGGAAGTATATCTTTATACCCTGGTTTGATTGCTTGAGACTCTAGGATATTTTTAGTGTATGCTCTGTGGATTTGCTTGTGTTTAGTTGACCCTAGGGTGTGATTAGTCAAATTTTTAATTCTAGAGGACCAACTTGTTAGAAGGTCAAGAAGGTTGAGAAACCTTCCTCCTCTCACTGCATTGGAGCCTCCACCTTTACCCCAAAGGTGGAGATTAGACACAGACAGTTCTTTTCAACCAGTAGGAATAACTGAGGTTCTTGGTGAACCGGAATTGATAGCTAACCGTTTCGATTTTGACATAGTCAATATAGAAGAATTGCAGACTGACGAGTTTGCAAGAAATTTTAACACCCCCTTGACTAATCTTAACGATCCTGTGATCGTTCAAGTTAGACCTTTTAGTTCACCAGTGGTAGGTGTCCCTTTGAGTAGAGTCATGTCTTCTGCGGAAGAAAGTCCATTTGTTTTCACCTCAACCCTTCCGGTTGAAGGGGTACTACCTCCCCTGGTTAGTGCCCCTAGATCTAATTTACCTTCTACACCCTTAACTCCAGCGAGCCGGGTGGTCCAACCACCGGTTCACTCGAACATAGGAGGTACTTCTGGTGATATGGTTACTGGGATCCCCAGTATACCTACAATTCCTTCTTCCTTCCCTTACACTACTCAGAGTGGTCTGGTCGGATCCTCAGCTTTTGTCCAAGGATTCCCTTGGAATGGGGGGCACATTCCCCCATCCAGTCCATACGTAGATCCATCTCCTTCATATGTAGGAGTGCAGTTTGGGAGCAACACCTCTTACGGGAAAAGCTTCCAAACCCCCATTTCGTTCCCATACACGAGCTCTCCCTTTTCTTTGTTTAGCAGAGGGATACCTGCTCCAATCTTTCAAACCCCAGCTTCTATGGGGATGGCCCGAACCACTTACACTGCACCTCCCACCCAAAATCCTGTGGCCTACGGATGGAATCCGTTTCAAGGCAACCTTCCCACTTCACAATCAGTGTTAGGGGGCAACCCCACCTTTACCTATGGGCATTCGGGGGCTGGACCCTCTAATCCCCAAGCTGGCACATCTAGTGCACCGGTTAGGCCCAAAATTCCTTTTTCTGGCAACTTTGAACTTGCCACACTTATCAAAATTGATGAATGATCTCATGAGGCATGAACCTTTGTGGCCACTTGTTCCCACCAAACTGCCCTCGGACATCCCTAAGTTCGAAGGTAAGGCTGGTGAAGATCCTGGGGCTCATGCCACCACCTTCCATTTATGGTGTTCTTCCAACTCATTGAATGAAGATTCAGTGAGATTGAGGCTGTTCCAGAGGACCTTGACATGCACTGTGGAAAAATGGTACATTGAGCTGCCTTCTGCTGCTTTTAGTAGTTTCTGGGACCTAGCTAGTTCTTTCCTCGGTCACTTTCAGCTTCTGGTCCGTTACGACTTCGGAACGGACTTGTTGTCTACTTTCAGACAAAACAAGGCAACCCACATCTTGGATCATATCCAAGAGTGGAGGAGGTGAAAGAGTATTATCAAAGCTACCATCCCTCCTGAGTTTCTATTAGAGTGGTTCCTTAAGTCATTGTTGCCATACATATCTAAGGACATGTCCACATCAGGAGTGACTAGTGAAGAAGAAGCCATACTCAGGGCCCAGTAGTTGGACTTGATTTATTTACAGTCTGGGATTTTATATGAAATTATCCCTGAGGCACCAAGTCCTTCGCATGAGGCCGAGAAACCCAAGCCTGCACCCCATGCCGATGGTGTGGTCGGGTCTGTGAACTCTCCCACCGTAGAGTCTTTGACAAAAAACTTTCACCAATTGTCTGTCAAACAGTGTACGGCGGAGGCAGAAAAGGCTGCCCCCTCCCCCCAAAGTGCAAATGTTTTTGCACAAACCTCTTCGAAGGGAAATCAACATCCCGACGGGAAGAAGAAGAAAGGTAAAAAGGGAGAGGGAAACCAAAATCAAAACAAGCCAAAGCCCGCAAACAATGCTGACGGGGGCAAAAAGGAAAAGAAGAAAGTCAAGTTCCCTTGTAAGTTGTGCCAAGGGGACCACCTTACTCATCTTTGTCCCCTTATGGAACAAGCTCAGAAGCTGCTCCAAGCTCAACCACCAGCTGTCCTGAAGGATCCTTTTCCCTAAGGACAGAATTCTGCTTCAGCTTCTACCGTAGCAGGGAGCACTCAAGCTGCCCCTGACCCCAATTATATCAACATGGTTAGATCCTCAACTTTGTTACAAACCAGGAACAAAAACTATGAGAAAGAGACTCCAGAGACGGTTAAAGCTGTAGGTGAACCTTCCAACCCACTCACTATAGAGAAACCTGCGGAAATAATTCCAAAGATACCCAAAGGTGTCTTTAAGAAGACTTTGCATAACCCAAATGCGAGGGCCGCTTCTAACTACTCTGTGGTTGAAGACTTGGCTCAGACTCCATGTGCAATGTCAGCTTTGGAGGTGCTACAGAGTTGTCCCGCTCAGTGGGATGCCCTCTTAGCAGCTTTAGGCAGCATGGACTCTTTGAGTCTCACAATGAAATTTCATCTATCTGATGTTAAAATTTGCCTCCCTTACCATGTAGCCCTATCGATAGATGTTGTCCATGGTGGTAAGACCATTGGACGAGCAGTTGTTGATGAGGGAGCCTCTACATGTGTTATGTCCCTGGCCTGTTGGAAAGCTCTTGGATCCCCAGAGCTGGTCCCATCAACCACTTTACTTACTGCTTTTGATGGAAGGTCTTTCCATCCACATGGTATCCTGCCGGCTTTTGAGATTAAGTTGGCTGGCAAAGCAGTGTCTGTTGAAGTTGAAGTGATTGATGCTCCGTTGGACTACAATTTGCTTCTGGGTAGGAATTGGACTTATGCAATGTCTGCTGTTGCATCAGCTGTCTTTCGTGTTGTGGTTTTTCCACATGAGGGCAAGGTGGTCACTATTGACCAACTTGATTTTACCCAAAAATGCCGCTTAGAGTCTAAAGATTCCACTGTGCCATTGGTTGATCAAGCCAAACCTGCTGCACAGAGCTTGGGGGCTGGAATGTATGCATCATTGATGGGCACATTTGATATTCTAGCTCCAGTCCTTTATATCGGTTTTACTATTGTAGGGAAGTCCATTGATTCGGTGGTCGATAGGACTGATCCTTGGGTTCTCCCAACCCCTCAGGAACCGGAAGTGCCCTTATCTGCAGTGGAAGTAGCGTATCAAGCTATTACCCAAACCACTGTTGATCCTATTCTAGATCCTCTTACAGTCTCGGATGATCTAGAATAAGTCTACTTGCCCGCATGGGCGGAAAACTCTTTACATTCCATAGATTGCTTAGATACCGTTTTACCTTCCGATGAAGCTATTCTGGAAGCTATGTGTGCACGTGATAAGATATGTGAGGATCTTCATCACTGATCTTATTTCCTTCCAAAGCTAAGAAAGATAGAAAACCAAGAGTTTCATGTGAGACTGTCGGATGATGCTGATACACCTGTCAACCCTTTACCTAGGGAAGGAGTGTTTGCCGAGGGGAATATGGCAGACATTTCCGCCACTATACTGATCATCATCTCTGTAAAACCAGATGTCGTGGAAAATATCTATATAGGTGCAAACTGCTCTCCGGAGGAGATTGCCATTTATACTGCCCTTTTCAAGGAATTCTGCGATATCTTTGCCTGGTCATATGAGGAGATGCCAGGCATTGATCCATCTATTGTTCAACATGAGATCCCAACCTATCCTAATGCCAAGCCAGTTCGGCAAAAATTACGCCCCGTGAACCCACGTAAAGCGGCGGCTGTGAAGGCAGAGGTTGAAAAGTTGTTGAAAGCAGGTTTTATATATCCCATAGCTTTGACTGAATGGGTGTCCAACCCAGTTCCTATTGATAAAAAGCAAGGGACTATTCGCGTTTGTACAGACTTTAGAGACCTTAACAAAGCCTGTCCTAAGGACAACTACCCCACACCATTTATTGATCAGATCATAGATGCATGTGCGAGAAGTGAGGTATTCTCATTTATGGATGGTTTTTCCGGCTACAATCAAATCCAAATCAAACCGGAAGACCAGCATAAAACTGCTTTTATTTTCCCTTGGGGTACATTCACGTATAGGAAAATGCCCTTTGGATTGAAAAATGCGGGGGAAACCTTTCAACAAGCCATGAACTTTGCTTTTCACGACATAAAAGCCATTGTTGAGCCTTACCTTGATGATTTGCCCGCTCATTCTCGCAAGAGGATCCAACATCTAGATCATTTACGGTTGATTTTTGAGAGATGCAGATACTATAAAATTCGCTTGAATCCCCACAAGTGTGTTTTCTGCGTCGAGTCAGGAAGATTGCTTGGATTCATTGTCTCTAGTAGAGGCATTCGGGTGGATCCTTTAAAAGTTGAGGCCATTGTAAATCTACCTCCTCCTCGTTCTCATAGGCAACTTCAGAGTCTACAAGGAAAGTCTAACTTCCTTCGATGTTTTATTGTTAATTATGCCAAGATCACTAAAGGTTTCATGTGCCTGCTTAAACAGGACACCCCATTTGTATGGGATGAAACTGCACAACTCGCGTTCGAGGCATTGAAAAAAGCCTTGTTGTTGGCTCCTTTATTACGCCCACCAGATTATTCTAGGGATTTTATATTATATCTGGCCGCGTCGGAGTCTACCATTGGGGTAGTACTAGTTCAGGAGGACGACAAGCTCGTTGAGCATGTTGTTTATTATCTTAGCTGTGCTCTGGTTGGACCTGAGCTTAAGTACTCCCACGTCAAGAAGTTAGCCTTAACAGTTGTTTATACTGTACAGAGATTACGGCACTACATCTTACTGAGGACCACTACTGTAGTGGCGGATGTAAACCCTTTCCAATATGTTTTATCCCGACGGATTTTTGGGGGGAAATTCAATAAGTGGATAGTCATTCTCCAAGAGTTTTACTTGGTTTTCCAATCCGCTAAATCCAAAAAGTCCTTAGTTTTTGCTGAGCTTATAGTAGAATTTCCTACGGAAGAAGATGTAGCAATTGAAGATGACTCATTCCCAGATGAGCACATCTTCCTGATATCCACCTCTGATCCTTGGTACGGAGATATTCTTATATATCTCCATACTTTGAAGTATCCTGCCACTTACTCTAGGGAAGACCGACATAAGTTACACCTTCATGCTAAAAACTACCTCATTATAGGAGATACATTATATCGACGATGGGTAGATTCCGTCTTGCGTCGCTGCCTTATTCATGAGGAATCGGAGATTGTCCTAAATGATTCCCATAGCGGAGCATGTGGGGTTCATTTATTTGGGTTAGCAACGGCCCAGAAGATATTACGTTCCGGGTATTTCTAGCCCACCATCTTTAAATATTGTGTGGAAGCAGTGAAACGCTGTCATCCATGTCAGCTTTACACCAGGAAAATGCAGTCACATCCTGCTCCCTTGTTTCCCGTTGTCTCGGTAGGCCCCTTCATGAAATGGGGGATCGATTATATGACATGCAACCCAGCCTCGGCTGGGGGCATAAATATATCATTGTTGCTGTTGACTATTTCACAAAATGGGCAGAGGCAATGCCTACTTTCAAAGACAACGGGGAAACAACATCTTTCTTCATGTTTAATCAGATTATTGCTAGGTTTGGTATTCCCAAAGTGATTGTCACTGACCATGGCAGTCATTTTCAAAATAACATGATGACAAAACTGACCACCATGCTCGGATTCTGACAAGAACATTCTTCTCCATATTATCCACAAGCAAATGGTCAGGTTGAGGCTATAAACAAGACTTTAAAAACCATCCTTAAACGTACTATTGATGCAGCCTGCTCGAATTGGCACATGATGTTATATCCTGCTCTTTGGGCTTATCGAACCAATGTAAATACTGCTACGGGTTTTTCCCCCTTCCAACTTGTTCACGGGGTGGAAGCTATTACACCGATTGCATGCGAAATCCCATCCTTGCATATAGCTATTCATGTGCTACCTGATACGACTGAGCTTGAGGAACGGTTGCTCCATTTTGAACACCTTGATGAGCAACGTAGAGATGCGTTGACTACAAATCAGGCTCATAAAAATAGGGTTAAATCTCAATATGATAAAATGGTCAAACCTAAGGTTTTCTCTGAATGGGAACTTGTCTTGCTTTGGGACCAAGATAAAGAGCCTCTAGGGGCAGGAAAATTCAAGGCCATGTGGTTAGGACCCTATGTCGTGTCTAAAGTTTTGAGTAAAGGCGCATATGAATTAGTGGATTATGATGGGAATAAGCTGCCTGAGCCTAGAAATGGGCTCTACCTGAAGAAGTACTATGCTTAGGCTTAGCACTTTTTCTTGTATATTAGTGTATGTATTTTTATGTACATTAGGTTGTCAGTTTCGTTTTTTATACTATCTACTGGCTATTGCAGATGTCTTCCGAGATGTATGTAGGTTTCGCTGATGGCGCCAGCCGTCACACTTGTAACCTAGCTTTGGCAGCATGGGTTATCTATTCCCCCTCAGGACAGCTTGTTGCCGTGGGAGGCGCTTGTCTAGGTCCTGCTTCTAATAATGTTGCTGAGTATAGGGCTGTAATTGAGCTCCTATGGGATGCTTTGTCACGAGGCATCACCCAGCTTGAGGTCCGTTTGGATTCTCAGTTGGTTGTTTCCCAGCTCAATCGAGCTTATCAGGTGCGTACTCCTACCTTATTACGTCAGTTCATGCAAATTCGTTTATTGGAAAGACATTTTGAAGTTATTACTTTCAATCACATTCCATGAAACCAAAATTCATTAACTGATGCATATGCTAATTATATTTTGGATTGGCATCTCACACACATTTTATAAATTATACAACAAACATATAAGAAACATTTGTAAATAAACTGACAACCAAACACAAATATATATATATATATATATGTAAATATCTGTCATAGATAGGTCAAGTCTGATTCGTAGATCCCGTCATATACAAAATATACAAAAGTGGATCATAATCCATCAAAATGCCCTAGATCTAAGCCTGGCCGCCCTGGCCACTAGGAACTCCTTGGTCCCCATGATCCCTATGCACCCTGGCTTCCTCAGCCTCCTTGGCTTCGACAGCATCCACCGCATCTCTGTATACCAGTACTGCTCTAGCTACTCGCGTGAACAGTCGGAGCCAAACCGGTGGAATCCCTACTACAAACTCCTGCATGGCTGTAGGTATGTGCTCAATCCATATCGTCGGTACTCGCTGGGTCAGCCTAGCCAGCTTCCCCTCTAGTACTCGGACTAATCCTGGGTCTCCTCCTACAACCGGACGGACATACATACGGGGGTGCCCTTCAGGGCGGATTGGTCCAATATCTGCATTTTGACATATAAATCGGATTAAGACTTGTACATATGTATATATCCTATCATTTGAAAATTCATAAAAATTTGATAATGATAAAAATTTAAAAATCACTTACCCATCTCGCCCCATATTCCTCCTGGAGGGAGGACAAGGTCGGGATCACCTCGGAAATCCATCCCAGCGTATGGAAACTGCTCCAACGCCGGCAGCTATCGTTCCCACCATACATAAAAGTCGTCATCGTAAACGCTATGTACTATGTCTCCTCCTCCTTGACGGAGGAAGATATCTCCCCACCGGCTCACCCTCGGTTGACGTGGATGTCTGACCTGCAGTGGTATAGCAGGGCTCATAGCTGGCACTCTCTCAAAGAAGAACGCTACTAGGATGCTGGCGTACCCAAAGTTCTTGCGTCTTTCTCTCCTGCAATCAGAGAGTTGCCTCTTCATGATGGGGAGCACTCCCGAGCACCAATCATAAAGAGCGCCTCTAAAGCAATCAACTGCCACCCTGATTTGATTCCTAGTGGCCATATGTAACCCTGTGGAGCCTGCAAGTCTCACAATAGTACTAGCTAGTACCTGGAGTGTGAAGTCCTAGATGTCTGCAATAATAACACTGCTGCCCTTCTTTGGTGTACCCGGTGTACAGAATATGTCAACATAGTTCTGGACACTCAAGGGGTCCCCGCCCCTGCCAGTGCCTTCCATATTCATCGGTGCCCCCCATTGTGACAACCCGGTAATGAAGTATATATCTTCCATGGTAATATCTAAGGTCTCACCTTGAAGATTGAACATCTCCATGTCATGATCCCAGTAATTGACCATGAATTCCAGTAAGCGGACATTTGCCCGCATGGGCAATGTGCAAAATAATTTCAACAACCCACATGTTCTCAATGCTTGGATGGTGGGCGGGCTTTGGAGCGCTGCGTGATCCATTATTTCATGTTCCCTCTCTCTCCACTCCAGCACCATATTTTTCCTGACAAATACACATAATTTGATTCAGTATTTCATCATAAAAAATTAAAAAATTTGCATAGTTTTTGAGTTTTTACCCATAACGCAGCATTTACGACTGTCCACTTATACAAGTCGCGAGTCATTCACGACTCTCCTGTTCAACAACCCGCGAATGAAACGCGCATTCGTGACTCTTGCAGCAACCCGCGAATGCACAGTTCCATTATTTGGGATGATGAAAAATGCCGAATTAACCATAAAAATTGATATTTGTTTGGATCAAATTGACGAGCTTAGGGTGTAGTATTACCTGAAGCTGACGGATTCGAATTCCAACGGTCCAAATGTCCACGGCGATCGATCAAAGATAGAGGGTAAACTTTCCTTTTTGGTTCAAAAAGTTCAAATGGTGAGAAATGTTTTAACTTTCAAGTTATTTATAGAACTAATATTTCGTAAAGTGGGTCTTTTTATATAGTTTAAAATGTCAATTGACTAATATCACCCTCTTTGTGCCTTGGAACAGGTTTACCAACTTTTACAAAGTGTTGATGCTTCTATAGGGTGGTTTTTGCTCTTTCCAACACATGTTGGCATCTTATCACTCCACATTAACCTTAGTATTCAACATTTTTCCACGGGCTATGGTATCCTAAGCCTTAGTCCCTTGTCTCTACCATTGTTCTTCCGTGGCTAGGGTCCTTATTTCATGAGTATCATCCTTATATGTCCTTGTCATCCTTTGGTACTCATACTGTCACTGTTTCAGGCCCAGAGGTTTCCTCATAGCTATTTTTCACGCCAAATAGAGTTTCTTATGAATCTCTTTTTACAAGCTATCCCTTTATAGGACTCCCCACCCTTGTGGAGTTTCTTTAGGCCCAGGTCTGACTCCTTCAAAACAGACTTGAATGCTGATTTATCTCGTCCGTTCAAGCTCGTTAAGAATATGTGAACGGGCATCCGCATTGGTGGTAGGTTATCTCTTTCTCGGACCATGCAGAATAATACGAGAAATGATCACTCTCTTTTCTTCGGAATTGAGAAGAGTATTCTCAGGTATAGGTTTATCACTTTTCCGGACCTGAGGGACTAAATTTACGGAAAAGGAACACCCGGTTTGAGCTTAGTTTTCACTTTTTCGTGCTCTAGACTCAAACATGAAAAAGATTCTGAGTGTACTTTGTGTCTTTGTCATGCTTGTTAAACACTCAAGAACAAAGCAACGAGTTTATTGTTGTAAGCCCCATTTCTCGTAACCAAATGGATCTTTTCGAGTGATCTTGCTTTCCTTCACACTCGTAAAACTCAAGCTATTTTATGCTGTTTTGGAAGGAGCGTTGGGTAGGTGGTAATTTAACCTTTTTCGGACCTTCCTGACTAAGTACGAAAAAGGTTCACCTTTTCTTCTTCGGAAGTTAAGAGAGTTCTTCTGTGGTTTGTTTTATACTTTTTCGGCCTCAGGAGACTAAATTGGACGAAAAAGGACCCCCTGGAGTCTTCTTTGGCATTTTCAGACTCTCTAAATGTGAAAATACCGCATGAGCATGTACTAGTTCGGGCTCATTAAATCCACGGATCAGTGGCACTATCAAGCATTATTTTCCCATCTCTTCAAGCTTGTTAAAAAATGAAGAGGGAACTGAGTTGACTTTCCTAAACTCGTTAAAACTTAACAGGGAAGGGAAGGAAGAAGTTTTCTCTTGTTTTCAATAATGGCAGCATGTCATCCTTGAAAATAGCACTCTTTGTTTTCCGATATCCATGTTTCAGTGTACACCTTTGTCCAGCTATCACCTTGAGTTTCTGACTCCTCCTCTTGTTCATTATACCTAGGGAATCTGATCATGTCTCCTACATGACATATAGGTCTGGTTGTTTTATCTATCTGTTGTATGCTACCTTGGGTCATCTCTGTGTTGTGCTCACTGTTCAAGGACTATACCCAATGTCTGATCTATCACCTGATCCCATCATTATTATATCTATTATCTATTTGTGTCTCCCTTCTTTTGCCCAGTTCCTAGTCACTCTTGTGATCCGTTGGAGGATCTGTTGCCTTGCCTATCACAGCATGGTTCCGTTTTCAGTACTTCCTGATGGCGAAGACCTAGAGTTTTGATGATCGTACCTTAGGATTCACTTTCATCATTGGTTAATTCCTTTGCTTCAGTTGTCAATTATCACTTATTGGTTGACAAACTGTTGAATCCTCTCCATGTCCGACTTTAGCTTACCCTTATTCACATGGCTTGGATTGTACTGGTTCTTTGGGATCATTTATGAAGACCTTAGTCCCTCACTTTGGGCTAAGTTGCGCAAGACCATGTTCTATTCTGATATCCAGCTTCCAAATCTTTGAAGACTCATCATTATTGTATTGTGGCTTCGATCCACCTTTGTAATATACGTGGTTTCTACCCGTATCATATGATGTAATTAAAAAAAAGGAGCTAGTGTTCCAGTAAATTGAACATAGCATCCTCAGATGTAACTTTGTATTTGACATTATTATGTATTTGTTTTAGGTACTCTCTCTGTGCCATTGGATTTCTGAGTTCTCCAAAGTTAAATATTATAATGTATTTCGGCCATTATTCCCCTCTGACCTCACACATTAGGGGGCATCTGTTATACACCTGAGTGGCACCTCTCCGTCCGAGTGCTGATATCCCTCATGTCGGCACACAAAAGGACACTTATGGATAGAGGTTTGCCCATAACACTATAGCTTGGCTTGTCATGAAATACATTCTACCTTCATCCAGCTAGTTACTTTGCCATTTTTCCATGTTAGGATGTATTCGCGGCTCTCTTTATAGACAACTCGCGCATCATTCGCGAGTCTCCCTTATAGCAAGTCGCGAATCCATGTATTCACGGGTTGCGCTTATACAAAGTCGCGAGTCATTCGCGGGTTGCTCTAGTACATACCCATGGATGTACCTCTTAACATGAAAACATAAAAACACGCGCTAATGGGAGATTAGTTAAGGTATTTTACTTAATTCTCCTAACTTCTACAACTTCCCCAACCTTCGATAACTGCCTTATTTCACCCATATAAATACAGGCCTTGGGGAGGGTGTTGGGATATATACTTGGAGAGAAAAGTTATGCTGGTGGATTGTTTACAGAAGTATTTGGAGCAGTGAAACTCAGAATCCTTTGGTGACAGAGGAGTCCTTGTCTCAGACGTTTGGTTGTACTCTGAACTTTCTCATTATTGATAATAAAGAGATTACTTCTTCCATATGTGTCTCATATATCTTGGTTTGATAATTGTTTATGCTTCTGTATTTCATATCTGATTTATCTAACCTGCTTATATATATATATATGAACCACTCTGTATCTGGAAGATTGTCTCTGAACAGGTGAAAGAGGAGTGAGCCTTGAATACTTTGGAAGTGGAGCATATTGGAAGAGGACTAGCAAGGATCGAACTTCGTTTAACAAGTAAGTTCTTCTAACCCTCCTATTTCCTATTCTGCACTTTAGAAGTCAATTGTCTGCAAGTGTTTGAGTATGTTGGTAACCCCCGACCTACGATTATTAGGTGCATAATCCTGTACAACACTAGGGCTTCTATCATTTTGTTGGTACAGAACATTTTAACCTCAGATCGGATTGCATCCTTCAGACCACGGATAAAACAACTCATGTAGATAGCTTCAAACAATCTTTCTGTGTGATTGGCCGATTTCTCAAATTTTGTATGATACACCCTCATCGTGCCAGTTTGGTGAAGTTTGGTGAGTACTCCTATGAAGTCATCAAAAGCATTATGGCCAAATTGATGCAAAAGGAGTTGGCAAAAATCTGTCTAGTTTGGCTCTTCATGAACCTTGATGTACCAATAGAACCATTGAAGGGTTTGATGCTCCAAATCAAAGGATACAAGTGGGACTTTATTGACATAAAAAGTGTTATGCAGAATGAAATATTATTCTTCCCTGTAAATATATCCAATCAGATCATCACCATTGAAGCGAGGAAAATCAAGCTCCATCCCACGAAAATTGCAAGAAGAAGAGAACTCGGTGTCTACAAAAGACTCGGGCTGTCGTCGACTGTTTAGGGATGAATGTTGAAGATGGAGGCCAAGAAATTTTTCATCCAGATCTTGGAGTTTGGTCTTGAGGGAGGTAAGTTCATATTCTATTTTTTTGCTTTCTCCTATGTGGGTGACAACCATAACCAGGATTTTTTTTGCATGGGGGATGGGTAGAAAAATAAAAACAAAAAGGTTTTTAGAAAAGGAAAATTTGTAGCTGGGTAAAAATTCAGGTGGGTAATTGGGGTGGGACACTTTCTGAGAGACATGCAAGCAGAAAATGATAATTTTGGAAGCAAGGTGAAAGAATTGGGAAATTTTTCAAAGAGGGACAAGGAAGCAAAAATGGGAAATGAACACTGTGGCAAAATTTGAAGGTGATTGGGTAAGAATAAAAAAAGTTATGGCAAACCCTAAAAATAGACAAATCTGTTTCTGCCTTCAGGAAATGGAATTTGGGATAGGGTCCTCAAGGAAGGAAATATGCAGAATGGAATTACATGGGTTCCAATGAATTTTCAAGAGAAACAAAGCTAAAAACAAAGAAGATATGGCCAAAAAAAAAAATTATACATCTTTTTTTTCTTCGGTTCTGCGGAATTGATCTGTGGTTGATCTGGACAAATGCACTCCGCGCTTGATCATAATTGTTTTATTGATTAATACATTTTTGAATTGGAACAATACTCTTAATCCTTGTTATGGATAATGCTATATAATTTTTTTTATATAAATGGGGTGTTTTACAAATGGTATCAGAGTTGTAGGTGGAAACACTTAGAAATAATGGGTCTCATTAGATAAAATGTTATTTTAAATCAAGTATTATTGAAAATATTAATTGAGAAACCTTATGACTATGCACAGAAAACAATATTTAGGCAAAGGAAAGATGGCAGAAGAAGGACTTCACATGGGAGAATCTATGCGTGTGTTAGAGGAGGTAGATATCTACGTGAAATTGGAGCATAAAAGGCAAGTGGATGTACAGTCTAAGATGCTTGAGACTATGAGAAGTCTCACGGCAGACTTGGAAAGTCTGAAAACTGATAAAACCAAACTACTTAGGGCCAAATATGAACAAGAATAATTAAATGAACTCCTTTTAAAAAGTTTAACGGACAAGATGGGGTTTAAACATAATGGTCAAAATGATTGTAGCACTGATAAGATAATACATGTTAACGTGGGAAATTCTGATGAAGAGTACTTAAATAGATCACAAACTTCATACAGTAAATCAACAAATAACTCTAATAATAGTGACCCAATGACAAAAAAGAAAAAAGGTAAAATGGCTGAGTTGCAAGGGGAATTAAAAATGATTTGACCCCCTTCCTTCGATAGTGAATCAGAGCAAACAATCGAGGCATGGTTGTTAAACATAACCAAATAGTTTCATATTTATAACTACCTAGAAGATTTAGAAGCTCAAGTAGTTATTTATCAGTTAAGAGGTAAAGTTTCCTTATGGTAGCGAGAAGCAAAAAGTGTGAATAATGTGCGAAGTAAGGACTTGACTTGCACGCTTTTTAGAAAATTATTTTAAAAAAGTATATGTTAGAAAGGTATTATGACGAAAAAATGAAAGAACTTATTGAATTGGAACTAGGACAACTAATAATGGATGAATTTGTAACCAAATTTGTTAATTTACAGTTCTATGTACCATACCTAAAACAAGAAAAAGCCAAAGTCTGTATGTTTATCAATTGTTTACCCCAACTTTATAAGGACAATATTGAGTTTGACATGCCAGAAACCATGGATGATGCCATTAGAAAAGCCAAATTATACTTTCTGTAATTCAAATAGTGATTTGAACTGAATAAAACATGAGAAAATAAGAGGGAAAAACAGGAACATCAAAGAAGGGGTACAAACCTTTACGATTCAATAAAGGGGCCACAGTTTATTTAGACAATAGTTACAACATGTTTAAAAATTCTCAAAATCCTTCTACCAGTGGTGAAGTTAAAAGTACAAAAGGGCTATTAGTAGCAGGTTTAATAGCACAAGAAAGTGTTCAGGTTGTAATGGGCCTCATGTGTACTGAAACTGTCTATAAAAAAATGATAAAAAGGGACCAAATGTGAATAATTTTTAGGAAGCTTCCACTCATGTAAATGACATAGCAAGGAACATACCTCAAATCAATGCTACCTTGGAGGATCATTAGGAATATCATCAATCTACCATGCTAGAGGTTTAAGGTAAGATTTAAGATGTTATTTTTTCTATTCTCATTGATTCTAGAGCTAGTTTAAGTTATATTTCTCCTAAAATAATTGAAAAATGCAAGTTCCATACCAACAAACAAATTAAACCATGGTTGGTTTAGTTAGATACTGGAACCAAAATAAAGATTATAGAACTAGTAAAAGAGTGTAACCTATCAATGAATAATGTGAACACTCGAGGAAACTTAAATGTCTTACCTTTAGGTTCCTATGATGTCTTGATTGGTATACTAGTTGGAAGCTCATCATGCAGTTATAAACTACTTAGATAAGACATTTACATGTATAGATGACTAAGGAAATAGTAATTTCATTAAAGGTATATTTAAACCAGTGTCTATACGACAAATCTCAGTAGCACAACTTAAAAAGTGTGCTAGGAAATCTTGCCAATTATATGTTGTTCAAGTATTAAATGTTGGGAAGGGAAACCAAAAGTCGATTTTAAAGGAAATCCATGTATTAAAAGAGTTTCAGGAATTTTTTCCTGAAGAAATTATGAACTTACCTGTTAGGAGAGACCTGAATTTTACCATTGATCTCATGATGGGGTTAGAACCGATATCCAGATCCCCTTATCATCTAAGTATCCTCGAAATTATAAAGTAAGAATATGCTCAATAAGAAATACATTCAGACACGTGAGTCACCATGGGGTGCACCCGTCCTATTTATTAAGAAAAAGAACGATACTTTATGCGTGTGCATTGATTATCAACAATTGAACAAAATGACCATTAAAATAAGTATCCCTTACCTAGAATTGACGATTTGTTTGATCGAGTGAGAGAATTCAAGATGTTTTCCAAAATTGATCTTTGATCTGGGCACCATCAAGTTCGGATAAAGGATGAAGATATACATAAAAACACATTTAGGATGAGGTGTGGACATTATGAGTTTGTAGTCCTTCCTTTTGGATTGACTAATGCTCCTACCATGTTTATGTGCTTAATGAACAATGTACTCAGTAAATATTTTGATAAATTTGTGCTCATATTTATTAATGATATATTTATTTACTCTAAGGATGAAAAAGAACATGATTATCATTTAAGATTGGTATTGCATACATTACTTGAACATTAGTTGTATGCTAAAGTCAGTAAGTATGAGTTCTTTACGAAAGAAATCCAATATTTAGGTCACATTATTTCACACCAAGGTATAGTTGTCGAGGCTACAAATATTAAGGCTATTCTAGAATGTCTTGAACCAAAATATGTCCATGATATAAAATGTTTTATGAGTATTCCAAGTTATTACATAAGGTTTATCAAAGGATTTTCAAGAGTATCCAACCCTATCACTTCCTTATAGAAAAAGGGTGTCAAATTTGTATGAAGCTAGTAATATCAAGACATATTTGACAAGATGAAACTCTTGTTGACCACTGCTCCTGTATTAAAAATAGTTTATCCATATAAAGACTTTGTGGCTTGCACCGATGCAAGCAAAGGATTGCGAGGTGTATTAACTCACGAGGGTCATGCCATCTATTATGACTCTTGTCAGTTCAAATACTATGAAAAGAATTATGCCACACATGACCATGAACTAATAACCATTATCCATGCATTAAAAATTTGGTGGCATTATCTTTTAGGGAAGAAATTTCTGTTGTTAAAAGATAACTATGGGATGAAATATTTATTTGATCGAAAGATGCTTAATGCACGATAGGCCATATGGATTTCTTTATTAAGTGAATATGATTTCAATATAAAGCATATTAAGGATAAATAAAATGTGGTTGCAGATACCCTTAGTCGAAAACAACATGACTTTCATGCAATTATAATAAGAAACTATGAGTCTAACCTAAAAAAATTGATAAAAACAACCTCAAAGGATGATTGAGAGTGCACAAATTTGACAGAAATATGTATTAACAAATCTGATTTGGGAGATCTTAATGAATTTAAAATTGATGCAGAAGGTTTTTTGCATTTCAAAAACATAATTTAAATACCAAACTAGTTACAAATTAAACAAATTGTTTTTAGTCAACTTCAAGACAGCTCGTATTCCAGACACCTGGGATACCGAAAACTTATCATAACACTAAAAAAAAAATATTGGCCATATATGAAAAAATATACAACAACATATATTGCTAGGTGCTTAGAATGCCAACAAGTTAAAGCAATTCATCAACACCATATTGCATTATTGCAACCTATACCCATTCCATAGTGGAAATGGAAAACAATCACAATGGACTTTATTACAGGTATGCCAAAAACTAAAAGAGAAAATGAATCTATCATGGTGGTATTTGATAAGCTAACTGAAGCAATGCATTTTATACTTGTTGAATCCACCCATAATGCAATCAATATAGGCGAGACATTCATGAAAGAAATATTTAGGATGCATGGCATACCAAAGAAAATGATTATAGATAGAGATACTGAATTTATATCAACATTTTGGAAGGATTTATTTGCATGCATGGATACTAAATTAAATTTTAGCACTGCATACCACTGAATCGGGTACTTGAAGATATGTTGCGTATGTATGTTATGAAACAAATAGGTAAGTGGGAAGGTTTCTTACACTTGGTTGAACTCGCGTATAACAATGGTTATCAATCTTCCCTCAAAATATGTCCTTTTCATGTAGTCTATGGTAGAAAATGTTAAATACCCTTAAGTTGGAGAAATCCAAAAGATCGGTTAGCTTTGGGACCGAAAATGTTGGAGCAAATGGAATATGATGTACAATAGATCAAACAAAATCTAAAAACATCTTAGGATAAATAAAAAATTTATGTAGACACCAAGCAAACATCAAAAGAGTTCCAAGTGAGAAATCATGTATTTCCAAGAGTGAAACCTAAAAAAATCTCTTTCAGAACCAAAACTTACCCCAAGCTTTCACCTAGATTTGTGGGTCCCTTTGAAATTTTTACCATAATTTTTTCCAAAATGGGATTGGTTGCATATCAGCTAGCACTACCCTCTCATATTAGAATTCATGATATTTTTCACGTATCCTTGTTAAAAGATATGTTTATGATAAAACTCATGTTATTGACTAGGATGTGCTCCAGGTGGAACCAGAAGGAGAGGTTATTATAGAATCAATACGCATCATAGACAAGAGAGAAATAATGCTCCACAAACAAGAAACATCTCAAGTTAAAGTACAATGGGAGCATTATGCTCTAGAGAATCCACCCAGGAAAGAGAAGATGATATGAGGCAGGCATATCCTTTCCTATTTCAATCAGAAAATACGGAATAAATTTCACCGTGGACGTTGAAAGGATTTAGGGGGGGAGGTTTGTAATACCCTTGGTTAAAAACTGAATCACTCATATGGACATGTAAATGATGGTAAAATTTATGTGATTAACTTTATGAATTTGAATAATTTAAATGATAATGTAAAAATTAATTACTCTATTATTTTAATTAAACTATTGTATAGTTATGAACATCCTAGTTGTGAATTGACAGAACTCTCATTTAAGTCAATTGGTCATCTGACACTCATCCCTAAGGGGACAAGTGACCAAATGTGGAGGAAGTAGTTACTAGCCAAGCAAGTCCTAGGCAAAATAAAAAGCATGCCCAAGGAGGGAAAAAACCCTATTTTTTTAAAAATGAGAGCTTCTAGGCCCTGTATTAATCGAGCTACCGGGATAAGAAAAAAATATTATAGCTCCTAGGCTCTATAATATTTGATCCATTATGCTCAGAGAGAAAGTAAACAATATAGATTTTGGGCTTTGCAAAAATAGAGCTACTATGCTCTATTAAGTTAGTGCTACCATGCATTGTTAAGTTAGAGCTCCTAGGCTCTTTGTTGTAACTTAGCCTCCACAATTTGGTGGCACTTGGTAAGGAAATATCAACAATATTAAATTGACTCCAGGGAAAGGGGGTGGACACTTGCAGGTATTCTTGGATTTGAGGTCCTAGGGTGGGGCGGAGCAGGGCTGCTCTAGACCTAATACCCATTTTTATCTACATATGAGTATTATCTTAATTTATTGGACTGCGTTTTTACTAATTAACTGCCAGAGCTTTAATTTATTATTTAATCAAAGTATAATATTTTTCTTTGTCTCATGATTGCAGTTTGTAAACTATTCATTAATTTATTAAAAATGCCATTTGCAGATGCTAAGGTGGGTTTGATACAAAAGAGGAAATGTGTAATATACGCAAACTGTGTATTATATTTCTCTAACTATTTTGTTGGTAGGAAGTTTTTAATCCCTTAATCCACAATTAGAGGTTTTATATAGTCTTTGTTTAAAGTTTATTATAATGTTGGTGTTGGTAATCCTAAAAGAGTCCTGCTAGCAAATTAAACAAGTCTTGTATTTTGAACCTCGTATTTAGAACTGAAAAACAAGTGATGTTTTCGGGTTAAGAATCGAACCTGAGTGAGTTACATAAAGTATGAATATAGTAACTATTTGTAGGTATAAATATACTACCAATATTCATGCAGTAGAGTCTTGCTATATTGAACCAAACCCTATAGGTAAGAGTCTTCCATATCACTAAGGCTATGAGCAATCTAATTAAAAATTAAACCCTAACAAAATAGTTAACTAAGTTAACAGTTAACCCAATATGACTCGAGGTGTTGTCATCGAAAAACAATTATAACATTATGGCTTTTTATCTTTATAATCATCACAAAATACACATAAATAACCAAAGTAAAATTTATTAAAACACGGGAATGTCGAACTTAATTTTTCAAGCAGACCCTTAAGATCAATTAATATACAATAGTTATAAACCATCCATGATAGACACATATTATAAAAGTTCTTGAATCAATATTAATTTTCCATTTCAAACCCTGAGTAAATAAATTCTTGATAATTCATATAATTAATGGATTGCAACGTGTTCAAAGTAATCTAAGCAAAGGTAATGGTTGGGTAAACCGTTTTCTCATCCAACCTTCAATAAAAACTTTAACCTCTTAAATACAAACCAAATTGGCCATAAGAGCCCTTAGAGAACCAAGCCATTAAACTTGGCCCAAGGCTTGTGACGTTAATAATTCCTTTTAACTAACCCTCAAACAAAATGGAGGGGTTGTCGTTGAATCTTACTACAAAATTGTAGAAGGGGTATCCCAATCTTTAACACATCCAATGTCGAGAGTTAAGATAACCGATTCAGGAATATTTCAAGCCCAGATAAGGAAGCCCTGCTTACAAGAGGATCCCAACTAGTCTCTATAAAATCCAACTCGAGCTTTGTGGGTAAGGCGTACCTTCATGACCATGAAACTAAATTTAGTCGGTAGCATAATCTAGATAAAGAGAAAATTTAAGAATAAATACTATGAAAGAATATGCACCTAACAACATTTACCTTGCTCATTGATGAAGGATATGTATACATCATTCTAGTTGTTTGTTCAAATCCAATTACTTGGAGAGAGTTGAATTATCATAAGGAGAAATATGAATCGATGTAGTTATAGGTGATTTACTCCATTAAAACAAAATTTGCCAAGGTTTGCTTAGAGAGTGAACATGGAATCAACCTCTGAATGCAAAAACAAAAATGGATAATGAGATAGAACTTTCAAAATCATTCATGAATAAAATTCAGTCACTCATACAAGGAGTAAAACCTCTGGTAAGATAATATGTGGCATCCACTTCCTAAACTTACCTTTAATATATTGTTTAACCTTGTCGAGATATTTGGGAGTGTAACTTCAAACAATTCACCTAGGGATATGTATCATGTCTGTGTACATAGCCAGTAAGATGGGGTAGTGAATATAAGTACACCAAGGCATAGAAATTCCCCTCATTGTTAAGAGAAACACCCTTGATCGTTAAGGGTAGTTTGATTTACCACCAATACACTTCAACCAACAAAACTCTTGAGTTAAAAGTAAGATGGCATAAGTAAACACTCATTAGGTTGATGCACAATAATGATGAAAATCTTATAGTAGAAAATATGCCTTTGGAACTTTTCAAGGCTAGATGTATACGCATGCCTTATCTTGGAGTATTTAAACATGTATATCGATAGATCAAGTACTCTTGAAATGTGAGTTCTCAATACTTTGTTAAAACAATGATAAGGATGTTAGCTCGAAAGCTAAGTAAATAAAGCCACCTATGCTAGGATTGAACCTTTCTTAATTGGAGAATTAACTCGTAGTATCATAAGAAAACTCTTCGAATAAATGGTAAACTTAATTCTTGAGATAATTTTTATGATCATCTTTGTTTTATTGATTAATAAATTTTTAAATTGAAACAAGATTCGTAATCCTTATCATGGATAATGTTATATAAAGTTAAAAAACAAAAAGTTGTCTAAATAAAGTGTTTTACATTATACTATGATACATCATGGGTAACAAGTTATTGGTAACCTTGTGTAACCTAGTAGATTACAACACTTCACTACATGAGAACCCTAGGAAATTTAACATAGAAATCTATCTTCTCTTTATCAATGGGACATGCTTAAGCATAAGTGGAAAATTACCTTAAACAACTATTTTTAAATGAATTGAACTATTTAATTTTTAAAGGTGGGTTGGGTCAATAAATTAACAATTATGTGGAGCTTATGGGTATAAAACTCCTATTTCTTTGGTAGGTGAAAAGAGGGATACCAAGTTTTTTAAAGGTGGATTGGGACAATAAGTAAACAATTATGTGGAGCTTATGGGTATAAAACTCCTAGTTCTTTGGTAGGTGAAAAGAGGGATACCAAGTTACGAGTCTTTAAAATTCAATGAATGAAGATAGGTGTTTTAAGGAGAAAAAGTATTGTTTAAATGATTTAAAATTCTCTTTTTACATGGGAGGTTTGAGGAACTACTACTCTATAATATTTATTGGTATCTATTTTAATCATGCTTTTGGAGTGAAATTTGGTTTGTGATGTTCTTTCAAAATTTAAGATTCAAATGGGTTTGAAAAAAATGGTATATATTATTAATCTTGCACATTGATCTAGGAACAAATAATCAATCTCATCAAGAAATAATCAACAAATAACTCATGAAATGGTGTAATCGGTCTACAAAATAGTAGCCACTCTGTATATTCAATAAACAATGAATAATTACAATTACAATGTCAAGCTACAGCTTGAATGAGTGAGCAATTCGAATACCTAAGGAGGTCATTTGAATTGAATGAGTGAGTCTAGCTTAACTGACTGTAAGCCATTCATTCACACTCAGTTAACCACTGACTAAAACCCTAATTGACTCACCGAATTATCAATTAGGTGCATTAATATCACTCAGATCACCCCCGGAGTGCTCCAGTTAGCCTCCCTGAATGTAGGAGATGGCTAAGTTAGCCTCCTTGACTGTAGGTAGGCGTGGGTGTGACTGGATGATGTCAATTAATGCTCCACTGATGTCAATTAATGTCAATTATACTTAGGATAGTGGTTTAGCTAGGCCAACTTGACCAAAAAGAGTGTGTATGGTGGTAAATGTCTCCAACACCCCCCCTTAAACTATACTCAAGAGGAGTTAGAAAACAAAAATGCATAAAAATGCTAGGGCCCCAGCAACTAAGGCCATAGGTCACCCTGTACAATGTTGAAACTGAAACAATGCTCAAAACAAACTAAGTGAGGAAAAGAGGGAAAACCCAGTGGGAAAACCCCCCCCCTCAAGCTGAACACTAAAATTAGTTTGAATCACCTTGATGAACTCACCCCCAATAGTGAATGGAGGTAAGTGAACTTCTTTTCTGAAAATATATTGGTGACGATGTCTGCAATTTTCTCATCAGTCGGGAATGATGGTCCTGTCATGCACTAACTCGTTGATGTAGTGCATGTGAATTTCTACATGCTTGGTCCTCTTCCTGGTAACTGGATCTGTGGATATCTTAATAGCACTTTGATTGTTACAAAAGAGGACAATACAAAGTACTACCAAGATCAAACTCTGAAAGAATGCCTTGCAACCAAACTGCTTGGATGCAAGCATTCACCGCTCCTAGATACTCGGCCTCTGCTGAAGATAGTGCTATGGCAACCTGCTTTTTGCTTGACCAGAAAATGGGGCCACCACCAAACATGAAGACATATTCGAAAGTATACTTTTTATCAATAGAATCACCTGCCCAATAGGAATCTGTGTATCCAACCAGCTCTAGGTCGGAGTCTACAGCATAGTGAATGCCGTAGGTCCTGGTTCCCTGAATATACTGGAGGATCCTCTTGGCTGCCTTCCAATGAAGATCATAAGGCTGCTGCATGTATCTTAATACAGCATTCATGTAATAACAAATAATAGGCCTAGAATGTGTCAAGTACAACAAGCTACCAATCAACTATTGATAGATAGTGCAGTCCATGGGAGGTGTGCTTTTTCCTTCTTCAAGGATGATCCATGAAAGAAAAGGGAATGGTGCAAGCCTACAATCAGCCATGTTAAACTTGACTAATAGGTCTGAAATTTATTTGGGATAAGTGACCATAATCCCATCAAAATTTTGCTCAATTTCGAGCCCCAAAAATTGTTTTAGAAGCCCCAAATCACTCATTTCAAAGGCATTGTGGAGAGCAGTTTTGATGGTTGAAATGGAGGCAATCGTGCTACCTGTGATCAGTAATTCATAAAAATATAAAACAATGATAATTATATGACCATCATGCTGCTGTAAATACACATTTGGATCGGATCTACATCTCTGAAAGTTTTGCGAGAGAAGGAAGACATCCATCTTGGAATACCACTCTCTTGGGGCCTGTTTTAACCCATATAGTGACTTCTTTAGCTTGCAAAACAAATATGGATCAGTGATGTAGCCCTTAGGATGCTTCATGTATATCTCCTCATGAATATCTCCATGTAGAAAGGCTGACTTAACATCCATGTGATGCACTTCCCAGTGCTTGGATGCTGAAATTGCCAAAACAAGGCAAATGGAGTCCATTTTTGCAACCGATGCAAAGGTCTCATGGTAGTCCACTCCTTGGACCTGAGAGAAAATTTTTGCTACCATCCTTGACTTATATTTGTAGTTTCTTCCATCAACAACAACCTTTGTCTGAAACACCCACTTGCATTGAACCAATTTCCTTCCTAAAGGAAGAGAAACTAGCTCCCAAGTAGTGTTTTTTTGAAGAGAATTCATCTCTTCATCCATGGAAACTTGCCATCTCGGATCATTCTGAGCATGGTAGTAGGATTTTGGATCTGAACTAATCATCAAATAGCAAGTTTCAGACAACAAATTATCAGGACAAGAGAGCGCAATACCTGCTCTTTGGAAGTCAGACCGGGTTCTCCTTGTGTCATCCGTATTTCCAATGTTGTCTCCTGCGGAGGAGAGTGTCTGTCAGGCCCATGTAGGAAGATGATTTTTCACTTCAGGTTCTGATTCAGCATCTGATGATTGCTGCACACTGATATCATAAATCATAGGATCCAAATCAGGGTCATCACCCCCAATTTCATCATCCAAATAATCAGTAGAATAGGAAGGAAAATCAACAGTTTTCTCCTTCACTTGTTCCACCTCCTGAAGAGGCTCATCGAACTTGACACTTCTCTCGATGATGATCTATTTGGTCTTGATATCCAGCAGCTTGAACCCCTTAGATTCATCAAGATACCCAATAAACAGACATTCTATGCTTTTCGGTTGCAAAGCCCTTCTTTTATCAAGCGGAATCCGGGCCCATGCAGTGGACCCAAACACCCGTAGGTTCGATACATCCGGCTTTTGTCCTAAGTATGATTCGAAAGGGGTATTCCCTTTCAAGGATGAATCTGGCACCCTTTTCTGAATGTATGCTGTAGCATGCATGGCTTCAGCCCATAAATTTGTAGCAAGCTTTTTAGATTCCAACATACGGGTGGTCATCTCCTTGAGAGACTGATTCTTTCTTTCTGCTACTCCGTTCTGCTGGGGAGTGTAGGGAATTGAATGTTGGACCTGAATACCACTTTGGGAGAATATGTAAAGCAAATCATTACTGACATACTCACCTCCATTATCAGATCTCAAGATCTTGATCTTAATCCCAGAGGCATTTTCGATCAAGGCCTTCAATTCAGAAATTTTTTCACATACTTCTGATTTCTTTTTGAGAAAGAAAAACCATGTATACCTTGAAAAATCATCAATAAAAGTAAGGAGGTACCTTGATCCATTCATGGATGTGATAGGCATCGGACCACTGATATCAGAATGTATCAGCCCTAATATGCTTGTAGCTCGGTTTGCCTTCCCTCAATCGAACTTGTGCTCAGGGTGTTTTCCAATCACACAGCCCTTGCAAATTCTCGTGGTTTCCTTGATGACGAGGAGGCCTTCAACCATGGAGTTTTTCTGTAATTGCTGCAAATATTTGAAATTAAGATGGCCAAACCTCTCATGCCATAGCCTACTAACCTCATTTCCATGAGTTAGCAGAGCGGTGGGCTTTGCATCTGCAACAAAGTGAGAGAACTCATAGGTTTTTGCATAATGATTTGTAAGGCCTTTTGCAATGTGTTTCCCGGATGCAATTTCTGTTATCTCAACATCATTTGGGATGAAAGAGACTCTCTTAGGCACTCCTTTATGTGTCATCTAATAGACACTAAGGAGATTTTCTCCTAGAGACGGTACATACAAAACATTAGAGAAAAAACCATTTTCAAGATCTACAGTACCTTGTCCTTTGAAAATGATGGTGGAGTCATCTCCCATGTGGATGGGAATGGATTTGCCGGTCTCCAATGATGAAAAGGAGTCTTTTTCAGCCATCATGTGATTTGAAGCTCCAGAGTCAATCAACAGTGCTTTGGACTTCGAAGTTCTTTCCATGAGAGCATGACCTTTCTCATGCTGTAGTTCCCGATCTTGGTGATCTCTCCTCCGAAAGCTCTCCGAAAGATTGATGTGATTCCTCTCAAGGAGAGAGGTTGGTTCATCAAGCTTCTTCTTCATGTAGGCATGTTTAGGGTGGAAACCCTTCCCGCAATAAGAACACTTGACTTTCTCCTTGCCATGGTGCCCTTTTCCTTTGTTCTTCCTTGAGCCGGAAGACTCATCATGCTGCTGATTTTGAAATCTAGGTTTAGGAGTATAAAACTTAGTTTTTTTATTCTTTTGTTGCTTACCTTTACCCTTCAGATCTTTGGGCCCCGAGACATGTAGGGCTTGATCACGGGAAGATCGGATGATCCCCATCTAGACAAGCTTGTCATGTTCACATGTTAGGGACTCAATGAAGGCATTGAGTGTAGGCATGGTCCATCCGGTGGTTGTGAGCTTCCCTGCACGGAATGTAGAAACAAAAATTGAATAATCAGCCCCAAGTTTGGAGAGTATGGCGAGGATGAGATGATCATCCTCCTTCTCCACTTTGCATTGCTTCAAGAATAAAATAGTATGCTTGAACTTTGTGAAGAAATCATTCAGAGTCTCGAAATTGGATGGTTGGAGAGACATGAGTTCATTTTCGAGCTGGTAAACCCTTAAGTCATCATGCTTTCCATATAGAGATTCCAATTTGTCCATATTTATTTCGGTGTCTTCAATCCTGCAAGATGGAAGAGAAGGTCTCAGGAAATAGAGAGGCATAAGAAACTGAAGGCTTCATCCTTCTTGTTCAAGAATCTTGATTTTTCTATGGTGGATCCAGGCTCATCTTCAATGTCCATGGTGATTCTAAAAAGACCTCTGGAGCACAGCTGAATCTCCATATCACCTTTCCATGAGTGGAAATTGTATGGAGTCAAGAGATCTACTAAGGAGGCCATCTGGATGTGCTGGAGCAAATGCTTCACCTGTAGAAACCTGAAAATCAAAACAGAAAGGGCAATGTAAGGTTAGACAGGTTGCACATTCTAGGCTTTCATCACACCTAGCATAGTCAATCAAGCAAGCTTGATCAACAAGTTCTTTACTTGGGGTATTAAGTGGTAAGCCTTGGCTTCTAGTGTAGTGCTGGATTTTTGAGCTATTGCTCACTTTTCATGCAGAAATATGTCAAAAAGCTAGTTTTTGAGAGATAAATCTTCATCCCGCCGTATGCTCTGATACCATATTAATCTTGCACATTGATCTAGGAACAAATAATCAATCTCATCAAGAAATAATCAACAAATAACTCATGAAATGGTGTAATCGGTCTACATAATAGTAGTTTCTCTGTATATTTAATAAACAATGAATAATTACAATTACAATGTCAAGCTACATCTTGAATGAGTGAGCAATTCGAATACCTAAGGAGGTCATTTGAATTGAATGAGTGAGTCTAGCTTAACTGACTGTAAACCATTCATTCACACTCAGTTAACCACTGACTAAAACCCTAATTGACTCACCAAACCCTAACTGAAGTTAAAGTGCAATAAATGATTGAGTCTCAACTGAAAGAGATCAAACACATGTCATAGCAAGCCAACCATCAAGTGCTAGTGCTTCAATGACTTCAATGAACCCCGATGAGGTTAACTGAAGCTGAAATGATCATCAGAAGTTGGTGGAGGCGCCCCTGTTGACTCCAGATCATTAAATAATATATTTAATGAGAGGAGGCGCCTTAACTGACTTGTTGAATTGATTGTAACCACTAGTTAGAAATTAGGTGTATTAATATCACTCAGATCACCCCTGGAGTGCTCCAGTTAGCCTCCCCAAATGTAGGAGAAGGCTAAGTTAGCCTTCTTGACTGTAGGTAGGTGTGGGTGTGACTGGATGATGTCAATTAATGTCAATTATACTTAGGATAGTGGTTTAACTAGACAAATTTGACCAAAAAGAGTGTGTATGGTGGTAAATGTCTCCAACATATATTAAAAAACAAAGCTAACCCCATATTAATATATAGAGAGAACACTTCAATTTATTACTACATTCTTTTTTCGTTATTTTACTAATACACTCTTTAAACTTGTTCATGTTGTTTTGGTATTTGTTTTTGTTTCTTTTTAGCTTTCTTATGTTTGTTTTGTTATCTATAAAATATTGAAACTCCTTATGACGATATCATTGACAAATAACTATAAAATTATGAGATTTACTAAAGGATTATGTTAATTTACATATATGGGATGGTTTTTCATAATTTCAAAATTTTGTGTTTATGTTACATAATGTTAAAATAATGTATTAATATTTTTGTTTATCCTTTAAATAAAATTATAATTTAAAAAATATATAAATATATTTATAAAAGAGATATTAAGTATAAACTTTGATTATTTAATTTTTTTAAAATAAATAATATTAATATATTTTTATAAAAATATTAAAAAAAAAGATATTTATCTTGAATCTAAAGCACTTGTAGAGTATGAGTGGGCCTAATGGTTAAGAGCACGTGTTTCTTTTTAGGAGGTCACAGGTTCAAATCTAGATGGGGGTAGTGTATGTACACCTTTATATACTTTAACAATTAAATCACTACGTAGAGGGGGTCCCTTGTCCCACAAACAAGGGGTACACCAAATTGGTGTCTCGCTTTGCGGTGGCCTTAAAACATTAGAGGAAATTTCAACTCAAAATGGGACTTTCAACCCTAATTCAAATTCCATGTCATCATGCGTTAGCCAATTATATTGCTTTAAATTTGAAATAGAATATAGGTCTTAAACAATTTTTTAATACAAATTTGGGGATAGGTATCATAAAAAAACTACTTTTTTGTTCGTATTTTCGACATATCTCCCTGTGTTTTTACTCAAATTTCGATCGGGGGAGCTTGTTGGATGTGGAATTAAATTCTGCATCCAATGAGTACCCACTCTACATACTTTTGACAGAACCCGCTACACGAAAAACAAGAAACACCTGAAAAAACGTGATGATGACATCATCATCATCACATTTTTCCAGGTATTTCTTATTTTTGGGTTAGAGAGGTCCATCAAAAGTATGTAGAGTGGGTACAAAAAATTTAATTATGCATCCAACTAGCTCTCCCGATCGAAATTTGAGTAAAAACAAAGGGAGATATGTCGAAAATACGAACAAGAAAGTAGGTTTTTCTTTTCTTCCTCCAAAATTAATAAATATTATTTTATTATTTTAACTATTATTTTATTATTTTTCTTATGAGGCCAATTTTGAGTTGAAATTTCCTCTAATGATAGATTTTATTATTATTATTAGATAAAAATGTACAAGATAAATCACTACAAATCCTTAATTAAAAGAGAAAAATGCATTATCTATGTAAAAGGCGGGAAAATTTACTACACCTCTCCAAGGTGTCTCCTAAGAAATTCTGGAGGCAAATTCTAACTCGCAAAACAAAATAAGGCAATAAAATTGCTTTAAAGGATTGGAATTCCTATCTTAAAAATATTTATGAATCCCTGGATATCAGAGATAACATTCAAACCCTTCTTACAATGAAAGAAGTTTTCTCGTTAGAAGACATAGATTTTGGGGTTAAGCGCTTAGCAAATGGTAAAGACAAAGACATTTAAGGCTAGCAAGCGAAAATATTAAAAATTGGAGGGTCTATCCTCATTCATTACATCCACAAACTCTTTAATCTAGCGATCAAGCAAGGGTTTCCTACACCTTGGATTCAAAGCCTCATTATTCCTATTTTCAAAAGTGGTGATAACAATGACCCCTCTAATTATCAGACTATTGTGATTAGCCCTCTCTTAGCTAAGTTATATGCTATTATCTTAAAAAATAGGATTAATGAATGACTAGAAATGGAAGGTAAGCAGGCTAAATTCCAAGAAGGTTTTAGAAGAAATCATTCAACCACAGGCCACCTCGTTACACTTAGAATCATTGCAGAGGAATGTCGTAATAATAAGTCTGGCATATTTTGTTGCTTTGTGGAATTTAGAAAAGATTTTGATACAGTGCCTAGAAATAACCTATGGAATAGTCTAGAGGAGCTTAAGGTTCATTTTGAGTTGAGATTTGTCACGATAAGGTTATACGAAAAGGTCATTGTCAAGTTTAAGAATAATGAGGGGTGGACAACAAATATAAATTGAAATATTGGATTTAAAAAAGGTTTCCCCCTCTCCCCTACCATTTTTGGTATTTACAATGATAAGCTAGAAAAGTGTTTAGAAGAAGCAGGTTGTGAGATACAATCTTAGTTGGGATAGTTATCATCCTCCTACTTTATACTGATAATATTATTCTTATGTAAAGGTGTCATTTTGATCTCGATAAGAAATTAAGAATTCTTAAATATTTTTTCTCTAGCATGGGTGTGACTGTTAACACCGACAAGACAAAATCATGATTATAAAATCTAAGAAATACACTTATGCAAATTTTATTTATGATAATAGAAATCTAGTGAAGTGACTTCCTACAAGTATCTCGGAATTGAATTCATCACAAGATCAATTGGAACTATAGTATTGAGAAAAGGATTAATGGAGGGTGCAAAGCTTATTTTGGTCTTAAAAATAATTGAAAATAAGTCAATGTGGTCATGTGGGATAAAAATAAGTTCCTCTTTGAAACTCTTGTCATGCCTGTGATCTTGTATGGTTGTGAAGTATGGGGGTGCAACATTTCTAGAGAATCTTGGAGGAAGATTGAACAAGGGCCAAAAGCGGTTTATAACTTATAACCTCAAAATTAAAATCAATACGGCTTATCTTATTCTCCTCATAGAAGTGGGTCTTTCCCCCATCGAGAGCATGGCTATGACTAGTTACTTGATATACATGCATAAGATAAATAACATGGGAAATGAGAGACTTCCTAAAATTACTTTAAACTCAAGTCTAAACCAACTACGCCTCAAGTGGTGTTGGTGTAAAGATATCATGGTTTGGTTAGACCATTGGGGCATTGATGAAAACGACAATTTGTAGAACATTGATAATGTCAAAAATATTATTACTTCTAAGTTTAAAGAGAAATTTTGGTGTGAGGAAAATTTAGCGCGTAAGAGAAAATTAAGATACTATAAGGAGTTCATTAATCATAACTTGGAAGATCAAAAGTATCTTTTGGTAGTAACTCGCTCATGAAAGAAAATTAATATAACCAAGATAAGAATAAACTCTTATCAGCTCCATAGCGAAATAGGGCGTTGGTTTATTCTTAAAACTCCATGGACAGAAAGGGTTTTCCATCTGTGTGAGTCTATAATCATTGAGCATGAAAATCACTTTCTATTAAAGTGTATTGCTTACACCCACATTAGATCTAAGTTTCATAGTATTTGCTACAATACAAAGCTTTATAACCTCCTAACTTGCCAAAACTATAGTGAGCTTGGAAAGCTTCTTGGTAAGTATTTTGAGCACAAGGACAAGATATTAAAGAAAACCAAGTATTATCCTTTTTAAAATCTGATAGACCAAAGTTGGTCTCAGTGGTAGTTAATCATCATCATCATAAGAAGATTATTCAACGGTATATTCATTGTGTACATATACTGGTGGAAAAGACTATGCCACCTTCTATGGCATTTGTACAAACAAAGACATTTATGATTAAATATGATCAAGAGTTTGTACAAACAGAGACATTTATTTGTGATTAAATATGATGGAAGATTTTGTACAACCAAGGACATTTATTTGTGATTAAATATGATTAAATACTTTGTACAAACAAATGTCAGTTGTGATTAAATATGATTGATATGATAAGTCGTTTTCTATGCAATTATACAAAAAGAGATTTTGTTTACACAAAGACATTTCTATTAAATAAATTGAGGATCGACCACACCCACCCTTAACTATAGATAGATTTTTTGGTGTCTCTCCCCAACTAACTCAATCCTAAGATTAATTGAACCCAAGTCACTTTGTTAAGAAAACCCACACCTTAATGAAGGAGCTACCAAAAATTGGCCATATTGTATTCACTTATTTAATAAAGTTTTTTAAGATTTTATAATTTATAATATTTTGAAATACCATTTATTTATTTAAAAAAATAAGATTATATATTAAAAAAAATTAATAGTTTCCTTTATCCATTTAGTTATATATATATTTAAATTATAATTTTGAATTATTTAAATAATTACCTTTTAATAAAAAATAAAATTCAACTCTTAAGAAGCCTCTCCTAAATTTTACTTTTACAATATTTATAATTAATAATTACAATTGTATTAATATAAGAATGAAGTCTCATGAGCTCCATAGTGAAATGGGTCGTTCGACAGTTCCTAAAACACCATGGGTGAAAAGGATCTGCCATCTCTGTGAGAATAGAAACATTGAAGATGAAAATCACTTCCTCTTATAGTGCCCTGCATACACCCACATTAAATCTCAGTTTCCTAATCTTGGTTGCAACAACGACCTTCCTAGCATTTCAACTTGTCAAAATTATAGTGAATTCGAGATGCTTCTCACCAAGCTCTTTGAGCATAGGAATGCAATTTTAAAACAAACTAATTAATTGGTTTCTTTAGTTTCGATAGACCAAAGTTTGGTCTCAGTGGACATTAACCATCAACATCATCATCATCATCATATTAATCTCGCTTCTCAATATTTTAAATAATAAAAAAATCATGAAACATTCACGTATACATTACCAAAACAAAAATATAACATTTCTTTTATTTTTTAATGTATTTAAATATATTTACCTTATTTCTTTTTGAAACATTCACATATATCAATTTTTTTAATGAAAAATCCAAAAATATATATATATATATATTATACCATTAATTTCAAATTAGAATATATTAGTCACTTTCATGAAAACATCAACGACACGATTCTAGCGCTAATACTAATAATTGTTATTGATTATCGTTTGCAGAGAAGATGTGACTTTAAAACAGAACTCACAATCGAGGCAAGAGCTATCTATTGAGCTGCAGAGAATTTTAATGCAGTTGTAGTAGGCTTGACGACCGTTGGATCTCGATCAACTCGAGATCTAACGATCAGCAAGCTTGCTGCAGCCGCATTAAATGCTCTACAGCTCAATGAATAGTTCTTGCCCACAATCGACACACGGAACTCCCATGGTCTCTTATAGAAAGTCGACGATTATCCAAACTTTTAAAATGTATCTAAATGTAGACCGACAATTTTGACAGGCGGTCCATTTTGAACGCTTCAACGCTGGATTGAAGGCACTGCATAGAAAAGCATGTGGAAAAACGATATGGAAAGGTGTAACATTGAGTAAGAGATATTTATTGAGTTGTAAAGTATTTAATGAAGTTGCAGTAGATTTGATGATCGCTCAGAGTATTTAATGCGGCTGTAGTAGCTTAAGATCCAACGGTCATCAAACTTATTGTAGTCGCAGTAAATGCTTTGCAGCTCAATGGATATCTCTTGCCGTAATATTGCCTTAGTTATTTCAACCGTGTTACAACTCGAGATGCAAAAACCAATAACTTAAAGTTAAAATATTTTAAATTATCTTTTATTAATTTTTTAGTTAGTAATTTTAAAATGTAGAATTAAGAGACTGAAAGTTTTAAAATGGGCACTGATTCAATACTGGAAGGATGAATGCTTAGAAAGCAGGTGTTTGGGGTGACATGTATCATCTTAGTGTGGCAAGCACCCAAAAGAAGTTAATTAACTTGTTTAACGTAAAGTTTTTTTGGTCGTCTTAAATAACATTAAATAACTTGTTTAATGTAAACATTGTTGAATTTAAATTCTATTTTCGTTGTAGGGTAGGTTTATTGTTTTTACCTTTTTCATATGTGGTGGTAAGACCAGATTCGCGATTTAAGATCTATCGTTCTGTACTGATGTGCTTGCTCATACTCAAAACGATTTACATTCTAAATTCACCTTTTTATTATTTCATTGTATGCATGATTATTTATTTTAATTGTTGTTGTTTATTTTAGAGCTTGCTAGGTCGTATAAGTTTTATGAACAGTCTTCCTAATGCGGAAATATCCTTATTTGATTATTTAACTTGTGGAGAATAACCCAGTTCTTCTTGTGACTCGGTTATATTAAGACGGGTGTCTTTTCAAGTGAAGATTCCTTTATTTTAATTATATTTGTTTTTTA
Source organism: Pseudotsuga menziesii (assembly GCA_001517045.1). Lineage (NCBI taxonomy): Eukaryota > Viridiplantae > Streptophyta > Pinopsida > Pinales > Pinaceae > Pseudotsuga > Pseudotsuga menziesii. The sequence continues at coordinate 108,251 of LPNX010779388.1, forward strand.
GTTCATGCCTGAATTATTGTTGCGAGATTTCTTTCTATGTATTTCCTAGCAAGATTGTGAAAGGTATATCCATTCTCCATTCTCATTTTTATTTATTTTCCTTAGGGTTGTGAAGAGTCGAGAACACAACTTCTAGCTTAAAATGATTATTTTTCAATTAATAATTTTTTTTTTGATAATTATGGTATGTATCATGATCTGAGTGTCCAGGTGTACGACGGGGACAACAATTTGATTGAATTAATCAAGTATTGTTATGACGGAAGCATATTAAGAATGAGTAAGGGAGGAAATACACTACACACAGAAAACACACACAGACAATATGCAAGAGTTCGAACCAAACTATGTTGTTTCATTACTGTTATATTACTTGCTTAATATTCTTCATGTGTATTACAATAGAATACATGTTTATATAGAGTGCTGAGAATGCTTGGGTTGTCTTCTCGTTACGTTCCATTACAAGAAGCTAGAACGGTCTGGAAGTTCAACTGTTACATATGACTAGAAGACATAGAGACAATCTGTTGTATTCGTGTCGATCGCTGGTGTTGACGATGCATGTCGAAGTGTTGACCCTGTCCATGTTGTGTCAAGGTTCAGACTTGTCGAAGTCGATGTTGAACCTGTCGAAGTCAACAAACAATGCTAACTTCTTGGTGGATCATTCCTCCTTCCTTAAGAAACAATGGTCCAAATTGTTTGCTCGTACATATGAGGAAACTTGTTGGTAAGTTCAATAGAAAAGTACCACTTTCCTTATATTGAGAGTTGTTCGACTTTAGCCACCTAAAACAAGGGAATTGAATTCGTCCTTGTATGGTGTATGCATTGTCCCACAATGGTGTTGCAAGGAAGAGGCTCTTGAACATCTGGATGGATGTCTTTGGGTTATGCAGTTTGCAAGTCGTTATGTTTCAACAATGGTGCATGGTATGGTTGAAATAAATCCACATTAAATATTGGATGCAGACCCAAGCATGAAGGAATGTCGAGCTGGAAAGTGTTTTCTCCAATCTGCTTAAGGATATTGTACGAACCATATCACAGAAAGTTCAACTTTCTGTATGGACCAGTGAAGCACTCCTTCTTGAGATGCAACTAGACATGATCCCCAATTTGAAATGAATGAGGAGTATGATACAAAGAGAGTCTCGTGTCGATCGATTTCCAGAGAGTCTTCCAAAAGATGTTGAAAAATATGGCATGTCTATTGAAAATGATGGTCGTCGAAAGGCCATAATGTTTCCACACATGTTCAAAGAAGAGTTGAGCAGTATATTGTGTTGTTGTAGTCTTCTTGCATGGAATGAGAATATCCATCATGGAAAATCTGTCAACTACAACTAAGATCTCGCCATGCTGATGTTTTGCAGTAGGATATCACATCAAGTAGTCTATAGAAATAGATTCCCATGGTTGACTAGGAACTGACAAAGGCGTATACAATCTTTGTCGTTGATTCATAGGTTTAGAAATGGCACAAACCACACATGATTGAGTGTACCTGTTGACTTCATATTTAAGTGAAGGCCAATAAAAATACTTTTGGAGGATGGCAAGGGTCTTTGCTACTCCAAAGTGTCATGTAGACTTGTTGTAGTGTACATCCCAAATGGGCCTCTATCACTTCCCAGGCACACAATGGGGACAACGGTTCGAATTGAATGAATCGAGTAATGTTATGGAAAAATCATATTAAAAAATGAGCAAAGTAGGAAATACACTACCCACATAAAACATACACACATACAATATGCAAGAGTTCGAACCAAACACTGTTATTTCATAACCGTTCTATTACTTGTTTAATACTATGTCTGTATATTAAATAGTATACATGTTATATAGAGTGTTGAAAACGCTTGAGTTGTCTTCCCGCTACATTCAAGAATAAGAAATTAAAACGACTCAAAAGCTCAGCAGTTACATATGTTATATACATTTCAGTTGGAATACCCTAATGCACCATTTTTGAAATGCACCATGGAGAAAACGAATTAAAAAAATAAGAATATTATTTGAATAGTTGTTTTCATTTTTTTCAAGACTTTTAAACTAAGATCAGTAAATATTAGAGGCTTGCTAGTTGTTGTTGCCGTCTCATTAGCAAGTACTAACTTATTCGTCATCCTACATAAGATAGCTAAAAATTTAAAAAAAAAATAATATGCCACTTTTAAGAGGCCCTCCTTATCCTTTTTATAATAATAAAAAAACGTTTTTGGAACATTTGATTAATGATTTTTTTGTTTGTATTCATTAACTACTTTATTCAGTTAGCCATTCCATAATTTTAAGCTATTTAATTTTCTAAAGGATACTTATATTTTAATTTATATCTTATATACACTTATAAAAATTTAGATTCGTGGGTACATCTTCCAACTCATTAATGTTGATAATTGTTTTAAATGGATTTTAATGGTATATAACATCATAACAATAAAAATATTATTTTAATAGTTGTTTTCATTTTGTTTTAGATTTTTAGACTAAGATTAATAAGTATTAGAGGCTTGCTAGTTGTTGTTGTCTGATTAGCAAGTACTAATTTATTCGTCAACTTATTTTATAGCTAAAAATTTAAAAAATCTCCTTAAGCGGGTAAAAATTTCAAAACTTTTTTTATAAAATAATGGAAAAAAATATTTTTACCATACCATTTGGAATTTTATCTTACATAGTGTTTTTGAACCAAAAACTTAAGAAGCTGATTTTGGGAGCCATGATCCATGAAATCACAAACCGTTTGGATTAGGTAAATCCTCATGCCATTCTCATTCATTTCAATGCTTTTATTTTAATTTTTCATGGTCAATTTTTATTCTTATGGCATCTCAAAAATGGTGATTTTAGTCCACGCGGAAAATCTGGCAATTTTCGCGTATAGGGCTCGACATACGCAGAAAATCCTTCAATTCCTGCATATGTACGCAGTTGTTTGCAAACAGTCATGTATAAGGCCACGTTTAACAATTTTTAAGGCAAATACTCATGATACTCTTTTCTTTTGCAGGATGGTTATTGAGTGGCGTAAACGCGAGCATGAAGATGTTGATAAAGCTGTGCGAGGCAATTTAATGGCCCAAAAAGCTTTCAGGGCTTGTGTTTTGTACAAATTCGGGCATCTTGGTAGCTTGAGAGCCACGCCAAGACTACTCCAAATGCTAGTATACTATTGGGATCCTGACACAGAAACATTTCAGCTAGATGGGATGCCCCTCATCCTTGAGGTTTAGGATATATACTTTATTATCGGACTGTCCCGTAGAGGGGAAGTAGTCAACCTACGAGCTCATGGGTTAGGAGGTGGCCTCACAATTGAGGAATACATTGCAGTTTACTGCCTCCCGGACACGAAAAAGGTTGGGAGAGAGATCCCAACGAAGTACTCGATCCAAAACCTAGGGATCAAGGCCATACTACTGGTACTTAACAGGAATTCAGGATTGGCATCCCTTCATCAGGCATCTAGACCATTGATGTTCTATGTGATGGAATGCATGAGGCCCACCATTTATGATTGGAGTACCTCATTGTTAGGAAACATGAAACAACAATTGACAGACTGCAAGATGGGAAGAGTGAGAAACTTTGGCTTCATAAGCATCTTCATTACCTTTTTCTTTGAGCGCGTACTAGGGCTAAGCCCAAGAGTGGAGATCGCTCCTCACGGTGCTCGGGATCTAACTCAACTACATTGGGCGATTGTGATGCGGAGACTAGGAGTGGGACGAGTGGCCAACCCCTACCCAACTGACTTTTTCCTCTGGTAGCGCAGGAAAATCATAGCCATAGATGACTACCCCTATGAGGGGATAGAATTTCATGGCGACCTTGATATGCCTATTCCACTGGGATCTGCATACAAAGACATAGGTAACAATCCTGACTCTATCTTGTTTTTGAATTATAATTTTTTTTGTGTGTGTTTTTTTCTATAGTGAAATATAATAGACATGTTTTTGTGTGATGACATATATTGATACTGGTCATATATATGCGGATGTTGGACCTAGATGGCCAGAGGATTTCGCTCAACATCTTTGGAGGGGGAGGGGTGATGAAATCATAGGTGTGGATGCAGAGCGTACTCTCCAAAACATCCATACGAACTTCGTTCGGCTGACACATAGAGTTCCCATGGAACAAGTCAAGGACTTTCCTGAGGCTATGTAGAGATAGGTGGTGGGTGTACCATGCGCATGGGTTCTCTTGTTCTGATAGCTAGCTAGAGATATCATGTGTTATCATGATCAACACCCTGCTCCATAGGCTTAGAGGCCTATATGTACTTTTTGTTGTATTAACCATGTAGTATATTTTGGTGGCTCGGAAGCCCCATTTTGGTATTATGACATTATGTATTATAACACCACTTTTTGGACTATATTTTAATGAAAAAGAATTATGATGATCGGTTATTTATATTTACATGTGTAAATGTGTTGTGAATGCTTCATTGTCTGTGTATAAAATGCCAATATAGTACATAATTTGCATATGAATCAATAACTTAATTATAATTTCTTGAAATGTGAATGTATGTAATGTTCTCAAATTGTCATTCCAACAACTTTACTCTCAAGAATATTCGTAATAAAGTCATATCTCTAATACGATACATGCCATTTAATTATAAGACCACTAACTGCAAGTCAAGAGGTACCTCAAGAGAACGAATACCATGAGAGATGGCATCATGTAATAACTCAATCACAACACTATATTTAGTAATATTGTTCGATTAAGGCCGTAGACATACACCTCCTGAAGACAAAACCTGACCCGTAGGAGTATAAATCACTCGAACACTCAAGGCTGAGTTTTGAGAGTGGCAGCTGGCATCGTCAACGTATCCTACATATACCAAAGAATCTGTCGACATCTGCCACAACAAATGGAAACAAGTCAACCAAATCGATCACCACAAGGGAACCAAAACTAAACTATGCAGTTGTACAATAATATACAAAGTATCATCCCTGGATGAGAATTACACATAGTATTTTTTAAGATAGATCCCATTTCTAGGCTCCTCCAAGGTTGTCCCTTCATAATCCAACAGCTCATAAGAACCTTTCTCTAATACTCACTTGACCATGTAAGGCCCATGCCACATAGGTTTAAACTTTCCCGCCCCTAATGGTTCACTAGCTTGGTCATACAAGAGGACCAAGTCACCTTCACTAAACTTCTGAGCATGAACATACTTATCGTACTGGGATTTAACGCAATGCTTATTAACCTCAAGAGCCACTAAAGCATCTTGGAGATTCTCATCAAGCTTCTCTAAGCGGAGTAGACGTTCCTCTAATGCAGAAGTCTCTAGTAAAAGTTCCATGGCTAGTTTCAAAGAAGGGATTTCACATTCAACCGGTAAAATCGACTCCACCCCATGCACCAACTAATATGGGGAAAAACCGGTGGCAGTATTAACCGTAGTTCAGTAGGCCCACAAAGTAGGATATAACATGATATGCCAATTCGTCTTGCTTTGTGTGATGGTTCATTGGAGAATGGACTTAAGTGACTTATTTACCGCTTCAACCTATCCATTCGCTTGAGGATAGTAAGAAGAGGAATTCTCTTGCTTATACCCTAACTTCAAAGACAACTCAACCATCATCTTATTATAAAAGTGCCTTCCATGGTCAGTGACAATATCCTTCATGATACCAAACTAGGTGATAATCTGATTGATTACGAAATGCGAGGTTGTCTCACTATCGACTTTGATTGTGGGCTTAGCCTCTGCCAATTTCGTGAAATAATAAAGAACCACTATGATGTGATGATTCCCCCCAACCAAATCTGGGCTGCAATACATAAAATCAACCCCCCACTTAGTGAAGGTACTAGCGATGATAATTGGATGTAAAGGGGATGGATGTGAGTGCATGTTCTATGCAAACATCTGGCAAGGGTGGCACTGCTTGACCACATTGACACAATCCTTGAAGATCGACAGCCAAAAGTAACCCGATCTCAAAATATTTTGAGCTGTAGAAAGCCTAGATAAATGAACACCACACCCCCCTCCGTGGTAATCATGCAGCATAGACTCGGCCTCTTCATGGGTTAAACATCAACGCAAAATGGAATAAACCCCACGATGATACAAAGTGCCATCAACAATGAGGTAATTCTTCACTACATGACGTAACTATCGACGCTCATCTCGTAAGAGGTGAGAAGGAACCTTCAAAGTTTTCAAGTAAATGATAATATCCCCATACCATGGGTCCATAGTCGAAATGAGTAAAATGTGCTCATCAACGAACGAGTCCTCATAAACCTCCCCTTCATCCAAACTAGGAAAATCAGATATGAGCTGTGCAAAAAGTAACGACTTCTTCGACTTTGCCGAAACAAAATCGAGATCGAATTCTTGCAATATCACAATCCATTTATTGTATTTCCCCCCTATCATCCTTCTGGTGAGGACAAATTGAAATGGATTAATGTGAGCCACAACCAAAGTTTGGTGAAGAAGTATGTAATGCCTAAAACATTGGACCGCATGGACGGTAGCTAGATCTAGCTTCTCGACATGAGTGTAACAAAGCTCCGCATCAATAAGGTTTTGGCTAAGATAATAGATGAAATGCTCCTAGATCTCCTCATCCTCTTGAACCAATACCATACCAATCGTCTCTTGAGACGTGACCACATATATCAAAAAGTCATGGCTATAGTTGAGTGGAATAAGCATGAGGGCTGATGCCAAGGATTTCTTTAAGGCATCGAAAGACTCCTGGGATCGCTCATCCTATATAAATGGTGTGTCTTTCTCAATAAACGCATGAAACCCTTAGTCAAACTGGAAAAATTGACCACGAATATTCACAAGAAGTTCGCCATCCCTTGCAAACTCTGAAGATGTCCAATACTATGCGGGGGAGACAATTGAAGTATTTCCCCAACCTTTAAAGGGTCGACCCTAATTCCCTCCTTGGAAATGATGAACCTAAGTAAGAGACCTACTCTCACGCAAAAGATGCACTTATGAGGATTTAATCGAATTTGATATCTATGGAATCTTTCGAAAACCAAGCATAGATGGTCAGGATGATCCACCCTCAAACGAGAGTGAGCAACTAAATCATCGAGATACACTTCAATCAATCGTTTAAGATTGTGAAAAGCAAAGGTCATAGCCTGTTGAAAAGTAGCTTCGGTGTTTTTAAGGCCGAAAGGAATCTTCTGATATGCAAATGTACCCCAAGGAAAAATGAAAGCAGTTTTATGTTAATCCTCGAGTTTATTATGGATCTGATTATATTCTGAAAAGCCATCCATAAATGAGAACACCTCGCTCCCTGCACACTCATCCAAAATCTGATCAATAAATTATGTGGGGAAGTTATCCTTAGGACAAGCTTGGTTCAGGTCTCTGAAATCAGTGCATACACGAATCGTTCCCTACTTCTTGTCAACTAGAGCGGGATTTGACACCCATTTAGTCAAGGGAACAAGATAGATGAAACCAGCCTTAAGAAACTTATTTATCTCTTCCTTAATAATAGGTGCTTTCCTAGGATTCATCGCACAAACATTGTCGAATAGGTTTAGCATCCGGATAGGTTTTAATTTCATGTTCAACAATGTGATGGTCAATTCTCAACATCTCCTCATACGACCAAGCGAAAACATCTCAAAATTATTTAAAGAGCTTGGTGTATGCTTCAACCTCATTGGGGGAACAATCCGCCCCAATGTACGCATTCTCAATCTTGCCAGGAGTTCGAGAAATGTTGATAGGTATAGTAGGTGACAAGTTGGCCATGTTCACTTCGGAATACTTACTAGTAGAGCCTAATGGGACGATGGGCCTACCAAGTTTCTCACTCAGAATTTTTATACTTCTTGTCACCCCTAGCATTACTATCGTTCTTGTCATCATTATCATTTTTGTTCCTATTCCCACCCTTTCGGTTGTTTCCACCTTTCTTCTTATTCTGTTCGAGTTGTTGGTTACCCTTCTGGTTCGACGGTTGCATGGAAAGTACATCTTCCTTTTGAGTGGGATGAGACGAAGTCATAGCTTGTCTCGACGTAGGCTAGTTAATAGACAACTTATTCATTTGATTTGTAACCAAGTCTGTGGTTTTAGCACTTGCAGATCCAACAATGCCATCGGCATATGGCCCAGGTTTGAACTTAGGATTGAAATTGGATCGTGATGCATTTGGAATAATCTCATACAAGAACCCAGACTGAGCATAAATCAAGTTTAATTGTTGAGCTCGAAAGATATCATGTTCCTCATTCATCACTCCGAATGTGGAAACATCCTTCGCTATATATGGCAATAACGATTTGAGGAACCACTCCAAAAAAAACTCCAGTGCACTACTACATTTCGATCCAAAATCCAACGGCGTGTGGATTTCTTTTTTTAAACTTACCAAAAATCACAAGGATAATTTTTTTTTTGTAAATCTAGCCATAAGCATTGCTTAAGCGACGACTAGTCTCATAAGTGTCGCTTAAGAGACGGCTAGTCTCATAAGCTTCGCTTAAGCGACGACGCCTCAAATTGGTCAATCATTTAAATAAATACACTTAATGGGTCAATTATTTAACATGGAAGAAGAAGGTGATAAGCGTCACTTAAGCGACGGAGCCTTTAATTGGTAAGCTTGGAATCCAATAAATTCTTTACAATGTCCACTGCATTTGGGCACTTGCCAAAGTAGCAATCTTACCCTCATGCTCCTTTGTCCTAATTGTTCTGGCTTTATTCACAATCCTTTCATGCTTTAGTTGTTTCTTTAGTTTAACAACTAGATTTCAGAACTTCTTAACATCAACAATTGATTGTATTAGCATCATGGAAACCACTTTTCTTATTTTCCTGTGCCATTCAAAACTATCCATTAGGTTTACATCATTTAGATCAACTTGTACTGTAGTCATATTGTACTCATTCTTCTTAAATGTCACATTAGGTTGCAAAACTAATAGACATGATTTATTCTTTTCATGGTATGTTTAAGCTAAGAATATTGGGACCATACCTTTGACCAATAACTCCTAATAACATTGGTATGATTTTAAATGCTTCGTGCTTTATGTCCAAATTAACTCTCATGACATTGGAGTGGTGGATGGTATCACTTCAGTAATTGGCTCCTAACTTGACGATGGATCCAACTCCTGTAAGAGTGCACTCACTTTGTTGGAGAATTATTTTGTTTTGCTTCACTCTCGATGTTAGAGAATGAGACCAATTTTGAACTTTGTTCATAAGTTTTCATTTTCTTTGATCACATCTCAGTTGAATCAACATTCATCTTACTTGTTTCTTTGATAACTTTTCTTGTGTTTTCTTTGTACTCCATGTGAACTTACCAAGACATTGTTACTCTTTGTTCTTGGATCCCTACAACTTCTTTGCATGTAACTGATATCTCTGGTCATTTTTCCCCACTAGACTTAGGGTTGATATCCTCAATGTCTACTAGTCAAACTGAAATGGATATCAAATCTATGTAGAAAAAACCAAATTCACCTTTAACAATATGCCAAATTACATTATATAAGTACAAAATCTTAGAGTCCTAACTCTCTAACAACTTCCATCAATTTCATATACAGTGATAAACTAAACACAAATATTTTATGAAATACTCCATCTCAACAAGTTAAATGTCTTGAATATAAAATAATTAAAACACAACATCGAATCTTTCCACAAAAGACCAAATTCACCTTCAATGACGCGCCAAAAAGAGAGCGACATTTAAAAGTAGCATCATATAAATATATTAAAAGGAAGAAAGCAAAAGCAAGGGCAGAGATTATGCTTATACAAGATGATTAGATTCCCAAGAAGAGAAGTTAAAACAAAGAACCTAGGTGGAAATGGAGGAATGCTCATTGATACCGATATATGTCAACCCTCGGTCTTAGAAAATGTTGAAAACCTATAGAGGGAGAATATGCAAAGTTACCCATTATATAAAAACCGCCTAATTCAAAGGGAGGGCCCTTCGCTACTTTATCCTTTGTGGAAAAAGGAATACAAAGCCCTTTGATGTTATTTGTGCTATCATGGTGGCATACATTGGTCGTACTGAATGTCGGCTCTTATCATTCAAACCCCTTTTCTCATTTACCATTTTCAAATGTCTATGGGGTCACTCTCACCATTGCCAAGCACCCAAGAAACGGAGGAGGAAGAAGCGGAGGACCAGCAGAAGTCTGAGGCCAAACGTTAAAAGCAGGTAGGAGCTTCAGACCCACAAACCTATTTGGAATTTTATTGAATTTTCAATGATTTTTGACATCACCATTGATAGCTAGATCCATGTGTCAAGCTTTATCAGTTCAGTATTCTTGTATCAGAACTCCCATTTTCAACTCTATGATTAGAATTTATTTTTATAGAAGACCTAGTATGGATTAGAATAATCAATCTCCAACACAATGAATGTGAACACGAGCTTTAACAGACCTCCATGAAAGACTGCTTTCACAACTTATAATATTGATTTACCAGTGAGCTCAGCTGGGTTTTCCGAGACCAACCAATATTGTATTGATTGCCCTTTGCTGGATGATTACTTTTATTTATATTGTAAGCCATTTAAATAAAATCTGTGGCCGATTTTTCCGGTGGGTTGTTCCTGCTTTTTTTTATGGGCTTGAGGGCCATCTACTTCTCCCATCCTCATAGTACATCCTCCCCTGCAGCTCTACATTTTCTCTGTATCATTAATGGTTAGCAGTAGGGCACATGGTGAGGGTCCTAATATCTCTGTCTATCGTCCCCCATTGGCATCGGGGCCAATAATCCGGCTTCATCCAAAAGTATACCATTATATCTGTATTTCTTGATTGGGATACAATGAGTAGTTTTATGATGCTCTCTATTAAGTGCATGAAGGGACTCGGTTATTGAGTACTGTCTAATATCTATGGTTGTTACAGATTTGCAATATGTAGTTGAATAACTCTCAGAACAGTTTGGTCTAAATGGCCAGGGACTTATGGTTTACCAAGGTTACTTCAAGGTTTAAGAGTCAAAGTTCTTGGATACATTTATTAAATTTGTAATCTAAACCGATGCTTATAAGATGGCTGAATTGGGCCTCAATACATTGGCAAGTTAGAACTGGGGCCTTGATCCACTGGCAAGTTCATATCTAGATAACACTTTTTTGAACCCCTTGATGACAGGACAATCTCCTCGTACTCGTTGGTATAGTTTGTCAGCTAATTATCAGAGCAATCCTATTCATATCTATTTCCGGCAGTCCAAATTACTGCATCTGTGTTTGCCAGTTTGGCAAGCAAAAAATATTTGAAAGCTATTCTATACAAGGAAGTTGATCATTTTTGGAGCAAAAACATTCAAATATTTATAAAATTCGAGTACAATAAGTAAAAAAGTGCAGTATAGTATCTTGAGCAAAAGGTGAGGATCAGGTCTTCAATTGGCAATGTAGCACCTGCTGTAAAGATTTTTGTTCCTCATTAGTTTCTTTATCCTTTGAAACAACAACATTAGCTATAAGACTGAAAGAGATTTTCTCCAGGTGAATTTATGGAATTCATTTGACAGAGGTAAATGATAGCATAGGTATGTATGTGGATTTGCAGGTCAGAGACCTCAAACTCCTAGTGGCCTCGGCTTAATCTAGTTACCACTTACTCTCTTTTTTTTTGCTTTTCACCCTATTGGGGATCTTTAGGGGTTACAAGCATTTCTTCAGGCGAGCTATGCTGGAATCATCAGATTTTGTGAAGGACGATACTCTACAAATATGTTGTACAGTTGGGGTTGTAGTTTATGCTATTCAAGGCCCCAGATTGCACTATATTCACATCCCTGAATCAAACTTGGGTCAACAATTTGGGGAAATTCTTGAAGATGTTGAAAATGCGGATGTCACATTTGATGTATCAGGGGAAAAATTTCATGCCCACAGAGTTGTTCTGGCAGCACGTTCCCCTATATTTAAATCCATGTTTTTTGGATGGTAGCATTGTGTTGCTCCAGAGCTGTTTGGATCAGTTCAATTTGTGTGAAGGAGATGCACAGAACATGCAGTTGAAGTTGAAACTCCTTTCTATAGTAGTTAAATATATGATGCATCGACCAAATTTCAGTACAGTGTTTTGTGAAGCTGTGAAGAATACTCATATAGGTGAAAGCATCCTTGGGGATTTGTCACAGACCTTGCATTTGTCATTACCTAAGCAGATTGGATTGGGACTGGCCTTGGCAGACTCAGATGATACAAATCAAAGCCAAGAAGGTGGGTATAGTTGTGTCTATTTATTATGAACATCTCACTATTCATTCTTGGAAACAGGGGTTTATGAAATACATATTTGGCTTGTTTGTTTCTTTATTCACAGTTTAAAATTTTTCCCTTTATGAGGATGGAATGACTTACCACAGGTATTTCTGTCTTTAGGTCAAAACTTCTATGAGTCTAAAATAATGGAACTGTACCAGAACCCAACAGCCAGTATTTCTGAAGATCTCATTGAGCAGATTTCATTATTCCTTCATCGGAGTGAAGGATTATCAAAGCATGTGCCCACTTTCCTCGAGGCATTGTCTTTGTTGCAACCAGCCAAAGCCCAAACGTCACTGTTACTGATTTCATTATTTACAAATGAAGTGAATGTTGTTGATTCCTTGAGGTATGCACATTCTTTAAATAGTTTTTTCATCCAGTGCTGTGTTAATAGTTACGACTTAACAATTTATAGCAAGGTAGGATCATGGCCTTGACGGGAGAAAAGGTATATCTTTTGCTTTTGTCAGCATTGTGTGCATGTTTCTTCATTTCCATTCCAATTTTGTGTTGCAAGAGTTTTGAATCTCTCTCTACAAGCAATGGTCTAGTCTCTGATGATATTTTGACCCAGTTAGAAGAGGCAACTGATGTTGCAAACATAATGGAGGAGCTTGGATATGGATGTACAATTGATGTTTCACACTGCAAAGATATTTTATCATTTTTTTCTCCACTGAAGGAGGAGACTGTGTCCAAGATAATTAGCATGGTTGTGCACACTCATACAGGCCTTGAGGATGCCCATGGCACACATTCAACATTTTATACTTCAATGTTTAATAGTTCCATAACTGACTCATCATAGTTATCATCTTGGAATATTGATGTTCTATTGGATTCTATCAAACAAATGGTGAGTGTTCTGCCATTCACCTCATCTCAATCATTGTATTCAGTTAGCTGTATCTGTTGAAATCTGAAGTTACTTTTAGTGAGAAATTTTCAACAGTGGTGGTTACTTTGCAGGCTCCAGAAATCAACTGGGTTTCTGTGATGGAGTCTCTAGATCAGAAAGACTTTTATTTGCCAGATCAGAAAGCCTTCTCTATTTTGATGTCAATTTATGGAAAAACTTGCCAGGTAGACATGTTGGTTTATGGAAAAACTCGCCAGGTAGACATGTAGAGTTATAATGCAGTTGTTGCTATCTTTGGGCTATTGACATGATGGATTTGTGTGTTCTGACATTTTGCTTTACAGGGAAATTAGTTTTATCTTGCCACAAATGGCTGCAATAAATCATTTGTTTGTATTATTTATATGTAGGATCCTTTTCCCATTCAAACAGTCTGCAGGAGTGTCTGGAACAATGATGAAGGCCAACTGTCCTTCTTGAGATTTGTTGTATCTGCCTCTCCTGAAGTTTTTACATTTGCACATTCAAGGAGGCTGCAGGTGATGATGTCACTTAACAGTTCATCTTTTTTTGTTTTGTTTTCTGGAGAAATATAGTCCCTCACTTGCTTAGTGAGGAGGTTGGTGCCTTGCTAGACACCAGTGGATTCCCCCCCTCTTCCCTGGTTTTCTGGATTGAGGATGCTAGTAACAAGCAGCCAAAATACCAGATGGTAACCCAAGGGATTCATGGGGTTTCATCCTGAGGCCTCTGTGAACTTTGCACAAGAGCGTCTACCAATAGAGCTAACCATTGGGCTATTAGTTTGCCCCTCTTTATTATTATTATATCTCTGCATTTCTTTATCTAACCAAAAGATTCCTCATTTTGCAAGCACCTCTTGAAGGTCCACATGGGAGTTTACTTCCATGTGGTTTTGCTAACCAGGCATGGCTGTCTGTTAATTTGGTAGAGGTATTGTGCCATATGGCAGAGATTGGGCATGCAAGTGCTGTGCATGCATTGCTTGAGTTTCCTATTAAGAACTATCCAAAGATATTGTTAATTGTCGTTGCCCAAGTTAAGGTAAAATGCAAGGTCTTAATGCTTTTTTTCCTCTTGAATTTGTTTTATGTTTGTTGAGAACATTATTGCTTTATGGTGACTAAAAGGAATGTAACACTGTTCTCCAGTCTGCATTCAATCAGCTGTAGCATGAAATATTCGCTGCCCTTTTCCCATCATATCTTGTTGGTACCAATCCTAATTGTACCATTCTCCTACATCAGCTATGGCTTGTTGATCCTGATATAGTTCTCTGGGGTATGATGGATCTCCATGCTAAGGATCCTAGCTGCATATCAAAGATTTTAGATGCATGCCAAGAGATAAAGGTAAGTGCTTGTAGTTAAACTCAATATAGCAGATTAGGCCTCCTGGGAAGTCCTCTTTCCCAATAATGACAACTTCTACTTTTCTTCACTTACTACTACTACTAAATTCTTATCAAAGATACCCAAAAAATGCATTGTTACTTCAACATAAGTTTGGGTAAGTTTTGGGGTGAGAGCAAAATCATCAACAAGATGAGCATTGAGTAAATGCCTTGAATGTGCCCTTACATCTTGGTGGCCTCAACGAGATATCCTAAAGCATCTTCCATATTTACAAAACTTGGCTCAACAAAAAACTTGATGAGGCTCAAGAGTAAAAGTTCTATTTGAACTAGACAAATGCTTGGGAAAAGCTTCAAAAATACACAAATTTTGAAGCAAAATAATTCCATGTCCATACAATACAAAATATCAATATAAGTCCAAAATCATACATTCAATACGAGTCATGACTTTTCATGACTCAAGAATGGGAAGCATTTTATTTTGATGTTCCTGAGGCTTGGGCTACCTCAGCCTCAAGGAAATCAAAGTATTCTAGTCTAACAATAGGAGCCTCAGTTTGCTCTTGTCGGACTATATTCACAGCCATGGTTTAATCTTGTCGGCTGGGACTTTAGCTAGCACCTTGTCAGAGACATTAAGCTAGGTAAGTGGTCTATAACCTCTCACTATATATATCCCAAATTTAGATAAAATGTGGTATACAAGCCCAATTTTACATCATCGGCCTTGATTTACATGCATTTGGCAGAACAAGAGAGTGACCTGCCCAAAGGTCCTTCAATTTGATGATTTGATCACACATCTCAAGCATGCGGATGTTTCTAGAATTCTGGGAAGAAGTTTATGCCTCTTAAGGTTGAAGAGGGCTTATACAGTACTTTAGTGGAAAGTGTAAGAAGGTTAAATGGTAATATATAGCTATGTATGATTCCCATTGAAGACATCAATCATGCTAGCTGTTATAGAAACCTAGCTATGACTAAGGAGCAAGAGCTGATTTCTTTTTGGAGAGAATAGAGAAAGTGAAGAGTCATGGAGGGGTAATGGTTGCAACTTTGCATGATAGAATCGAATAGTAGGACAACTTGCAGAAACATGAGAAGTAAACTTGAAAATCTAAGGGGGATCCAGTTGGAGATTTGGAGAAGTATGCATTTTTTAGCCTTTGAGTCTAGAATATTAAGTCTACAATCTACTTTAAAAAGTTGACAATTCGATAGCTTGTTGGTGACAGAGATATGACTTAGTAAACGATTCATAATTTTGCATACTATATGATGGTTGGTCTACACTTGAGACTTCGTTGCTGCTTTCTACCTTGAATGGTTGAAGGAGTGAATGCTATTTTTTTCCATATTTATTTGTTTGAATGTTTGAAGTCTTTCTTTGGCCCTTTGCTTCACTTGTTGAAAAACTATGATAATTAGTATAGTCAGAGTTGATGCCAATTGGATAGTGGACATGAAGCATGGAACAACTAAAACTTTGTTCCGGTGTTAGAATAAATATTTTTTAGCAGTTGTATTGACAGGTAGAAAAAATGTTGCTTTTTGGCATTTATAAGGCTTCAAAAATGTCATTTACCAGATGAATGTGTGAAATATATGCTGGTCACATCTCAGTATAGAACCCTTCCCTAGATTTGGTTCTTAACATGTACCTAACAAGGAATTCATTTGTGGAAACTTGAAAATCGACAGCCCAGAGAATGGTGTAGTAGTTTTCAATCATGTCATATATCAGGATATTTCCAGCAGAGAAAGAAAACATTTGATACTTGTTAGTCCTTGTTTCCATCTCATTTGATAGTAGATATACAGCTAACGCAATTCGCTTACATAAACATAAGTTTCAATTGTTTATTTGCAGGAATTTTTGTGGAAGTTACAGAACTGAAGGACAAGTCTATAAAATTGACAAATGCTAAAAGACAGATGAAATTACCTAGTTTTAAAGTTTGATTACATAGCTTGTTTTATTGTTGTTATTCAATTGGATGGTATATAGGCTTCTTATTGAGGTAACGAAGGATGTTATATATTATGTACACTAGTAAGGTTATATATAGGCTTCTTATTGAGGTAATCCCTTCTTCTTCATGCAGTATTTGGAAGGCATTAGGTTAGTTATTATAAGGGAAAACTAATGTAATGTTAAAGTATGTTAATGATTATCTTGATTCATACTAGTAGATGGGCATTTGTGCTATGAAACTGATTAAAATTCTCTCATGCCCAAGCAAAATATACATTGAGAGATTGTTTTGTACAATGGCACCGGAATATATTTAGAGGTTATCTCAAATACATGCAATTTTAGTTGGGATGTTTTTCCTGATTTGTATTCATTGGTTAGTTCTCAATTTTTTCCAGATGGTAGTTGGTACATATACTAGAGACTTTCAATGGAGTGAGGATTTGCCAATTTTATATACATTAAGGTAATGAAGAATGTTATATATTATGTACACTAGTAAGGTTATATATAGGCTTCTTATTGAGGTAATCCCTTCTTCTTCATGCAGTATTTGGAAGGCATTAGGTTAGTTATTATAAGGGAAAACTAATTTAATGTTAAATTATGTTAATGATGATCTTGATTCATACTAGTTGATGGGAATTTGTGCTATGAACTGATTAAAATTCTCTCATGCCCAAGCAGAATATACATTGAGAGATTGTTTTGTACAATGGCACCGGAATATATTTAGAGGTTATCTCAAATAAATGCAATCATAGTTGGGATGTTTTGTCTGATTTGTATTCGTTGGTTAGTTCTCAAATTTTTCCAGATGGTAGTTGGTACATGTACTAGAGACTTTCAATGGAGTGAGGATTTGCCAATTTTTTGGCAAATTCATGATTTTTCAAACTTTATTGATACAGAATACTTAAGTGGTTTGGATTTTGTAACAGGAGCAATACTTATTCACTTGAAGTCGATTCTGAATTATAGTGGAGTGTGAGAAGGCCCAATAGATTGAAGCAGTTAACCTTAAGATCAGTTCAAAGTCAAACTAGAATTTACTAAGAGATAATGTTTACCAAGAGGTCACCAATGGGTGATTTCACCTGAAATTGGTGTGCATTTATAAATGCTTAACCCACATCAGATGATTAGTTATTCATTTCATTTCATCTGATTATGTGTTTTTCATTTAGGTTGTTGCTGTTAGTTCTATGACATTATAACTTAATTGCTAATAAACAATAGGATCACTAGAAGAAAGACAAAGCACAGAAACAAAGAACACAAGAGTTTATCCTGGGAAACCCATTTGGGAAAAACCCAGCAACCTTCGTATAGAGAGGATAACTTCCAAGAACATAATACAAGAATGAGAGAGAGAGAGAGAAGAAAATCTCTCCAAGAGAAAACCTCAGAAAACAATGCTTCTCTGTGGTGCTGCGAACTTCTCCTTGAGTAGGCGAACTTGCTTGTGTTGAGTGAGTGAGTAAATGAGGTGCCTAGCCTCTCTATTTATACACTTTTACAAAAGTGACTTTTACCCTAACTGGGCCAACTTGCCTTGGGGGAAGAATAACTTCTGAAGTTGTACAAATTCCAACAGTTGCTAGGAATAATAATATTCAAATCAAATAAGGCTAGTTGTGGCATACTTTGTGGTCACTGCAGTACAATTTGGACTGAAGGAAAGCTATGGCCTACATGACAGCATCATAGCAAAATAAATGACAGTCTATTTTGAACACTTGTATATTGTGGCATTCTGTAATTACAATGCAGGTAATACTTGACATAAATTTAAAAAAGTGGAAGTGCTTCAAGACCTTTTGGCAAGGATTTCATTTGATTGCAGAACTCCCTGAAGTGATTTTAACGATTTGCATGTGTAGGTGTGGTAAATGTTCATAGCTTTTATGAACTGAATTTGACACTTGCATATTTCAGCTATAATTAAAAAATTATGTATAGTGTAGCTCCAGTGTTATTTAATGACTATGAACTGCAGATATACGAGTCTTTGTAGTAACTTGTATATCCTCTATATGCAATCAATTTCTAACACATTTGTTAATTATTATTTGCGTATCATTCTGAATGTACTCATCTGTGTAAAGATGCCGTGCCTTGGCTCAGAAGTTACTCTGAAAGAAGACATGAATTTTTTGTGTTAACTCATTCTCTTGGTCTCTTTAAAACCACCAGAATCTATGTACATGGTTGTCAATATTCATGTAAAAGCTCAAAAGCCTTCTATTTATATGATCTACTTCTGCATTTGTTATCTTGGAATTGTAGAATGTGGATTGTTCCGGATTCAAGAGAAGAAACCGAGGCTTATGCTGAGAAAGAACATCAAGAACGACATCTTCAACTTGTGAATGACTGTGAGAAAAAAAGTGTAAGTTGTCATTTCATCCTGATTTGCAGCTATTTTGGGCTTGGTAACTTACTGAATCTCAATGATATTATATTTAGACTGGGAAAACTTCTCTCTTTTTCAGAAGCAAACTGAAGTGCAGTCAAAGGACATACTTAGTCAAGTATCCAAGACTCATGATGCAATCAAGTAAGTTGCTTTGACTGGTCATAGATTTGGTTAATTGACTATTGAGGCTTCAGAGTACATAGTTTTGCAGTCTTTCACATACTTCTGCATAGTCATGTATTGAGCACTATGGTTTGATCTAGTGAGTTATACAGGAATTTAGATAAAACAATCTCAACACTGGAAATGGAGCTGGCAGCAGCTAGAGCTGCACAAGCATCTAGTCTGAATGGTTCTCCGATATTTATCAAGCCAGTTGGTGAGAAAACAGAGGAGCGATCGAAAGATTTTGTTGTAGGTGATTTAAAAAAAAAAAAACACTTACAGCCGTCAGTTAAGCAACGGTTTGTAGGTGTTTTTTATAAAAAAAATTCAATATCCGTTAGTTGTCTTTGGTTAAGCGACGGTTTTCTCCGACGATTTACATTTAACCGATAGTACATTGAGTTGTCGCTTAACCGACGGATTGGAAAGATGTCGGATAACCGACGAAAATCCACCGACGCTTAAAAAAAATCATAGTGTCATACATGCGACAGGGAAGTGTCGAAAATCCGACAATACGACCGTCAGATTTTTGGTTGAAATGTAGTAGTGGTGGAATGTGAGCCTTAATCAACTGCTTTCGTCTACGCCACTCTTGAATATGATCAGAGGCATGGGTGGCTTTATCCTGCTGAAATGTCGATAAGAGCTCAGTACCAGCATCGTAATGCACAGGTGGTTGAAAGTGATTGAGAAATATCATGGCTAAGTCATTGAAGGTTCAATATGTGCCCCCAAGAAACTCTATATACCACTTCACCACAAAACCCGTGAGGGTGCTTTGAAATAGTCATAAACGAATAGAATCATTATTTAATGAATTCGAAGAGCACCATAGGTGAAAAGTCGTAACGTGGTCACCATGGTCCTCACCAGTCTTACCTTCGAATTTTAGAATGTCCAAAGGAAGCTTGGGAGGGACAACCAGCCATGTCAGATGATGAGACATCGGATCATTGGTCAATATCGATAAGTCAGGAAAATTTAACGTCACTAGGAAAGGGAGCCTAGGCTGTGGAATTTGGTTCCACGCTCCCTGATGAGGTTGGTTCATGTAGGTATGATTGTTGTAAACTCCATGGCCTTGTCCAGTGGGATAGTAGCCTCCTCTCGTTTGACCCATAAAAGGGTGCATGGGAATATTATAATCCAGAATACTTTGAGACTGGGGTGCTACGAAGCCATAGTTATAAGACTGATAAGCATGTTGAGTCTCAGACCCATAAGGTGGTGTATAAGGTGGTACATACCCTGCTGACACATAAGGAGGCACATAGCCTTGTGACACTATGGTGTGAGAAGACATAGGAACAACATGGCTAACGATGATCCAGGAGGATATTGGTGGCCACCCAACTATTCCACTTGGATCCCCACCATTGTTTCTTTCAGTTTTCCAGTTTCCTTAATTGTAGCACAATTTACTATTTTTGGCAGTTTTCGGGTCCTAAACTTTCGGAGCCGTTTTGAGGCCCTAAACAACATTTTTTTGGCATCGAATGGTATGGAAAATATGAGTCCATCTTAGACTAAATATTTGTTGTTTATGGATGTATTCCTTGAATAGATCTTTCTAACGATGTATCATGCGTTTCAAACAGAGGTAGTATGCCAAAGTTACAACCCTGAGAAATTGATGTGCCAAGTTACCTAACGAGGCCCACATTCTGGCGTTTCACCTCCTAGGGTTAGATTTTTGGATGTGTAAGGTTTCCATTGTTTCTCAATAATATATAGGCATTCGAGCCTCATTATAACACAGATTTCAGAGGCCTGTAGCCACCACATCTCTTCTCAAAGATAAGCTACCAGTACTCTAGCTAGTTTATTTCCATTCTGTATGTAAACAAGTTTCAGTTCTTTGATTAATGAAATGAAGTATTATTTCCATTGCAACTTTGTTTCTATGGTTATTTGTGTATTCTATTGTGTTCCTGCATAAATCTAGATCAAACGGCAGTAGTCCGGCCCGAAGGACCATGTGAGTTATGGGGAGGATGTGTCACGGATGTTGTTGGAGAAACCACAGTATTGAAATGACTAAGTCGACATTTCGGATCCATATCAGGATTCATCATCAGGACAATGTCAAATGTGGAGAGAGCAAGAATAATAGATAAATACTAAAACGTGTAGATGAAAGGAAATGTCTAATGTCGGTCAGAGTGGGAGGCTAGGGTTTGATAGGTTGAGAAATTAATTATAAATTATGCTCAATTTATTATTTATTTTAAAAAACCAAGCTAAAAATATATTTTTAATTTTTTTTATTAAAAACCTTAAAAATATTAACTTATAACTTTTAATTACTTGAAGTTTTTATAAATTTTTAAAGGAATTTTTTTAAATTTTAAATTTTAAATTATTAATATAATTTATTAATTTAGAAAAGGTTTTAAAAACCTTAATAACAATTATAAAATATATTATTTAAAATAGTTTAGGGTATCGTTATGAGTAGTTATAGTTTTTTAAATTAACATTGAGTTAACAAGTCTTTAATGTTAAAAAAAAAATTATGTTAAAATTTTTATTTAAAATAGTTTAGGGTAGAGTTATGAGTAGTTTATAGTATTTTAAATAACATTAAGTTAACAAGTTTTTAATGTTAAAAATTTAAGCTTGTTAGAGTTTATAAATTTATTTTTAATTTAAATTTTATATTTAAATTTATTGCTTGTTAGAGTTTAAGATATTAATTCTATTTTTAAATTTTATTATTATTTTTAAATTTATATATAAAAAACCTTAATAATTAAATTTTAATTTTTAAATAAATTTTGGATTATTAATTTTAATATTTGTTAATATGTTTGGAAATTTTTTAGGTCTTTTTAAGGACAAGGTAGGGGGTCCTTTAGAAGAACAAGGGAAGGTTTAAAGGAAGGAAAATGGCAAAAAGGGAAAATAAGAAAGGACCAAGAAAGCCTAAGTCACGAGACATAATGAGGGGGGAAAATATCGTTTTTGATTGAGAATGGAGGGAAGCCAATTCGTGCTCACCTCGAGGCCACCATCCCTATTTAGATTGTGTGGAAGTTTAATTATTTCTAGGGCTTCTCTAAATTTTCTTTTGAAATAGTGGTCTTCGTTTGCGAGGATTATGGTGTCTTCTAGGCAAATGTGATGTTTGGTTTTGGCAACATGTTCAGCAAGGGCTGAGGTATGGATACATTCTTTTCTAATGTCGTCCGCATGTTCTTTTAACCGCATGTGGAAAGAACGTCCCATCTCACCTATATAGATGGTCTTGCAAGAGCAAGGGATCTTATAAACCCCTCTGAATTGTGTGTGATCAATAGGATCTTTAACGGATCTCATTCTCTTCTTAATGGTCTCTAAGGGTTTGAATGAGGTTGTAATGTTGTTTTTATTGAGAATCCTAGAGATCTTATCAGTCACCCCTTGTATATAAGGTAAGTAAGCCCTTGGGTTGGTGGTGGTCTTGTTATCAGAGGTTTTCAAACTAGTGAGGCTCTTGTGATGGGCTTTGCCAAGGGTCTTCATAATAACATTGGGTTTGTAACCTATGTTTGTGAAAACTTATTTGAGGTGGTCTTTCTCTTTCTCGATATGTTCTAAATATGAGATCCTAGAGGCTCTCACTACCAGGGTGTTGAGAACCCCTATCTTTTGGGAAGGATGGTGGTTGGAGTCTGCGTGGACGTAGCTATCCGTGTGGGTCTTCTTTCGGAAAACCTTGTGTCCAAGTGTGCCATCTTCTTTTCTAGTAAGAAGGACGTCTAGAAATGGGATGGTCCCGTTTTCCTCAAGTTCCATTGTGAACTTGATGTTGGGGGAGATACTGTTAAGGTGTGTTAGGAATTTTCTGAGTTCGTCTTCACCATGTGGCCAGACCACATTTGTATCATCCACATACCTCTTCCATTTTGATGGTTTTAAAGGATAGGATTCTAGAGCTTCTTTCTCAAATTTTTCCATAAAGAGGATTGCAACTATGGGTGAGAGGGGGGATCCCATGGCTACACCTGTGGTTTGCTCATAAATTTCACGTTGGAAACTAAAGAAGGTTGATCTAAGACATATTTCTACTAGCTTGGCTGTGTGAGGATCAGTGGCATCCTTGATAACTTCGATTGCTTCATCTAAAGGTATCTTTGTGAAGAGTAAAACTACATCAAAGCTTAATATTATGTCATTAGGTTCTAATTTCACATCTTTTATTAGTTTCACAAATTCACTAGATTCCTTAATGAAGGAGTCAATATTTCCAACCAAGGGACCTAAGACCTTGGCTAAGTGCTTGGTGAGTTCATAGGTGGGGGATCCTATCGTGTTGATGATAGGCCGGAGTGGAACACCTTCTTTGCGGATTTTGGGAAGGCCATATATCCTGGGAGTGATGTCTCTGGTGGGGATTACGTGTTTTTTCAAATATTCATCTAAATTTGAGTTTAGAATGGCTTTTTTAACTTCCTTAGTTACTCTAGAAATAGTATTTTTACTTAGTTTCCTATAGCTACCACTGGTGGTGAGGTGATCAAGCATTTTAATGTTATAGTCTGCCCTATCCATTACCACAATGGCTCCACCTTTGTCTACTTTAAGAATAACTATGTCATCATTAGACCGAAGGTTTTTTAAGGCAAGTTCTTCTTCTTTAGTGATGTTACTTTTGGGTGGTTTGGCTTTTCTTAAAACTAACACACACTCTTGTCTTATCATTTCTTGATGTATAGTGTTCAGGTTTTGGATGCTGTCCTCAATGTTGCAGATAATGGATTCGATGGGAATGGTCTTAGGGGATATGGCAAAGTTGAGACCCTTCTTCAGGATTGTGGACTCAGCATTGTCTAGAGA
Source organism: Pseudotsuga menziesii (assembly GCA_001517045.1). Classification (NCBI taxonomy): domain Eukaryota; kingdom Viridiplantae; phylum Streptophyta; class Pinopsida; order Pinales; family Pinaceae; genus Pseudotsuga; species Pseudotsuga menziesii. The sequence continues at coordinate 132,191 of LPNX010779388.1, forward strand.
GTGGCTGGAGAGGTTGACCACTTTCTTACTATCATTTAAATTCTGCGTAGATGTATTGATGGGGCTCAGCCGTGTTTCAAGTTTCAAAATATTTTCTGCATGTCTTAACTGTGCCATGCGTTCCAAGTTGCTCGCCTTAAGGGCTGCGCTGGCATCATCTACCTTCCAAAGATCAATGTGTATGGTGGATGCCAATTTTAAGTGAAGCGTGAATGCCTCTTTGGAGCATCGATCCAATTCGACGCGTATCTTCTTGATTTCTGCCCTAACCAATGATTCACTCAGTCTGTCAAACGCCCTCTTTTTCCAACTATTGTCCAATTTATGTTTGATGGTGGCGAATTCAGGAATGAGTTTCCTATCCCTACAGTGTTTCAGAAAGTTCAAATCGCCAGCCCTAAGTTTGATCTTTATTCTCAACCTCTCTAGAAGACGGAATTGCTGCTAGATATTCGTTCCCTGCAGGGATGTAATCTCTATTGCTAAATTTTTGTGGTGGTAGGTTACGGATGTTTACGGAGAAACCACAGTATTGAAATGACTAAGTCGACGTTTCGGATCCATATCAAGATTCATCTAGTCAAGACTCGACTCAAGGAGACTACCAAATTGTTGAAATAATTACCAAGTTATCCAAAGAACTTTACAGGATGTTATTTCTATGGTCTCCCGGTTATTTGGTGAATATGATAACACCATGGCTTATGATTGCACACAATGGACAGCTGCGGTTCATCTGGGGATGATGTTGGTTTTGCTTTGTCTGCTGTCGATTCTACTGGTGATGCTGGAACTGTTGATTTCCGTGCTGTTCTTGGAACTTCTCTATTTGAAATCTGGGAATCTTGCTTTTAGTCCATCACCTAAATCTGTGGACACTATGCTTTCTTAGTCTTAGTCCCATGCCCTAAGGTCTTTCTTTAGTTCCCATGTCAATTCTTGTCCCAACAAAGCTCAGTAAGCACGACGGGTATTGGCAAGATACAGTAATGACATAAGTAATAAAAAGTAAAAATGCATATTCTTTGGGTTGGGTAAAGATTATGGGAAATGATGCTATCACCAAAGATGATATTAACATAGAGTTCCAAGCTAGTCAAGACTCGACTCAAGGAGACTACCAAATTGTTGAAAGAATTACCAAGTTATCCAAAGAACTTTATAGGATGCTATTTCTATGGTCTCCCGGTTATTTGGTGAATATGATAACACCATGGCTTATGATTGCACACAATGGACACCTGTGGTTCATCTGGTGCTTCATCTGGAGATGATGTTGGTTTTTTCTTTGTCTGCTGTCGATTCTACTGGTGATGCTGGAACTGTTGATTTCCGTGTTGTTCTTGGAACTTCTCTATTTGAAATCTGGGAATCCTGCTTTTAGTCCATCACCTAGATCTGTGGACACTATGCTTTCTTAGTCTTAGTCCCATGCCCTAAGGTCTTTCTTTAGTTCCCATGTCAATTCTTGTCCCAACAAAGCTCAATAAGCACGACGGGTATTGGCAGGATACAGTAATAACATAAGTAATAAAAAGTAAAAATGCATATGGGTAAAGATTCTGGGAAATGATGCTATCACCATAGATGATATTAACATAGAGTTGCATGGAAGTTATTGAGAGATGTATGCATACTTCCTTTGTATATTAGTTTTAGCATTAAATTTATATTTTGATTTAAGGATGAAGCTATTTAAAACACATTGGAGTGTCAAACTAGCTATAATATTTCAAATTAGTTGGTAATTTGAAGCTTTATATTTATTTATCCCTTGGGCATGTGGGATATTTACGTTTTCCGAAAGTGTAAAGCCTACCATCTAGAAGTCCAAGTGTTAAATCCTGCCAGCAAACGACAAATGGAAATGGAAATGGAAATCCACAATAGTTTTCAACTAAATACCATAGTTAAAACACTAGATCCAAATGGACATAATGATGATCAGGTGTTCAACTACATTTTTCCAAGTGCTAAATGAGTTTAAGTGTTAAGCTCCATATGAAAGCACAAGTCTCAAAGGCTGACAGTAAGTAAGTTTCCAAACATCCAAGTGCAAAGTACTGGAATCATTTTTATAGTGAGACCTCCAGCTGTAAACGCCAAAACCAAACACTGCAATCTTCACCCAAGTGCCCTCCTATAGTCTCTTGCATTGTTACGGATGGCAAGAACTCGGTCTCTACTGGAAGCTTATGTTACATAGATCCAGAGTACGTATGGACTGGAACATTGAGTACCATGTCTGATTTATATGCCATGGGAATTATTCTCCTACAATTGCTGACAGGTAAACCCCCAGTAGCTCTGATGACAAAAGTTCAAACTGCCATTTGGAATGGCTCATTCAAAAAAATTCTAGACAAAACTGCAGGGGAGTGGCCTCTTGAGGAAACCATAGATTTTGCTAAGTTGGCTCTCAAATGCACAAAATTGTTGTGTAGAGACAGACAGGATCTGGAGACACTTGTTCTACCAGAATTAGAGAGATTTAAAGATCTGGCCGACACATATGCTAAGCACTGCACCTCCTAGCTACTTACATTGTCCAGTTCTTCAGGGGGGTTTTCCCATCTACAAATTGTAGTTGACAAGTTGGCCCACAAGCATAAAATCTTTAGTTGGGTTCTTCCTTTACAAATTTCAAACACCCAGGCAGAAACTGAAGTGGGAATATAATTATTCAAATTTCATTATTTCACCTGTATATTTGGATTCCATGTATGTATCTTGCAGTGTTTCCCCATTGGCGACTTTAGGTGTAAGCATCTACACTGCCGTTGTAGGGAATCATGGACACAAAGGAATCCTCTGTCAACGGGTTTCTTGGTCTACTCTTACAGAACGCAATGCATAAATTGGTCAAAAATAAACATAACAAGCACACTAAATAGTAGAAGAGAAACACACTGCATGAATAATATTCATTGAGTGCAAAGGATTGCATATATCTAGACATGTCTGAAGATGAATAAATCATCCAGGAAATAATCCTCCACCACTGAAATCCAACAAGGAACCTGCAAACCATTTAAGACATCCAACAAGGAACCTGCAAACCATCTAAGACAGTAGTAATCAAGACTAGACTATGGTAACCAAGGTAGACTTTCCTAACCAAGATGAGACAACCATTTAAGAAGTATAACCTGATTATGACAAACTAGCTAGAACTACTCACATAGATGATTCTAACACTCCCTCTTGAGGATTGTGCTGGCTACAAACAAACCCATTCTATTCCTTCAGTTTTCAAACTTAGGCTTGACTAATTCTTTTGTTAGAGTATGCCAGCGACATTATCTTCTATAGTACAATGCTCCATGTATATCTCCTTGTGGATCAAGTCTCAAAGGAAATGGTACCCAAGCTTCAATGTGTTTAAACCTGTCATGAAACACATGATTGTATGCAAGTTGGTGTATTCTACATGAGGCATATTGAGAATTTGCGAAAGACATCAATGTAGCCTTGGACCGAACTATTTGAAATTTCTCCACGGTGAAAGCAAATTCACGCAATACCCCAAAGGATAGAACCATCCCACAGCGGCAAGGTCGGAGGGTTGAGGCTCTTCCCCTAAAATGATATGAAGCCTATGGATTGTTCCCTAAACGTGCTCAAACCAGGGGGCTGCAATCTACTCCTTTCAAGCCAGGCAGAGATTGACACTTATTTGTAGATTTCATTTTATATTCAAAATACATGAAAAAGATATTCAAGCTTTTTTTTTATTCTTCTCAAACATAGATCTTATTATTCTAATCCAGTGCAATTGAATATGTTGATGAAAGTGAGGGCATTACTGATAAGTTTGCTGGAATCAGAAATGCTACCCATGAACATGGCCTCAACGCTTCCCTTCATGGACTTAAAGTGGTCGAGGCAGGAATGTCTCCACGCTACTCATATGAAACTTGAACATATTCTACAGTAACTTCTGCGGCTCCAGTAGAGATTGGTGCAGCGTCTTGATAATACGTTAGGCTTGCTGGGCACCTGATAATACTTAGGCCTGCTGGGCACCGAGATTACTATGAATTTCAAGCCCTGAATGGGGGGCTTTGCTGTAACGAGCTCTAGCAAAACAGTTATAAGAAAACGATAGACATCGCTCTTAGCTGCAAATAATGCCCTCGATGGACTGCCAGGGGTACTACTGAGCTTCTGGAATCTGCCCTCATGCAGTTAGTGCATGGCTTAAACGTGGCAAAGGGTGTGTTTTTTAACAATATTTTTAAGGCACTTGGGAGTAAGCGCTAGTCTGGACATTTAGTTTTTAGTTTTTTATATTTTTAAATAATGTATAGACTTCTATTTTGGACAGTATGAAAGGAAAACAACTATTGGAAGGAACTTAACGCAGATTGCAGCATCAATGACATTCGTGGAATTTTATTTCTCTAGCAGCGAAGACCGCGTGCGCTAGCAAAATCCACCCAGGCGTTCTAATTACCAAATGACATCCATGAGCCAATATATAATCCAAGTGTCAAATTAAAGCAGTTTAGTGCTTTGTGTCGAGTCAAGCGTGGCATTTTCAAAAACACCTCTTTCGGTTATTTGAAATAAGTGAAAGCATAGCAATCATTCCAATGCACTCTACATCTGGCAGCCATGCATCATATCTCTACTCAATAAGCAATGTATCTCAATTGCATCGGGTATACATCTAATGGACGCCTGCTGAAGGTGAAGGTAAAGGTCTATGCTCCCATTGAATGTATTGAAATGTGCATCAAAACAACATTATTGTTGTTGTGACTAATGGCAATGGCGGTGCCAAGGGCGAGAAGCGCAATGTCCCCTACAATTTGGGGTTTTGTTAGAAATCATTAAAGGGAATACAAATCCCTACTAAGTTAACATGCAGATTAAATACCAGGAGCCGTAGTAGAGGGGGTGTCAAAACCCCAAAAATTCCAAAAAATTTAAAATTTTTAAAATAACATATAATCTTATTAAATGCAGTCATTAGCTGTTTGATTAGTATATGTTACCAGAATTGTAATTGAATGATCTTTAAAGATGATTTTCTTGTCAGTTACTGATCGTTTTCTGTTTGCCACCACAAGGGGGATTGTCATGAAGGACTTGGCTTACTTAGCTTCCGAGCTAACGCAACAGTTTTCTTCTCTTACAGATGTACGGGTCGCTGCTATCCAATCTCGAAAGTTTACAATTCAAAATGCTGTATAAATTTATTTTGTGCAAGTATAAACATGCTAGACAGAATTAACAAGCCCTAAAGGTAATTCTTTATATAGTTTTTCTTTTGAGATCTAAAGCTTGAGAATTGAAGTTTATTCATACAGATTTTCAGTTAAAATCTATTATCCAGAAATTATGGTTTAACAGATCCACTTAGAACAAAACTATTAAACGTTCATACTAGAAGTAAGTGTAACAAGGCAAATAACTATCACTTTAATAACCACTAGCATGGTAGAAAAATTATAGTATCAAGGTTTAAACTCTAAGATCTATAGTCTCTGTAGCAAGGTCATGTTTAGATTGCAATAAGATCAGGTTTGCATCTGTGAATGTAATTGCTAGGATATCACAAGTATCGACTTATAATTTTCTTACTTTAAGCCTTTACAAAGTTTGTTGTTTGAGTACAAGTCTCCTCTTGATATTTAAAGGATTCGCAAAGTTTGGAAAGCTATTTCTAATCCACTATCGGCATTTGGATAACTATCATAAACACCTTTAGTATCAGTCCTGGTTTAACATAATTAAACTCATTTATGAGTTTCCAGACTATGCTATCAACAAGAATGGTTATAATAATTTACATAAACTGCTGATCATACATTCACTTACTAGACCTTGTAAATCTTTGAGCATGAAGGATAACAAAAGCCTAATTGTTACCATAAAGAATCTAAGACTATTAAGAGATTGTTATTATCTTAGTAATAACAAGTAAAATGGATTAGAGTAACCCTACTCCAAGTTTGTGGATTAAATAGCTTGACTTCTATAAGTTAAAATCATATAAAAATAAAATGACAAGTCTTTTACCATCAACGCAAAACTATAGCAATTGGCATTATAGTTGTAGAACTATAAACAACTATACTTAACATTACTCCATTAATTTATAGAAATAAAAGGAATGATATATCTTCTTGTTTTTCACTTGAGACTAGGGTAAATGGCATTATAATAGTAACTTTTTATGAACAACTTATAACTTAACATTATACCCATCTCCTTAACTTTTATAGTTAAAATCAAATCCCCTAAGTCTAAAATACTTCAAGACTTAATCTTGTACGATATTTATAATGCAAGGTTTTAATGTATAAAATGCAAAGTTTTATTATTTACAAAGCGTAGTCTTAAGAGCATTATGCTAACGTTCATGACTGTGAATTATATGGCAGGTAAACCATAGTATAGGGACCAAATGGAATATCCATGCTATGATTTGTTTGGAAACCCAATCGATGGCAAACTTGACGTGGAACATTAGAATTTGACCCACCATATGCAATATATTAAAGCACTTACGTGGTCACTCCAGAACCATGCATTGGTGGTATAAATTGTTGACTCAACCCTAAAATTACCATTTCTCCCTCGCCTTCGGGCTTGGTCGCTCTGCGAACCCTCCTGGTCCAATTTTTGCTGTTGCACTGTGTGATAGCAGCTACTATACTGCTCCAGTCCTTCGTGCTCCTCTACGGCACTGTGAGAGTGTCGATAGTTTGCTGTTGGTGGTCATATGGTTGTTAAAAACCTAGGGTTTTCTCTTCGGCACCATTGTCGACCCTGTCACGGCGTGAGTGTATATTTCAACTTGATACTGTCAATGCTTCCATCGTGGAAGGTATCCTTTGCTCCTGCCAGCTCGTCCTTCTCGGTGACAAAGGAATGGTTTAAGTCTCTTTTGCTCCTGGTTATGAGTCTATTCACGGTGGTTGCACTTCTTTAAAACTCACCAGTAAGCTTCAGTTCAATATTTTCGTTTTCCACTTCATGAATATAGCTTAAACAATATATGTTAAGGGTTTTAAATTCATAAACTGTCCCTTTGCATTTCAGGTTGGGTCTTTTCTTGAGGAAAGGAAAACGCGAGGTTTCGGCTATTGGCTTCTCCCTGGTAAGCCTGGTCTCAACCATGGCGTTCCTCCTTGCTGGTTTTAATAGGGCTGTGAGTGAATGGATTTGAGTGACATGACTCTGGTGGTTACTTCAGCTCTGTTCAGTCTTTTAACTGCATGTTAAAATAAATTCTTAACAGGTTAAACCCTGTGTTGTGCACAGGTGTTACGGCTTCGGTCGATGTTGTAATTATTCGTCTTTCTTTTTGTATTAAAGATTACTGTAAAATAAGTACTGTATAAAAAGGGCACTGGCTGTAAGCCTGCCTGTAGATGAGGTTACGGCCTCCACCTCCTTTTTCCCTTACTGTACTCTTAAATTGTTCAAGGTTTTCACCTAGAGTTTTTGTAAAATGACTTAATATAAAGTTTTCCTGTATCTTTGGGCTTGTTTATCGCATGCATTTTTAATTCTATGCTCTGTACAGGAATTAATTAAATATGGGTTTATAACCGATTATACTGTGAATTTAAGATACGGCCGTAGGTGAAAACATTGTCTTAACTCTCAGTATATATTTTACTTGTAAAATCTGGACTTATAGGGTTCAACCCTAATTTTACAGTTGAGATTAAGTTAAGTTGCTTAATCTATCATTAAAATTATAACTCTGTTGGTATTTGAGAGTTAAGTGAATAATATTAACCATAATGGTTAAGCTCGATGATTGAGCTAATCACAGTTCTGTTATTTCTTTTGTTTTAATAAAATAACTAGGTTACTTAACTATTGATAAATTATATGTAGGGTTTATACCCTTATACCAACATCATAAGTGTTGATTCTTCTTTCTTACATTACTGTTGGTCATGTTATAATACTGTAATTTATTTTATTGTAAAAGAGTTCTGTAGTTAAAGTACTCTTCAGCTTATTGTTAAATAGATTTGTTGTTAAATTTCTATACAGGCTTTATACCCTGACTTCTATTTATTAGAAACTGTAAATGCAAGTGTAATCCTTTCAAATTAGAAAAGCCTGATGTACTCTTATTAGATATTACTATTGTTTTTCAGTAATGTTTATTTACTTTGTAATACACAGAGTATGAATAGTTTATATATAAACTTTATTTTATTTATACCTAGAGTATAAATAGTCTAGGTTTATAATTATAGTAATAAAATGTTACTTTAAACGTTACTTTTATAATGTATATAATATAGATACATTATTAATGATACAATAATGATGTTACTTCTTTTCAATGTTACTATGATTGTTATTTCCTGTTATTTCTTCAATGTTTGGTTTGGTTTATTTATTTAGTTATAATGCCTGAATATTTTTACCTAATACTCATTCAATATTTAAGTTTATTCTCATAAACGTATCTATATCAATTCCTGTGTATGAGATAACATTCATTTATCATATAAAAATAGAATGACAGTTCTGAAATCTGTTTAAGCTTAGTTGTAAATACAAGAAGATTCAGTAACTAAATAATTACATTCTTAACTAAAATACAGACTAACACCACTAGGATTTAACTGTAAAATCATCCAATAAGTAATTAAATCCTACTATCAGTATTGTCTGTTCAACATTAAGAGGTTAGATTCTTTTAAGCTGGAAAATAACCATTATAGGACTTGAACAGCAGAAATACTTATTTTACCTTTTCTTTAATGCAGCTAGTATTTACAGGAAATAAAGATAGAGTACTAGGAAATAGTTTTTTTAAAACTATAAGAAAATAACTTATAAATTTCTGAAATACTTGTAGTTACTGAAAGTAACTAAATAAGAAACTCGGTTCATAAGGATATTACTTCACAATACCGAGGTATTGTGCTGGAGTACGTTCTGGTGATCCCAGATGTGGAAAAACACAGTAACTCTTAACAGATTTAACTACTGATATTCTGAGATACTATCTTTACTAAACTAACTAACTCCTTAGACATATAAAATAAACATAACATGCATCCATTTATACTCAGTAAACATAAAGAAATAAGTGACAGAACCTGTTTAAGCTGTGGACAACAACAGCAATGGGAGGCCGTTCCTCCCTACCAACTCCTGGAGAGCGCTCAGACAACGACTTCTCAGGACCCCCGAGCTTGCTCTGGTCTCCCTGGCTAGAACTAGGTGCAGCAAAGTCAGATACCAGTCTTCAAACTCAGTATTAACTCAGAACTATCTGTCAGTTCTCTTCAGCTCAATAGATGTAAATAAAAGTCAATTTACTGCAGCAATCCTCTTAGAACAACTTCCTTACTGTATTTCCCTCTTCCTCAATGAATTTCCTGAATAACATTCTCCTGAATGAATTCTCTCTGGAATATCTGAGCAGCCTCAGCCCTCTTCATTAAGTACTTTTAAAAGATTGCCTAGGTCTTTGTTGGGTTAACTGTCATTTAATGAGCCACCTGCTCTGATTCCACTTTCTTGGGGAATCATGACCCCAAATATAGGGAAGTTGCCACCTGTAACTTAGGAAGTGTTTGAGGATGCTGCCACTTGTCTTTTGCCTTTCCACCTAGTTCCATCCACCAGTTTGACCAGTAACCTCTTTTAACAGCTCTCCCATGCTATTGTCTCCATAATTTATTTATTAATAATAAAATATTCTGAATTACACTCCATTACTGTTGACTCTGCTGAGTCATCAATCCCTACTTAGGATTAAGTTTAACATAATGTATCAGAAATAAAATAAAACAATTTACATAATGTTACAAAATTGGGGTATGTGACATACACACCCCCTTAAAATGTAACATCGTCCTCGATGTTACTTATTCCTCATCCTCTGCAACCTCCTGGAACAGATTTGGGTATGCTTCCCGCATCTTACTTTCCAGTTCCCAGGTAGCTTCTTCAGGACTAAGGTACTTCCATTGCACCTTCAGCTATCCAATTGTGCAGTTCCGCAGAGTAATTTCCCTCCTCCCGAGGATACAGTCCGGTTCCACCAGAACTTCTCCTTCTGGTTCTACCTGTACAACGTTCCAATCAATCACATGAGTAGCATCATGAACATACTTTTTCAGAATAGAAATATGAAAAACATTGTGCACTTTTAAGTTAGGTGGTAACGCTAGCTGATATGCAACTTGACCAATTCTAGATAAAATTTCAAACATACCACAATAACGTGGCGCTAATTTTGCACAAATCCCTAGTCTTAGGGAGCTCTTCTTTGGTCTTACCTTTATGAACACGTGCTCACCCACCTGGAACTCTTTAGGAGTTCTTTTTAAATCTGCTTGGCTCTTTTGCCGATCCTGGGCAACCTTCAAGTTCTCCTGCACTTGTTTTACAATCTGTTCCATTTCTTTTAATAATTCGGGTCCCAACACTAATATATATACTGGATTATTCCAAGAGATAGGAGTGTTACATTTACGCCCATACAAAATTTCAAAAGGACTGAACTTAGCTGATTATTGATAGTTGTTATTGTATGCAAATTCTGCTAAATGCAAGTAATCCTCCCACTTACCTGGCTGATCCTTGACGTACATTCTTAACAGATCTTCCAACACCTGATTAACTCTTTCAGTTTGTTCGTCCGTCTGAGGATGGAAAGAGGTGCTGAAATTCAGTGTTGTGTTTAATCCTTTAAACAAGGATTTACAGAAATTCCCTGTGAATTTAGGATCCCTGTCTGAAAAAATAACCTTTGGTACACCATGTAGCCGAAAAATTTTCTTTAGAAATATGTCATCTATGTTTGCAGCCTTGTAAGTGGTCTTAACAGGAATAAAATGTACTGCTTTACTTAATTTATCTGCTACCACCATAATTGAATCATTCTGATTTTGATTTCTGGGTAATCCAGTAATGAAATCTAAGCTGATTATTTCCCACTTCCAACTAGGAGTAGGCAAAGGTTGCAGTAACCCAGCTGGATGTTGATGTTCTATTTTCACTTGTTGACAGTCCAAACATCTAGCTATATACTCAGCTACTTCATATTTCATATTAGGCCAGAAATAATATTTTCTCAACATGGTGATAGTCTTCTGGTAGCCTGGATGCCCTGAGTAAGGGATTTTATGAACTTCATCCAGAATCAGCAATTTAACCTTAGACACATTAGGCACATACAGTATGTCCTTAAACAATAAAAATCCATCTTTATTTAGACTATAACCCTTTATTAAACTTTCTATAGGTTCTTCTTTAGCTGTAGCTTGTAATTTTTGATACATTTCATCTAATTTTATCCCTTCAGTCAGCTGTTCATTTAAATCAAAAACATAAGTACTGATTGCTGTTGTAAAATTCAGCTTTGCATTTCTACTCAAAGCATCAACTAATTTATTTTCTTTTCCTTTTATGTGCTGAATTTCGAAATCGTATTCACTTAAGAAGGCTAACCATCTTGCTTGCCTTGCAATTAAGTTAGGCTGATCTAAAAGGTATTTTAGACCCTTATTATCAGTCATTAAAGTAAACTTTCTGCCTATTAAGTGGTGTCGCCGCATTTTTAAGGCATGAATAACAACAGCTAGTTCTAAATCATAAGTGGCATAATTCTTTTCATGAATCTTTAGCTTCCTGGACTCATAGGCAATGACATGCCTATCCTGAGTCAGCACTCCACCTAAACCGTCATTACAAGCATTGGTGCAAACCACGAAATCCTTATTAGGATCTGCTATTCTTAGAATAGGAGCAGTTGTTAATAAAGTTTTTAATTTCTTAAAGCTTTCTTCACATTTTAAGTTCCAATCGAATTTCTTGCCTTTATTTTGCAAGGAAGTGATTGGGTTGGCTATTTTTGAAAATCCTTTTATGAATCTCCAGTAATAACCAGTAATTCCCATGAAGGACCTTACATCTATTACGTCTTTTGGTACTGGCCAATATTCGATTGCCCGGATCTTTTCAGGATCAACTGAAATCCCGTCCTTAGTCACCACGTGACCTAAGTACTGGATTTCATCCCTGAAGAAATCACACTTACTGAACTTCGCAAAGAGCTGTTGCTCTCGCAGTTCTTGTAAGATTATCCGTAAATGTTCCTTATGTTCCTCTTCATTTTTAGAATAAATTAAGATGTCATCGATGAATACGACAACAAATTTATCCAAGTATTTATGCATTATGTTATTCATTAGACACATAAAGATGGCTGGGGCATTAGTAAGCCCAAATGGCATTACGACAAATTCGTAATGTCCATACCTTGTTCTGAAAGTTGTCTTGAATATGCCCTCTTCTTTAATTCTCACCTGATGATAGCCTGATCTCAGGTCTATCTTAGAGAACACCGTAGCTCCACGTAGCTGATCAAACAAATCATCTATGCGGGGCAACAGATACTATTTTTAATTGTCACTTTATTCAGTTGACGGTAATCTATGCAAAGTCGCATAGTTCCGTCTTTATTTTTAACAAAGATTACTGGTGCTCCCCAAGGGGACACACTAGGTCGAATGTATTTCTTATCTATTAATTCTTTTAACTGTGATTTTAATTTGTTAAGTTCCAGAATATTCATATGATATAGAGCCTTCGAGCTGGGTACAACACCTGGTACCAGCTCTATTGTGAAATCCAGTTCCCTCCTGGGAGGTAATCCTGGAATTTCCTCTGGAAAAACATCAGTAAATTCGTTTAACACAGGAATATCCTCTATTTTTATTTTATCTTTTTCATATCTACTCGCCTCATCTGTAATAGTTACAGCATAGGCTTTACACCCTTTCCTGACTTCCCTTTTGAGTTGTAAGGCAGAAATCTGCCTAATTACAGTTTTCCTAGGAATACCCTTAACTGTTACTGGTGGTTCATTATTATTCACACATGTAAAGGTTTTATCAAAACAGTTTAAAACTACCCTATGTTGTTCTAACCAGTCCATACCAATAAGTATGTCATACGAGCCAAGTGGCAAAACATTTAATTTAACAGTAGTTTTAAAATCATTCATATCTAGAACACATTGCTTAACATAACAGATCACCTTCCTTTTTGCCCCAGTGGCTTGTTTTACTAACCAAGAGTTATCAAACCTTTCAACAGTCAGATTACACTTTTCTACTATTTGCGGTGAAATATAACTAAGGATAGCACCTGGATCTATTAAAATAGTTACAGGGGTTTTGTTAACCATACCTTCTACTTCCACCATGGAAGTTTGATAATCAGCTTAGCGGTTCTCAAACGCTGCATTGATTCGGGGCATAGTCCTTGCAAAGTCTCCAACAGTCATTTCATCTTGTATAGTATGAATATTGCTGTTTGGTTTCTTCCGATTTGGGCAACCTAAAGCATAGTGTGGGCCATTGCACTCCCAGCACTTAACAGGCTCCTTCCGTTCGAAATTCTTAGTGAAATTTCCATGATTATTAGAAGCCTCCTTGCTGCCCTTGAAGTTATTGGAATTATTAGAAGCACCATTTTTTCTTCCCTGGAAGTTCTTACCATTAGAATGGTTTCTATTCTTGTTATTCCTGAAATTTTTCTGAGGTACAAACTCTTTTTTCTTGAACTCAGGCTGATTACTGTTCTTTTTAGCCTTCCAGTTGGCTATTCCTTCTTTCTTTTTGTTCTGTTCAAAACAGAAGTTAGCCTTTCGCATGGCTTCTTCCAGAGTTTTGGGGTTATCATATTCGATTCTGTCCTCTATATGATATGGCAGGAAGCTGAGAAACCGATGTACTTTAGGTTTCTCATCAACTAAATATGGCACATATCTTAGCAGACTTAAGAACTTACTGTTTATGTCCTTCATAGTCATAGATCCTAGCTTTAACTCATAAAATTCCTTGGCCCTTTCTTCATAGTATTGTTCAGACAGAAACTTCTTCTTGAAGTACCTTTTAAAGGTACTCCAATTGACCTCTTTTTCTTTGATCCCCTTGACCCTTTTCAAATCTTGCCACCATATATCTGTCTTTCCAGAAAGGTTATAGATGGCCATTCTCGCCTTCAACTGATTTGAATAATTATATATATGAAAGTATTTTCTAATCCCGGATAACCAGGATTCTGCCTCTTCTCCTTTTTCAGTTTCTACATTGAAAGTTGGGGGTTTTATTTTCTTGAACTCCCCAGAAATATCTTCATAAAGCCTGTACTTTTTCTTTCTTTTATACAACTCAGCCTATACCTGCCTGTTAGATTTAGAAAAATAAATTTTCTGCCTTTCACATAAAACAAAAGACAGGTTAGTATTTTATTTTTACTGTTCTGCGGAAACTAATTGGGCCACATCAAGGCCTAGTTTTTGAACCATGATCTGATACCACATGTCAAAACCCCAAAAATTCCAAAAAATTTAAAATTTTTAAAATAACATATAATCTTATTAAATGCAGTCATTAGCTGTTTGATTAGAATATGTTACCAGAATTGTAATTGAATGATCTTTAAAGATGAGTTTCTTGTCAGTTACTGATTGTTTTCTGTTTGCCACCACAAGGGGGATTGTCATGAAGGACTTGGCTTACTTAGCTTTCAAGCTAACGCAACAGTTTTATTCTCTTACAGATGTACAGGTAAGATGTACGGGTCGCTGCTATCCAATCTCAGAAGTTTACAATTCAAAATGCTGTATAAATTTATTTTGTGCAAGTATAAACATGCTAGAAAGAATTAACAATCCCTAAAGGTAATTATTTATATTGTTTTTCTTGTGAGATCTAAACCTTGAGAATTGAAGTTTATTCATACAGATTTTCAGTTAAAATCTATTATCCAAAAATTATGGTTTAATAGATCCACTTAGAACAAAACTATTAAATGTTCATACTAGAAGTAAGTGTAACAAGGCAATAACTATCACTTTAATAACCACTAGCGTGGTAGAAAAATTACAGTATCAAGGTTTAAACTCTAAGATCTATAGTCTCTGCAGCAAGGTCATGCTTAGATCGCAATAAGATCAGGTTTGCATCTGTAAATGTAATTGCTAGGATATCACAAGTATCGACTTATACTTTTCTTACTTTAAGCCTTTACAAAGTTTATTGTTTGAGTACAAGTCTCCTCTTGATATTTAAAGGATTCGGAAAGTTTGGAAAGCTATTTCTAATCCACTATCGACATTTGGATAACTATCATAAACACCTTTAGTATCAGTCCTGGTTTAACATAATTAAATTCATTTATGAATTTCCAGACTATGCTATCAACAAGAATGGTTATAATAATTTACATAAACTACTGATCATACATTCACTTACTAGACCTTGTAAATCTTTGAGCATGAAGGATAACAAAAGCCTAATTGTTACCATAAAGAATCTAACACTATTAAGAGATTGTTATTATCTTCGTAATAACAAGTAAAATGGATTAGAGTAACCCTACTCCAAGTTTGTGGATTAAATAGCTTGAATTCTATAAGTTAAAATCATATAAAAAGAAAATGACAAGTCTTTTACCATCAACGCAAAACTATAGCAATTGGCATTATAGTTGTAGAACTATAAACAACTATACTTAACATTACTCCATTAATTTATAGACTTAAAAGGAATGATATATCTTCTTGTTTTTCACTTGAGACTAGGGTAAATGGCAATATAATAGTAACTTTTTATGAACAACTTATAACTTAACATTATACCCATCTCCTTAACTTTTATAGTTAAAATCAAATCCCCTAAGTCTAAAATACTTCAAGACTTAATCTTGTACGATATTTATAATGCAAGGTTTTAATGTATAAAATGAAAAGTTTTATTATTTACAAAGCGTAGTCTTAAGAGCATTATGCTAACGTTCATGACTGTGAATTATATGGCAGGTAAACCATAGTATAGCGACCAAATGAAATATCCATGCTATGATTAGTTTGGAAACCCAATCGATGGCAAACTTGACGTGGAACATTAGAGTTTGACCCACCGTAAGCAATATATTAAAGCACTTACGTGGTCACTCCAGAACCATGCATTGGTGGTATAAATCATTGACTCAACCCTAAAATTACCATTTCTCCCTCGCCTTCGGGCTTGGTCGCTCTGCGAACCCTCCTGGTCCAATTTTTGCTGTTGCACTGTGTGATAGCAGCTACTATACTGCTCCAGTCCTTCGTGCTCCTCTACGGCACTGTGAGAGTGTCGATAGTTTGCTGTTGGCGGTCATATGGTTGTTAAAAACCTAAGGTTTTCTCTTTGGCACCATTGTCGACCCTATCACGGCGTGAGTGTATCTTTCGACTTGATACTGTCAATGCTTCCATCGTGGAAGGTATCCTTTGCTCCTGCCAGCTCGTCCTTCTCAGTGACAAAGGAAGGGTTTAAGTCTCTTCTGCTCCTGTTTATCAGTCTATTCACGGTGGCTGCACTTCCTTCAAACTCGCCGGTAAGCTTCAGTTCAATCTTTTCATTTTCCACTTCATGAATATAGCTTAAATAATATATGTTAAGGGTTTTAAATTCATAAACTGTCCCTTTGCATTTCAGGTTGGGTCTTTTCTTGAGGAAAGGAAAACGCGAGGTTTCGGCTATTGGCTTCTCCCCGGCAAGCCTGGTCTCAACCATGGCGTTCCTCCTTGCTGGTTTTAATAGGGCTGTTAGTGAATGGCTTTGAGTGACGTGACTCTGGTGGTTACTTCAGCTCTGTTCAGTCTTTTAACTGCATGTTAAAATAAATTCTTAACAGGTTAAACCCTGTGCTGTGCATAGGTGTTACGGCTTCGGTCGATGTTGTAATTATTCGTCTTTCTTTTTGTATTAAAGATTACTGTAAAATAAGTACTGTATAAAAAGGGCACTAGCTGTAAGCCTGCCTGTAGATGAGGTTACGACCTCCACCTCCTTTTTCCCTTACTGTACTCTTAAATTGTTCAGGGTTTTCACCCAGAGTTTTTGTAAAATGACTTAATATAAAGTTTTCCTGTATCTTTGGGCTTGTTTATCACATGCATTTTTAATTCTATGCTCTGTACAGGAATTAATTAAATATGGGTTTATAACCGATTATAATGTGAATTTAAGATATGGCCGCAGGTGAAAACATTGTCTTAACTCTCAGTATATATTTTACTTGTAAAATCTGGACTTATAGGGTTCAACCCTAATTTTACAGTTGAGATTAAGTTCAGTTGCTTAATCTGTCATTAAAATTATAACTCTGTTGGTATTTGAGAGTTAAGTGAATAATATTAACCATAATGGTTAAGCTCGATGATTGAGCTAATCACAGTTCTGTTATTTCTTTTGTTTTAATAAAATAACTAGGTTATTAAACTATTGATAAATTATATGTAGGGTTTATACCCTTATACCAACATCATAAGTGTTGATTCTTCTTTCTTACATTACTGCTGGTCATGTTATAATACTGTAATTTATTTTATTGTCAAAGAGTTCTGTAGTTAAAGTACTCTTCAGCTTATTGTTAAATAGATTTGTTGTTAAATTTCTATACAGGCTTTATACCCTGACTTCTATTTATTAAAAACTGTAAATGCAAGTGTAATCCTTTCAAATTAGAAAAGCATGCTGTACTCTTATTAGATATTTCTATTGTCTTTAAGTAATGTTTATTTACTTTGTAATACACAGAGTATGAATAGTTTATATATAAACTTTATTTTATTTATACCTAGAGTATGAATAGTCTAGGTTTATAATTATAGTAATAAAATGTTACTTTTATAATGTATATAATATAGATACATTATTAATGATACAATAATGATGTTACTTCTTGTCAATGTTACTATGATTGTTATTTCCTGTTATTTCTTCAATGTTTGGTTTGGTTTATTTATTTAGTTATAATGACTGAATATTTTTACCTAATACTCATTCAATATTTAAGTTTATTCTCATAAACGTATCTATATAAATTCCTGTGTATGAGATAACATTCATTTATCATATAAAAATAGAATGACAGTTCCGAATTCTGTTTAAGCTTAGTTTTAAATACAAGAAGATTCAGTAACTAAATAACTACATTCTTAACTAAAATACAGACTAACACCACTAGGATTTAACTGTAAAATCATCCAATAAGTGATTAAATCCTACTATCAGTATTGTCTGTTCAACATTAAGAGTTTAGATTCTTTTAAGCTAGAAAATAACCATTATAGGACTTGAACAGCAGAAATACTTATTCTACCTTTTCTTTAATGCAGCTAGTATTTACAGGAAACAAAGATACAGTACTAGGAAATAGTTTTTTTAAAACTATAAGAAAATAACTTATAAATTCCTGAAATACTTGTAATTACTGAAAGTAACTAAATAGGAAACTCGGTTCAGAAGGATATTACTTCACAATACCGAGGTACTGTGCTGGAGTACGGTCTGGTGATCCTAGATGTGGAAAAACACAGTAACTCTTAACAGATTTCACTACTGATATTCTGAGATACTATCTTTACTAAACTAACTAACTCCTCAGACATATAAAATAAACATAACACACATCTATTTATACTCAGTAAACATAAAGAAATAAGTGACAGAACCTGTTTAAGCTGTGGACAACAACAGCAATGGGAGGTCGTTCCTCCCTACCAACTCCTGGAGAGCACTCAGACAGCGACTTCTCAGGACCCCCGAGCTTGCTCTGGTCTCCCTGGCTGGAACTAGGTGCAGCAAAGTCAGATACTAGTCTTCAAACTCAGTATTAACTCAGAACTATCAGTCAGTTCTCTTCATCTCAATAGATGTAAATAAAAATCAAGTTATTGCAGCAATCCTCTTAGAACAACTTCCTTACTATATTTCCCTCTTCCTCAATGAATTTCCTGAATGAATTCTCTCTGGAATATCTGAGCAGCCTCAGCCCTCTTCATTGAGTACTTTTAAAATATTGCCTAGGTCTTTGTTGGGTTAACTGTCATTTAATGAGCCACCTGCTCTGATTCCACTTTCTTGGGGAATCATGACCCCAAATATAGGGAAGTTGCCACCTGCAACTTAGGAAGTGTTTGAGGATGCTGCCACTTGTATTTTGCCTTTCCACCTAGTTCCATCCACCAGTTTGACCAGTAACCTCTTTTAACAGCTCTCCCATGCTGTTGTCTCCATAATTTATTTATTAATAATAAAATATTCTGAATTACACTCCATTACTGTTGACTCTGCTGAGTCATCAATCCCTACTTAGGATTAAGTTTAACATAATGTCTCAGAAATAAAATAAAAAAATTTACATAATTTTACAAAATTGGGGTATGTGACAGGGGGATCCCTGGGCGATCGCATGGTAGGTTCCCCTCTCACCAAAATTCCTTCGCGTATTGACTTCCAAACTGATGTATCAAGAAAGAGAAGACTACGCTTGCTAGCCATGATGAGGTACTGCTCTTTATTCTATTCTCCTATAGCTAGACAAAGCTTTTGTAAATGACATGGGTGTTGCTCTGTATATTGTTGTGTGGGAAATATATTTTGAAGGGAAGGAGAGCTCTATTCGAGTTGCTTCCCAAGGATTTCAAGGGAATCAAACAGATCAGAGTAACTGGTTAGGGTTCTTAGGTTGTTTTGCTTCATTTATGATAGCTCAGGGTTATTAACAGATCAAAGAACTGAAGGTTGGCGATGGCTATCCCTTACGGGGAAGCAACTTGGATACACATCAATTGCTGAGTAAATAGTTCTATGCAACGAATGCTTAGTCATTTAGGTATGATTCACATTATAATTGCTCAATTTCTAATACAGATATGCATTAGTTGAATTTGTGGCCAACTTCATGAAGATGAACCTATTCAAATAGATTTGCAATGTAGTATTTTTGTCAAATAGATTTTGGTAGAGGTTACTCCTTGCAGTTGGTTTATTTGTTGGCTCAATCTCCCTGATGCCAAATTTTGGTCAATTAATGGCCCAGTCTAGAAAATAAACAAAAGTTAAATGCAATTTTGTTGTGAAACAATATGGAGATCTAACTCACATGTTGTTAAATATAACTTCCTACGAAATTGAAAAAGAGAATATGAAGGATACATTTTCTAAACAAAAAGAGTTTGAGACCAAAGATAAAGATGGAGGTCGCTGCTATATCTACCCCAACTTGTACCAGGTGTTTGCTCTGCTTCAGGTTATTAATCAATTTATTTTGCTGTTGGGCTTGGTGCCTTTGCCTCTTTAGGTAATTAATAAGGTCGCTTTATCATTTAAAGGTATTGTCCCAGCATACTCACCAATTAAATAGCTTGTTCTATAGCCATCACAGACTTATGAAACTTATATGGAGTGTCTACCAAAACGCTTCTATGGTTTAAACAATTACACATCGAATGCAGGAACCCCAATACAACAATACAATTTTTAAAGACGATGCAAACATTCATCTACAATTTGATCACTGTTGATTTTCCAATATAAGAAAAAGTGTGTTTATCCTAACCTAACCATGCCCTTCTTTTCTGGAACCATACTTCCACTTGTCTGAGGCTAAGGTTCAATCTCTGGGCCAAGTCGAGCTTTTGCTTCTGCGGTCCAACAATATTTCGCCATTCATGACACGATATGACATAATAGAATGTATACAAAACAAACTATGAGGCTATCAATATAATATACAGAAACATGTTTATTTACTTACTGGATTGAGAGTGTTGTGCTGTCTGAAGCTCTCCTCCAATAGGGCAGGTTGATCCTTTGAAAGGAGAAGCTTTCTTTACTTACTGGGTTGAGAGTGTTGTGCTATCTGAAGCTCTCCTCCAATAGGGACAAGGGACAAGGGACTGCAAATCTGATAATATCAACAACAATTTCCTCTGCACATTTCAGGTCTTGCAAGCTAAATTGCAAGCGACTGAAGGTCTTGGAAGCTAAATTGCAAGCGACTGCAAATCTGATAATACCAATAACTGCTGGTAGTTCTTCGACCGCCCCATTCTTCTTATCATCTTGAATCTCCTCAACATTAGTACTGTTAGATTGTTTTTGAATAAATTTGTGTGCATGGCTAAATTCTTGTTGTAATTGTTCCTTAGATTAGCAACCGCAACATTTCTTGCATATCATTTGAGCAGGTAATGCGAAGTGACTTAGGCGTTGGGAACATGCACAACTCTTCTTGGGCGATATGTCTTGCCAATTCCCTAAGCTTATCGTGCATTGCAATCAATAGGCAGGAATCGCTGCAATCTGTCATATGAAGAAAGAAAATAAACAGGTTTTGCAAAGTTAGGAATCTACAGCGGCCATGTGTTCTTTATAAGCACAACAAATTAGATTAATAAACACTGGCGTTTCTAAGCTTAAAAATGGCATAATTCCTACACGATTTTCCCGTTTTCTGCACTCAATTTTGTCATCCGACATGCCACAATGGAAGTCCACAAGGCATTTTTGATGGAGACTTTCCAGATGGTCTGCAACTCTGTTGTCATATAATCCCTCCAGCACTCGAATCACTAATTCCTTTTCTTCTCCAACTAAGAAACACCCGATGTCTAGAAATGCAACAAGCTCAGGTACTGGATCTGCAACAAGTTAAACAACCCATCTTCATATTGCAATTCGCTCTGTGTGATTATGAATAGAGAATAAAACTCAAGCATAAAAAAAATGCAGCCCATTTAAAAAAAAAAACCAGTGCTATACCACGCTAAGACCCGCACGTTTCAAGGCACTTGCCAGAACCTGGCGATCTCCTTTCATCACAATGTTCATCACAATATTAGTGTTTATCCATAAATTCCTTACCCTTAATAGTGGCTTTCAAGGAATAACTATTACAGAAAAGCTCTGTTTATTAAGGGATGAAGCACCGTGACATAAAACTATCATATGTGAAATAAACTGAGGAGAGGCTTTCGAGCAATCAATTATCTTGATAATTTTGTCATGATAATTTCATGCTCTGATATTTTTTTAAATGAAGAAAAAACAGTGCAACAATGTTCTTATCAGCTCAATTATTGGTGTTTTGTATGGATTCATATGATGTTTTCTCCCATATTATAACATCGGGTTCGTAAGAATTTATAAATTTTTAAAACGATGCAGAAAACCTATTTGTTGCAATTGAAATTTCATTAAACCTGTTTGGTGATTCTTCTCCTTGGATACTCTTTTCTTTTGCTGTCCTGCTTATAACGTGTTGTAGTAATTTTCTTCACCAGTGTTGACAACTTATTTTCATTTCTAGACATAACCTTTGCATACCTGCTATTCAAGATTTTCATATAGAAGTAATTAAGTTGTACCCCTGTTAAGCATCTCTTGATATTGTAGCAAACCATCTGATTCTGCAGCCTCAGTTGTTGATAGAATTTATCTATGAATTCCTCGGCCTGACTGTCGACTTGATGCTCATTATCTTCTTTGTCGGATGACTTCAATATCCTTCGAGAAAGGGAAGACAACATTGGGCTCAGTTTCTAAACAGCCCACAAATCGTTAGAATGAAGGCAATCCTTGGTAAAGTAATCGTTGCTACAGTCCAACTTGGGAAGAACAATAGCATTATGCCCTTCTTTTTCTTCAGCTTGATGGGGATAAATACATGGAAAGTGAAAAACATGCGTGGGAAAGTAGTGATGCTTCTTTTGGCTACGTGGAAGATGGCTGGGCTGTTACTACAGGAAAATTCATATTCTTGAAGCCCCAAGCCACCATGGTTGTTGCTTCAGGAATGATGAAACACTCGATTCTTGAGGCTTTTACCATAGACTTTCCTTCGCTCCATCATGAGATGCATGTCACCTTTCCTGATCATGAAGAAGGCGATCCGTAATACGTAATACAGACGTTGCACGTTGCAACGAAATTCCAAGTGTCTTCCATTTACCGTATCAAAAATTCCATGTGTCGTTAAGGCTATTAGGGAAGGCCAGAAATGAGCTTTGAACCTTTAAAAATAGAATGATAGTACCTCCAAATCAAGCATTAATGAATTAATTTCGTGGCGAATGGAAAACAAACATTCTGACAACACCTCCAAATCCAGCATTAATGAAATTAATTCGTGGCTATTGCAGCAGTTATAAAATTGATAACTATCCTTCCAAAGCACAGGAAGAGTTTGAATGCATTTATTAACATAATTCTTTAGTAATTTCATTGAATCTCTTTTGAAAACTTCAACTTTTTTTAAAAGACAAGATTATTTTATAATATTATAAAGCTCTTTTCAAAATTCTGCAGAATCCGTAGTTTTTATATCATTTTAATTCCTTTTAAAATAAATGCTTATTGGTATGTATTTCAGGAATTGATGAGCGGAATTATACCATTGCAGTCAGTGATCAATACTAATGAAAGCTAAAGAAAGTTATTGCTAGTAAAAACCTGTTGTGACAGACTTTGTAAATAAAATCTTCATCCTCATATTAGCAGAAAAACGAAGAAAGGAGGAGATGTGTCAGCTTATAAATGTTTTAGTGCACAGAAAAAGCAACTGAATTTAGCATCCTACATTTGCTTTCTGAATTTGAGTTCACCATTATGGAATTCAGTTGAAAATGTATTGAATATAGTTTTAGAGTATTGGTATGATCTTCATTAAATTTATAAATCCCGCAAAGAAGTATTTGGAATAAATACGTTCGTTTGAAGGACACCCAAATAATAAGTGGATTTAGCAACAAATCTGCTTTGTATATGCATCTTAATATAAATTGATAATGATATTGACTTAGTATTTTTTAATTCAAAGTTTTTAAAAAAGAATGAATGTTTTTATTTGGTTTTGTTATATGAATACTAAGTATTTTAGGTTATGTTTACTAACAAATTAATAATCTTGTTAATGAGTAGTGATCTAGTTACGAGTATTGGTGATTTAACTTGTTTATTTTTGAGTTTGAAATTAATAAAGTTGAGTGTTACCTTAAATCAATTTTTGAGTTTGATAATGATGATACTGGTTTGTTTTTTAGATTGAAATTAATAAAGTTGAATGTTTTTTTAAATAAATTTATATTATTTTTAAGTATGGTTGGCCTTATTTTGATAAAGGCTGAGTAAACTGATAGTAATCCTCTTTAGGTCAAAGATATTGACCAGGGTCTGAGGTGGCACATAAATATCAAATGTGGCAATCTATTTGGTATAACATTTTTTGTAAGTAACGATCCCAACCAATAAAATTAGTCAAAATTGAAATTCAATTTATGGCACACATTTAAAAATAAGATAGCTTTATTTATTATGAGATTGTAAACATTATTTTACAGTCTTTGATAATGTTATACAATCTCAAAATGCGCATCCGGTTATTGAAACAGGTCATAACAACTTTGTCCCATAGTAAACCTGTAGTCATCTAGTGGATTTCCATTTAATATAGGAACAATAAAAATGATGGCAGTTGTTATCAGTTGAAGTTCTCCTTTTAATTTCAAAACATTGTGTACCATAGGAATCCAAGGAAAATTGCTAAAAATAAAGTAGGTCGGTTGCTCTCTTAAATATATGTATAATCAATCACAGAAACTTTTTTCACCTTTTTTTTCATTGCTAAAAATAAAGTAGGTCGGTTGCTCTCTTAAATATATGTATAATCAATCACAGAAACTTTTTTTCACCTTTTTTTTTCTTTATCCATGGGAAGATTAGAGAAAGAATCCTTGATGGAGCAGTGCGTATAATTGAACTAAGGACGACCATTTGACAGATGTAGAAACGACTGGCTACTAGGTAGCCATCCCTGGCTTACTGAATTGTACTCTACGCAATCAGCATTGATTATCCTTAAAGTACCATTAAGGAGCGGCCTCAACCTCAGACAAAGGTATAATGGAACCTATATGTTCAATATCCTACTCCACAGGTTCAATCTTTGGCATGAATCCCTGGACCTCTCTAAAACAGGATAGCTAAAAAGGAACTCTGCAACCTGGCATAGAGCTCTTTGGAAAATACAAGGTTCGTGAGGGGACGATGAATTCATTGGCCACTCACTGATTGTATAGATATGATAAGACTCACGTTGTGCACTGGCACTAAAAAATCATTCAACTACATGCTCCAGTTAAAAAGGTGTACCTGTTCGATTTTAAAGAAAATACCTTTGCCCTTCATTAAGAAAATGATCCACAAACTTCCAAAAAAAAAATAATAAAGTTATTAATATATGAGACGTGGACTACATGGAAAGTTGAGAGAGCCTACCTCGAATACATGCCAACAAAAGTTATTAATAAATGAAACGTCTACTACATGAGAAGTCGAGAGAGCCTATTTATGTTCACTACATTTGGCTCTACTACATGAGAAGTCGAGAGAGCCTATTTATGTTCACTACATTTGGCTCAGCATGCAAATACAACTGTCACGAGACATTGGAGTTCGTATAATCCATGACAATGGGCTTGCATGCAGGATTACATTGGGCTTGCATGCATTTTGTAGCTAAAGAACATTTTGAAAAGCTGGGGATTTCGTGAAGGATGTGGATTTATCATAATCAGGTATTTCTTTAACTTTGAGAATTTGCGGATTTATCATAATCAGGTATTTCTTTAACTTTGAGAATTTCTTGAAGGATGCCACCCCTGGGAAGAGGATTTCATGAACGCGACTACCATTGATGCAATGACGTGGCTATTACAACATTTCTATTACAGCATTTTCTTTAATAACTTTCATCCTCCTTTTAAAACCCTCACGGACGAACTGTGCCTTCATGAGAACCACTGACCATACAGCTGAAAAGGACTTCATAAGTGGGTCAATTCGCATGCACTAGCAGCTTTACACGTCACAATTATTGGATCCCAGTTGATCATCCTCAATACCGTAGCACTCGATGGGCTCACAATTCTTTATCATGTTTAATGCACACATTGAGGAAAACTGCTCAAATTGTCTAGCTATGATGTACTTTTCCTGGTATGAATTATCAAGGGGCTTTCTCGGTCCTTTTTTTGCAGCTACACGAAAAGGGTGTTGTTACTACCAGTATCTGGTGGGGATCTGGATCCATATGGAAGTGAATTCAGAATATTGAGGGTTCGGTGACCACCCATTCAGGTCGATTGGATGGATTTGATACCAAGTACAGATTCCTAGTGCGCCCAGTTATTATCATATTGTTGAAAATGCATGTCGAAACAAAATGAGAGAATGAGTAATTCTACGGATGGTAAAGATGTTGTGGGATACAGAGGAGGGGAAAGTAGACGCGATATTTTTAAGTATGAATTATTAAGATGTGAGCTTCCAGTTCTAATTGGGATCAAGGTTTTACAGGCAATCTGGACCAATTTAGGTGACCCAAGTTGTTCTACTTTCTCATGATAGATTGCAAAAGTGGCCAAGTTGCTCTACGGGCTCTAAAAAAAAACAAAATCAATGGACCTTCTTCATCATGAAACTTGAGGGAAAACCTTACTATATGACTCATTTCTTTTTCTGTTAATTTACAGCCCAGAAGCGTTTCGTGGTACGCGTTGATTTATGCATTTGTGTCTTTATCAAATTTACATGAAACTCTAGACTGTCACTTCACTTAGCGGGTGTCTTACTCTTTCCCTAAAAAAAAGTGTCCAGCTTGGGCTTCAATATCTAAAATATCTCAGCGTTGCAATGTCATGTTTGATGGATCAAAGTTGTGTCATGCTCCAACTATCTCATTCTTTCAAGAACAGTTGTCTTGGACTTCATATCTAAAACATTATCTACAGATTTCTTAATTGTATTTTGCACTATTTTTATGTCAATTTTGTATGGATCAAAGTTTTGTGAAGTCATCTCTAGGAGAAAAGCACAGATGGAATTTGACCCGTAAATTGTTGATCAGAGGTAATTTTGCTATTAAATACTACACTCTGGTTTTTCTCCTTTATCCAGAGCTCTTGGAATGTAAGGACATTAATTTTGGATGAAAATAACGGGGTTCCGTTAATGAATCGACGATGAGTGCCATAACATTTTCACAAGCACTAGATAAAGAGACTCCTGTTTCACTTTGACTGGATGGTTGCTGAACCATGGGCTAAGCTAATCCAACTGGTTCAGCAGAATGGCTCTAATTCACATATAATTATCGCCTCAAGTTCTTTTGGAAAGAAATGTAATGCCATAAGATGCATCTCTGTTAGATGTTTCTCTTGTTTCAGTTATCATGCGTATTATTTGGGGATCAAAGATTTGCCAGGACAATCTATACTGTGTAGTTTTTGTTGTGTGTGTTGTTTTATGTTTCTGTTTCTTGATGTTTCACTTCATTTCATTTAATTTAATCGTTGAACCATGTAAACAGCTACGTACTACAATGAGGTTGTGTTTGTAAGCTTGTGTGTGAGCATGTATTATGGTTTATTTAACGTATCTAATGTTTTGAAGGCCGAGACTCTTCCCATAGGATTAATTCATTTGGAAATAAAGGATCTAATAAAACTCGGGTGGATTCAAGATAGCTAGACAAAACAACATCAATTTCAGGGTAAATTCATAGCAGCTGGGATGATGAAATAAAATTATTAACAGTCATGCATAAGCTAGCATATATGAATCTATTTAAATTATCTTGATCACAGCTTATATTTATATAGGTTAGAATGATATCATTTTTTTTCATTGCTTAAGCATTTTATATACACGGGTTCCCATCAAATTTGAAGGGGTTCTTGTCACCCTTATAATTAGATTATACAATCTATTTTATTTTTTTAAGTATATAGGAGATCAATAATACTAAATTAAGTATATCCATAGTTAGATAACTTCAATTATAAATATAGGGTTTGTAAACATAAATCATGAAATTCAATTATAGAATTATAACTTGATGAACAACAAAAACAGTTATTAAGTTATTTCAAGTGAAATTGTTCTAAATGCATGTAAAACTGAAAATTCACCAGGTCATTTTCAACACAATACTGGATACAAATAATGATGCACAAGGACTGTAATTAAGCTTAACAGTACTTGCATCAGGGTTTCAAGGGAAACGTGGCCTCATATCACTTTGGCATTAGCAACGATATTCTCCATGATTGATTGCGCTGGAAGGAGCACCTCATGGCACATTACAAACGAGTACTGGTTGAACTAAAAACGCAGAATGAGTGCATAGTGGAAAAGAAAACATATGAGATTTACAAGCTTAAGAGGGGATTGAAGGTAGGTCGTAGAGCTTTGAGCTACCCAAAAAGCAGCGGCCGCCACTTGGATATATGTAATCATACTTCAGCACTCAATGGCTCACTAGCTCCCTACTCGAAACGACCTTTGTCTACCCCAGAAAACCCCTTATACATTTTATGAGACATATAAGGGATGGATGAAGCTTCTTAAGGGGACAGTCTGTTCCCTAGCCGAACTCCACTTAGAAACTACTTGTTTTCAGCTGGCCTCCTAGAAATAAATCGCTTCTCGATCAAATGCTTGGAAAAACTAACCATAAAGAAAATGAGATGTTCGTAAGACCACACTTCTAAAAGATAAAATACTTAAACATAAAGTATATAATTTGATAGTAATAAATGAGGGTAATGAATAATTAGCTTGGATATCAATCTGATCAACATATAAATTCTTCATTTCAAGGGTGCTCAGGGCGCAGATCACACAGACGACTAGAGGAAGATGAAGATGAAGAAGAGGACTCAAGTCAGAAGGTGAGGCAAGTGAGGAGAGGACACAACCACCCCTCATAATCACCTCAGCGGCAGAAGTTACCGCTTAAGATTAACTAACAATAATATTTAAATTCTTTTGTGTTTTTTTTAAAGCTGATCGCTATATAAATTATATTGTACAGCCCTTCTCTCTGGCTCGGCCAACATCGTCTTCTCGTAGTCCTCGTGAAGAGGGAGACACAGAGGAAGAAGGAAGAGGCATTGGGGGCAATGTTTTTGCAGCGTTTTTAACACATGCCCATCCATTGTCCTAGAATGGATGTCTATAGGTATGTCCTAACAAGTTATGCAATATTTGGAAGGGATTTGTCTAGATACGGCAGACAGTTTGAAACACTTGTATAATCAATTTTAATAGGGGATAGAAGTTGAAAGATAAATCTAATTGCATGGGATGCAGGAAATCCAAAATAGATAATGGTAATTGCATGGAATGAATTAGCGAGTTACAGTATTAAGACAGTTAAAACCTTCCCTGAGTAAACGAAATGATATTTGCACAAAATAAAAACCTGAAAATTGCTATTACATATACTGAGAAAACAAAATGATATTTGCACAAAATAAAAATCTGAAAATTGCTATTACATATGAATTTAAAGAATCATAAGAAACTGTACCTAATTGTTCCGCTCAGCTGCAAATTACAATTGAATTCTTTTGCAATCAGCTAATAAATAAATAGCGGATGTAACCTGATATCTGGCTCATAAATCCAGTCTCACTAGGTGTTACATGTCTGAAAGCATCTGTCACCCACAGCATGCAGCCTCTAACACGCGTACAATCTTGCAAAAGGCTAATCGACATCTAATACTTAGCATTAGACAAATGTTCTAAACATAAGACATGCCGGTGAACATAAGACATGCGGTAATGCTAAACATTAGACATACCCTTAGACATATGTAAGACAAATTTAACTTAGTCAATTAAAAAAAGGTATGACGGCCAGGTATGACAAACGTAACTTGGTATGACAGCCTCGATAACCGGCATATGCGTGCACTAAGGATGGGTGTGGCAATGTGCATGAGGGCCATGCGTCTATGGCCACACCTAACCACCGGTAGCCATCGGGCTGCATGTATGCCACCCGCGTTGCATGTAGGCCCTCTTTGCAAAGTCCCAAGGTAGCCTTTATGACTCATAAAACAGGCCGATCCTTCGTATTGCGTGCCAGGTTCAACTCTTTTCATTCCAATTGTTATCGCACTTTTTTCTGTCTTCTTCATGAGTTTCCACTCTGACAACTACGAATGGGACTATAAACCACGAGTTCATGCGCTACCCATGTTCCGGGCTTAAACAAATTCTAGCCTATGTTTCATACCCAGATCGAGACCTATCATAAAAAATTTGAATAGGTAAACCATAAGAGGCAAAGGTAGAATGCCAAGTATGTAAAAATTTGTATTTCAATATTTAATATGAAATACTTATATTTTATTTTAAGAACTAGTTCTACATGTGTAGATTCGAGTTGGATGATACTATAACTGTTCTCCCATTTTAATTGTTAAAATTGGCAGTTTGAACAAATATTTGTTTTAGGATTTAAGATCTTATTTATAGCTAGGAAAACAACAGAATGTTCGTTTCATGGTTCGTCCTGTATTCTAGATAAAAGCTCATGTTAATGCTTATCAATTCCTGTAGTTTCTGGCTTTCGTGAGATAGATTCAGTGCTCGGTTCTGCGTAGCAACAGTGGAACCAGCGTAACCAGCGTAATTAGTAGACCAGCGGTCTGTGTCATACTCGTTGGGACATGGTTATGTGCAGAATATGATGAAGAAACAGACTGTCAATTTTGGACTTTGCATATTTTCTTACGGTTGCATTGTCAAGGGTCATTTTGGGAAGTGTTTTTTTGAATTTATTGACAGAATTCTGTTATTTTAGGAGTAGGCTATCTAGATAGGATTACTTGGAAAGAACTATATGATAGATGTCTTATAGACTCAAAAATATTAAGTCTATACCGATTCTTCATTGTGTTTCTGCATCTGAATCTCCTCAAACTCTTGATTTTTCTACCGTCATAGGTGCCTATGCCTTTACCTTTGCCCATGCTTGGACTGGATCTAAATAACCTGGTCATGGTTCGGGCATTAGTACTAATCCCACCTTGGCTGGACAGTGTTCATGCCAATAATAAACTATATGACTGTATGTGCTAAAGATTCATGGCTATCATTTCTGATTTTTATGTAAAACCATTCTATATTATGACAAAGCTTTACTAATTTAAAGTTGTCCTTTCCATTATGAAAGGATAAAAATAAACATTATTCTTTTAAATTTTGTGGGTCTGAACAGTAGCCAAAACTTAGCCAGGGGCCATTAAAATCCGG
This sequence comes from Pseudotsuga menziesii, assembly GCA_001517045.1. NCBI lineage: Eukaryota > Viridiplantae > Streptophyta > Pinopsida > Pinales > Pinaceae > Pseudotsuga > Pseudotsuga menziesii. The sequence goes on from LPNX010779388.1 coordinate 163,140, forward strand.
TATCCTGGGCCTCAAGGAATCCTTTATTTTTACGAGTCTTTGTCTATGTGCTTTGATGAAGCTACAACATTACAGGCTATGATTTCAATGCAAAGGACCAATTTGCCCACCGGCTTTCAAATTTTCATTTTTTATGAATTAATTTTGTAAAAACAGAATTGATGTGGGAGTATGTTCGTCAGCAGTCTAAAACCAAACCCATGAATATTATTGTGGGAGTATGTTAATTGGCAATCTGCAACCAAAACTAGAACTGAAACTTAAATTGAGTGCCTTCAAAAATATGGTGTAGGTACGCTAATTATTAAAATTCGATTATAATGTTGAAATCTGAAATTTTATTATTCAAATTGTATATTTAATTATAAAAATGAATTTAGCCCCAAAATTCTTAAAAACTTAAATTATACTAAATTCTAACTAAATTTTAATAAAAAAATAGCAAAAAACCATACAAAAATTAGAACAGTAATTCTGCTAAATCTGTTTTTACGGCATAGCGGCCAATAGATTTGAGTCTTCTCAACAAAAGAAAAGACTAGGGTTTCCCTAAGAAAGGGTTTTAGGGAAAATAAGTCAATTTGACGAAGAGCTTCAAGCCAAAAAAAAGTGAGCGGATTCTAATCTACTCAATGGAGAAAAACACGATGGATATGTTATACTTTTGTTTTGTCTTGATGAGAAGAGGAGACATGCCTTCGATATGAGATCAAGTTAAACACAAATAGCTGAATAACTTGCATTCGACGTTGAACTTGAACCATAAGTCAATGTCTGCCAATCCATCAGATTTTTCAGATATCATATTGTTTGTGTTCATAGTGCACTCCCGTCACATGTCATATCATTCACCTTTTAACATGAAGAACACAATAATGGCTCTCCTGATTATAATTCCGTTCCTGCTGATTCCACGCTGTAACAACGACATGTTACTCATGAAGAATAGCCTATTTATTACTCAGGTTACTCGGAGTGCGCTCGACTAAAGGCCACTGGTGAAAATGAGCTTTATTTGCAGCAGAGTCCTTACCAGAATGCTCTGATATAATGCCTGCCTATGCAAAACGAAATATTCACGCATGGCAAAAGATAATTACACCTCCCTACCCACCTTCGTTACTTAATCTCTTTCGTTATCTATTTAGAAATCATGTCTTGCCTAATACATCTGAAGCTATCTTTGTCTAGTAGTAGGATGAGCTTCTGCAGAGTCTATACTGCGAAATGTCCAAAGCTGTAGCAGCTTCCTAGTTCAGTTTTAGTTTAGAGTTTAGTAAGCCAAATATAGTTGAAAAAAACAATAACTGAAGATAAAAATATGAAATACCTGTGTCGGCGGTCTCTGTAGAGGATGCTGATCTGCAACACGAGCATGGGACTCCAAAGCACGCTCAGGAATCTCAGACTCTCTACCACGATCATCTAGTGCTTCATCCCTATTATTAACATCTGAATAAAAGCCAAAATAAGGGTTCCTAGCTTGTCTCCTTAGCTCTGTGTTGCTTGCCTCCTTCCTTCGATGTATGTCTTTCTTTCTCAATTGTAAAATAAAGCCCACTCCGTCCGCACATGCCATCTCTCCTTATGAAAATGTCTCGACACCACCTGGCATCATTTTGTCCTTGTTGTCCACTGAAGAGTAAGGCAGTCTATGGACTAATAAGGCTGCTCTCCACTGAAAAGCAAGGCGGTGGGTGGAATCAAACAAACATTAAATGTTAAGAGTTATTCGCAAACTAATGCTAAGCCAGTAATAGCATTAACACATATCAGTCTTTTTTTTACCAAGCTGATAGTGAAACTTAGGATATCATGATGTCCAAAAAGATACCCGCCTCAAGAAGAGGCCAAATAAGAGGTCCAATTGTCCAAATGGTTGAAAGAACGGTGGGAAAATAGATGTCAAATGAACATTGACAAATAATTAGATAAAACAATTGGATTATAAATAATTCAATGCAAACTTAGGACTAATAATTTATATTCGTTTTATTTTGCGTGCAAAATAATTGAAAATGACAGCAAGGCCATTCATAGAGTCCCTGCTAGCCGATGGCAGGGACTAATAAAGACACCTATGCTAGGATTGAACCTTTCTTAATTGGAGAATTAACTTCTAGTATCATAAGAAAACTCTTCGAATAAATGGTAAACTTAATTCTTGAGATAATTTTTATGATCATCTTTGTTTTATTGATTAATAATTTTTTAAATTGAAACAAGATTCGTAATCCTTATCATGGATAATGTTATATAAAATTAAAAAACAAAAAGTTGTCTAAATAAAGTGTTTTACATTATACTATGATACATCATGGGTAACAAGTTATTGGTAACCTTGTGTAACCTAGTAGATTACAACACTTCACTACATGAGAACCCTAGGAAATTTAACATAGAAATCTATCTTCTCTTTATCAATGGGACATGCTTAAGCATGTCCCATTGATAATTACCTTAAACAACTATTTTTAAATGAATTGAACTATTTAATTTTTAAAGGTGGGTTGGGTCAATAAATTAACAATTATGTGGAGCTTATGGGTATAAAACTCCTATTTCTTTGCTAGGTGAAAAGAGGGATACCAAGTTTTTAAAAGGTGGATTGGGACAATAAGCGAACAATTATGTGGAGCTTATGGGTATAAAACTCCTAGTTATTTGGTAGGTGAAAAGAGGGATACCAAGTTACGAGTCTTTAAAATTCAATGAATGAAGATAGGTGTTTTAAGGAGAAAAAATATTGTTTAAATGATTTAAAATTCTCTTTTTACATGGGAGGTTAGAGGAACTACTACTCTATGATATTTATTGGTGTCTATTTTAATCATGTTTTTGGAGTGAAATTTGGTTTATGATGTTCTTTCAAAATTTAAGATTCAAATGGGTTTGAAAAAAATGGGATATATTATTAATCTTGCACATTGATCTAGGAACAAATAATCAATCTCATTAAGAAATAATCAACAAATAACTCATGAATTGGTGTAATCGGTCTATAGAATAGTAGTCACTCTGTATATTCAATAAACAATGAATAATTACAATTACAATGTCAAGCTACATCTTGAATGAGTGAGCAATTCGAATACCTAAGGAGGTCATTCGAATTGAATGAGTGAGTCTATATTAACTGACTGTAAGCCATTCATTCACACTCAGTTAACCACTGACTAAAACTCTAATTGACTCACCAAACCCTAACTGAAGTCGGAGTGCAATAAATGACTAAGTCTCAACTGAAAGAGATCAAACACATGTCATAGCAAGCCAACCATCAAGTGCTAGTGATTCAATGACTTCAATGAACCCCGATGAGGTTAACTGAAGCTGAACTGATCATCAGAAGTTGGTGGAGGTGCCCCTATTGACTCCAGATCATTAAATAATATATTTAATGAGAGGAGGCACCTTAACTGACTTGTTGAACTGATTGTAACCACCAGTTAGAAATTAGGTGCATTAATATCACTCAGATCACCCTCGGAGTGCTCCAGTTAGCCTCCCTAGATGTAGGAGAAGGCTAAGTTAGCCTCCTTAACTGTAGGTAGGCATGGGTGTGACTAGATGATGTCAATTAATGCTCCACTGATGTCAATTAATGTCAATTGTACTTAGGATAGTGGTTTAACTAGGCCAATTTGACCAAAAAGAGTGTGTATGGTGGTAAATGTCTCCAACACCCCCCTTAAGCTATACTCAGGAGGAGTAAGAAAACACAAATGCATAAAAATGCTAGGGCCCCGACAACTAAGGCCATAGATCACCATGTACAATGCTGAAACTGAAACAATGCTCAAAACAAACCAAGTGAGGAAAAGAGGGAAAAACCAGTGGGAAAAACCCCCCCTCAAGCTGAACACTGAAAGTAGTCTGAATCACCCTGATGAACTCACCCCCAAGAATGAACGAAGGTAAGTGAACTTCTTTTCAGAAAATCTCTTGGTGAATATGTCTACAATCTGCTCATCAATCGGGCAGTATTGCAGAATGATGGTCCTGTCATGCATTAGCTCCCTGATGTAGTGCATGTGAATCTCTACATGCTTGGTCCTCTGCCTAGTAACTGGATCCGTGGATATCTTAATAGCAATTTGATTGTCATAAAAGAGGACAGTGGACAAATTACTACCAAGATCAAACTTTGAAAGAATGCCTTGCAACCAAACTGCTTGGATGCAAGAATTCACCGCTCCTCGATACTTGGCCTCTGCTGAAGATAGTGCTATGGCAGCTTGCTTTTTGCTTGACCATCAAATGGGGCCACCACCAAACATGAATACATATCTGGAAGTAGAATTCTGATCAATAGAATCACCCACCCAATCAGAATCTGTGTATCCAACTAGCTCTAACTCGGAGTATGTAGCATAGTGAATGTCGTAGGTCCTGGTTCCCTGAATATACTAGAGGATCCTCTTGGCTTCCTTCCAATGAAGATCATGAGGCTGCTGCATTTATCTTGATACAAAATTCATGGCATAACAAATATCATGCCTAGAATGTGTCAAGAACAACAAGCTGCCAATCAGTTGTCGATAGATAGTGCAGTCCATGGGAGGTGTGCTTTTTCCTTCTTCAAGACTGATCCCTGAAAGGAAAGGGAATGGTGTAGTCCTACAATTAGCCATGTTAAACTTGAATAACAGGTATGAAATGTATTTGGACTAAGTGACCATAATCCCATCATAATTTTTCTCAATTTCGAGCCCCAAAAATTGTTTTAGAAGCCCCAAATCACTCATTTCAAAGGCATTGTGGAGAGTAGTTTTGATGGCTGAAATGGAGGCAACTGTGCTACCTGTGATCAGTAAGTCATCAACATATAAATAAATTATAATTATACTACCATCATGCTACTGTAAATACACATTTGGATCGGATCTACATCTCTGAAAGTTTTGCGAGAGAAGGAAGGCATCCATCTTGGATTACCACTCTCTTGGGGCTTGTTTTAACCCGTATAGTGACTTCTTTAGCTTGCAAACCAAATATGGATCAATGATGTAGCCCTAAGGCTACTTCATGTATATCTCCTCATGAATATCTCCATGTAGAAAGGCTGACTTAATATCCATGTGATGCACTTCCCAATGCTTGGATGCTGAAATTGCCAAAACAAGGCGGATGGAATCCATTTTTGCAACCGGTGCAAAGGTCTCATGGTAGTCCACTCCTTGGACTTGAGAGAAAAAAATTTCTACCAGACTTTCCTTATATTTTCAGGTGCTTCCATCAGCAATAACCTTTTTCTGAAACACCCACTTTCATTAACCAATTTCCTTCCCGGAGGAAGAGAAACTAGCTCCCAAGTAGTGTTTTTCTAAAGAGAATTCATCTCTTCATCCATGGCAACTTGCCATCTCGGATCATTCCGAGCATGGTAGTAGGATTTTGGATCTGAACTAATCATCAAATAGCAAGTTTCATACAGCAAATTATCAGGATAATAGAGTGCAATACCTTCTCTTTGGAAATCAGACCGGGTTCTCCTTGTGTCATCGGGATTTCCAATGTTGTCACTTAAGGAGGAGACTGTCTGTCGGGCCCATGTAGGAAGATGATTTTTCACTTCAGGTTCTGATTCAGAATTTGATGATTGCTGCACACTGATATTAGAAATCAGAGGATCCAAATCAGGGTCATCACCCCCAATTTCATCATCCAAATAATCAGTAGAATAGGAAGGAAAATCAACAGTTTTCTCCTTCACTAGTTCCACCTCCTGAAGAGGCTCATCCAACTTGACACTTCCCTCGATGATGATCTGTTTGGTATTGATATCCAGCAGCTTGAACCCCTTATATTCATCAGGATATCCAATAAGCAAACATTCTATGCTTTGCGGTTGCAAATCCCTTCTTTTATCAAGCGAAATTCGGGCCCATGCAGTGGACCCAAACACCCGTAGGTTCGACACATCTGGCTTGTGTCCAAAGTATGATTCGAAAGGGGTCTTCCCTTTCATGGATGAATGTGGCACCCTATTCTAAATGTATGCTACAGCATGCATGGCTTCAGCCCACAAAGTTGCAGCAAGCTTCTTAGATTCCAACATACAGGTGGTCATCTCTTTGAGAGACCGGTTCTTCCTTTCCGCTACTTTGTTCTGCTGGGGAGTGTAGGGAATTGAATGCTAGACCTGAATACCACTTTGGAAGCATATGTATAGAAACTCATTACTGACATAGTCCCCTCCATTATCAGATCTCAAGATATTGATCTTAATCCCAGAGGCATTTTCGATCAAGGCCTTCAATTCAGAAATTTTTTCACATACTTCTAATTTCTTTTTGAGAAAGAAATCCCATGTATACCTTGAAAAATCATCAATAAAAGTAAGGAGGTACCTTGATCCATTCATGGATGTGAAAAGCATTGGACCTATGATATCAGAATGTATCATCCCCAATATGCTTGTAGCTCGGTTTTCCTTCCCCTGATCGAACTTGTGCTCAGGGTGTTTTCCAATCACACGGCCCTTGCAAATTCCCGTGGTTGCCTTGATGATCGAGAGGCCTTCAACCATGGATTTTTTCTGTAATTGCTGCAAATATTTGAAATTAAGATGGCCAAACCTCTCATGCCACAGCCTACTAACCTCATTTCCATGAGTTAGCAGAGTGGTGGGCTTTGCATCCGCAACAAAGTGAGAGAACTCATAGGCTTTTGCATGATGATTTGCAAGGCCTTTTGCAATGAGTTTCTTGGATGCAATTTATGTTATCTCAACATCATTTGGGATGGAAGTGACTCTCTTAGGCACTCCTGTATGTGTCATCTGATAGACACTAAGGAGATTTGTTACTAGATATTGTACATACAAAACATTAGAGAAAAAACCATTTTCAAGATCTACAGTACCTTATCCTTCGGAAATGATGGTGGAGTCATCTCCCAAGTGGATGGGAATGGATTTGCCGGTCTCCAAGGATTAAAAGGAGTCTTTTTTAGCCATCATGTGATTTGAAGCTCCAGATTCAATCAACAGTGCTTTGGACTTCGAAGTGCTTGCCATGAGTGCATGACCTTTCTCATGCCGTGGTTCCCGATCTTGGTGATCTCTCCTTCGAAAGCTGTCCAGAAGATTGATGTGATTCCTCTCAAGGAGAGAGATTACTTCATCAAGCTTCTTATTCATGCAGGAATGTTTAGGGTGGAAACCCTTCCTCCAATAAGAACACTTGACTTTCTCCTTACCAGGGTGCCCTTTTCCTTTGTTCTTCCTTGAGCCGGAAGACTCATCATGCTGCTGATTTTCAACTCTAGGTTTAGGAGCATCAAACTTAGTTTTTTTATTCTTTTGCTTCTTACCTTTACCCTTCAGATCTTTGGGCCTTGAGACATGTAGGGCTTGATCATGGGAAGATCGGATGATCCCCATCTGGACAAGCTTGTCATGTTCACAGGTTAGGGACTCAATGAAGGCATTGAGTGTAAGCATGGTCCATCCAGGGGTTGTGAGCTTCCCCGCATGGAATGTAGAAACAAAAACTGAATAATCAGCCCCAAGTTTGGAGAGTATGGTGAGGATGAGTTGATCATCCTCCTTCTCCACTTTGCATTGCTTCAATAGTAAAATAGTATGCTTGAACTTTGTGAAGAAATCATTCAGAGTCTCGAAATTGGATGGTTGGAGAGACATGAGTTCATTTTCGAGTTGGTAAACCCTCAATTCATCACGCTTTCCATATAGAGATTCCAATTTGTCCATATTTCTTTCGGTGTCTTCAATCCCGCAAGATGGAAGAGAAGGTCTCAGGAAATAGAGAGGCACAAGAAACCGAAGGCTTCATCCTTCTTGTTCAAAAATCTTGATTTTTCTATGGCAGATCCAAGTTCATCTTCAGTGTCCATGGTGATTCTAAAAAGACCTCTGGAGCGCAGCTAAATCTCCATATCACCTTTCCATGAGTGGAAATTGTGTGGAGTCAAGAGATCTACTGAGGAGGCCATCTGGATGTGCTGGAGCAAATGCTTCACCTGTAGAAACCTGAAAAACAAAACAGAAAAGGGCAATGTAAGTTCGGATAGCCTAGACATTCTAGGCTTTCATCACACCCAACATAGTCAATGAAGCAAGCTTGATCAACAAGTTATTTACTTGGGGTATTAAGTGGTAAGCCTTGGCTTCTGGTGCAGTGCTGTATTTTTGAGCTATTGCTCACTTTTCATGCAGAAATTTGTCAAAAAGCTAGTTTTTGAGATATAGATCTTCGTCCCGCCGTATGCTCTGATACCATATTAATCTTGCACATTGATCTAGGAACAAATAATCAATCTCATCAAGAAATAATCAATAAATAACTCATGAAATGGTGTAATCGGTCTACAGAATAGTAGCCACTCTGTATATTCAATAAACAATGAATAATTACAATTACAATGTCAAGCTATAACTTGAATGAGTGAGCAATTCGAATACCTAAGGAGGTCATTCGAATTGAATTAGTGAGTCTAGCTTAACTGACTGTAAGACATTCATTCACACTCAGTTAACCACTGACTAAAACCCTAATTGACTCACCAAACCCTAACTAAAGTTGGAGTGCAATAAATGACTGAGTTTCAACTGAAAGAGATCAAACACATGTCATAGCAAGCCAACCATCAAGTGCTAGTGCTTCAATGACTTCAATGAACCTCGATGAGGTTAACTGAAGCTGAACTGATCATCAGAAGTTGGTGGAGGCACCCCTGTTGACTCCAAATCATTAAATAATCATTAAATAATATATTTAATGAGAGGAGGCACCTTAACTGACTTGTTGAACTGATTGTAACCACCAGTTACCAATTAGGTGCATTAATATCACTCAGATCACCCCCGGAGTGCTCCAGTTAGCCTCCCCGAATGTAGGAGAAGGCTAAGTTATCCTCCTTGACTGTAGGTAGGCGTGGGTGTGACTAGATGATGTCAATTAATGCTCCACTGATGTCAATTAATGTCAATTATACTTAGGATAGTGGTTTAACTAGGCCAATTTGACCAAAAAGAGTGTGTATGGTGGTAAATGTCTCCAACATATATTAAAAAAAAAATCTAACCCCATATTAATATATATAGAGGGTACACTTCAATTTATTACTACATTCTTTTTCGTTATTTTACTAATCCACTCTTTAAACTTGTTCATGTTGTTTTGGTATTTGTTTTTGTTTTAGTTTCTTTTTAGCTTTCTTATATTTGTTTTGTTATCTATAAAATATTGAAACTCCTTATGATGATATCATTGACAAATAACTATAAAATTATGAGATTAACTAAAGGATTATGTTAATTTACATATACTGGGAGGGTTTTTCATAATTACAAAATTTTGTGTTTATGTTACATAATGTTAAAATAATGTATTAATATTTTTGTTTATCTTTTAAATAAAATTATAATTTAAAAAATATATAAATATATTTATAAAAGAGATATGAAGTATAAACTTTGATTATTTAATTTTTTTGAAAATAAATAATATTAATATATTTTTATAAATATATTTTAAAAAATATATTTATCTTGAATCTAAAGCACTTGTAGAGTATGAGTGGGCCTAATGGTTAAGAGCATGTGTTTCTTCTTAGAAGGTCACAGGTTCAAATCTAGATGGGGGTAGTGTATGTACACCTTTATAGACTTTAACAATTAAATCACTGCATAGAGGGGGGCCCTTGTCCCACAAACAAGGGGTACACCAAATTGGTGTCTCGCTTTGTGGTGGCCTTAAAACATTAGAGGAAATTTCAATTCAAAATGGGCATTTCAACCCTAATTCAAATTCCATGTCATCATGCGTTAGCCAATGATATTTCTTTAAATTTGAAATACCATATAGGTCTTAAACAATTTTTTAATACAAATTTGGGGATAGGTATCATAAAAAAAAAAACTATTTTTTTGTTCGTATTTTCGACATATCTCCCTGTGTTTTTACTCAAATTTCGATCAGGGGAGCTTGTTGGATGTGGAATTAAATTCTGCATCCAATGAGTACCCACTCTGCATACTTTTGACAAACCCCGCTACACGAAAAACAAGAAACGCCTAAAAAACGTGATGATGACAACATCATCATCACATTTTTCCAGGTATTTCTTATTTTTGGGTTAGAGAGGTCCATCAAAAGTATGTAGAGTGGGTACACAATTTAATTATGCATCCAACTAGCTCTCCCAAACGAAATTTTAGTAAAAACACAGGGAGATATGTCAAAAATACGAACAAAAAAAGTAGTTTTTTCTTTTCTTCCTCCAAAATTAATAAATATTATTTTATTATTTTAACTATTATTTTATTATTTTTCTTAGGAGGCCAATTTTGAGTTGAAATTTCCTCTAATGATAGATTTTATTATTATTATAAGATAAAAATGTACAAGATAAATCACTACAAATCCTTAATTAAAAGAGAAAAAATGCATTATCTATGTAAAAGGCGGGAAAATCTACTACACCTCTCCAAGGTGTCTCCTAAGAAATTCCGGAGGCAAATTCTAACTCACAAAACAAAATAAGGCAATAAAATTGCTTTAAAGGATTGGAATTCATATCTTAAAAATATTTATGAATCCTCGCATATAACAGATAACATTCAAACCCTTCTTACAATGAAAGAAGTTTTCTCGTTAGAAGACATAGATTTCGGGGTTAAGCGCTTAGCAAATGGTAAAGACAAAGACATCTAAGGCTAGCAAGCGAAAATATTAAAAATTGCAGGGTCTATCCTCATCCAGCACATCCACAAACTCTTTAATCTAGTGATCAAGCAAGGGTTTCCTACACCTTGGATTCAAAGCCTCATTATTCCTATTTTCAAAAGTGGTGATAACAATGACCCCTCTAATTATCATACTATTATGATTAGCCCTCTCTTAGCTAAGTTATATGGTATTATCTTAAAAAATAGGATCAATGAATGACTATAAATGGAAGGTAAGCGGGCTAAATTCCAAGAAGGTTTTAGAAGAAATCATTCAACCACAGACCACCTCGTTACACTTAGGATCATTGCAGAGGATTGTCGTAATAATAAGTCTGGCATATTTTGTTGCTTTGTGGATTTTAGAAAATATTTTGATACAGTGCCTAGAAATAACCTATGGAATAGTCTAGAGGAGCTTAAGGTTCATTTTGAGTTGAGAGTTGTCACGATAAGGTTATACGAAAAGGTCATTGTCAAGTTTAAGAATAATGAGGGGTGGACAACAAATATAAATTGTAATATTGGATTTAAAAAAGGTTTCCCCCTCTCCCCTACCATTTTTGGTATTTACAATGATAAGCTAGAAAAGTGTTTAGAAGAAGCAGGTTGCACCGATACAATCTTAGTTGGGATAGTTATCATCCTCCTACTTTATACTGATAATATTGTTCTTATGGAAAGGTGTCCTTTTGATCTCGATAAGCAATTAAGAATTCTTAAAAAAAAATTCTCTAGCATGGGTATGACTGTTAACACCGATAAGACAAAAATCATGATTATAAAATCTAAGAAATACACCTATGCAAATTTTATTTATGATAATAGAAATCTAGAGGAAGTGACTTCCTACAAGTATCTCGGAATTGAATTCATCACAAGATCAATTGGAACTATAGCATTGAGAAAAGGATTAATGGAGGGTGGAAAGCTTATTTTGGTCTTAAAAATAATTGAAAATAATTTAATGTGGTCATGTGGGATAAAAATAAGTTCCTCTTTGAAACTCTTGTCATGCCTGTGATCTTGTATGGTTGTGAAGTATGGGGGTGCAACATTTCTAGAGAATCTTGGAGGAAGATTGAACAAGGGCCAAAAGCGGTTTATAACTTATAACCTCAAAATTAAAAGCAATACGGATTATCCTATTCTCCTCATACAAGTGGGTCTTTCCCCCATCGAGAACATGGCTATGACTAGTTACTTGATATACATGCATAAGATAAATAACATGGGAAACGAGAGACTTCCTAAAATTACTTTAAACTCAAGTCTAAACCAACTACGCCTCAAGCAGTGTTGGTGTAAAGATACCATGGCTTGGTTAGACCATTGGGGCGTTGATGAAAACGATATTTTGTAGAACATTGATAATGTCAAAAATATTATTACTTCTAAGTTTAAAGAGAAATTTTGGTGTGAGGAAAATTTAGCGTGTAAGAGAAAATTAAGATACTATAAGGAGGTCATTAATCATAACTTGGAAGATCAAAAGTATCTTTTGGTAGTAACTAGCTCACGAAAGAAATTTAATATAACCAAGATAAGAACAAACTCTTATGAGCTCCATAGCGAAATAGGGCATTGGTTTATTCCTAAAACTCCATGGGCGGAAAGGGTTTTCCATCTGTGTGAGTCTATAATCGTTGAGCATGAAAATCACTTTCTATTAAAGTGTATTGCTTACACCCACATTAGATCTGAGTTTCATAGTATTTTCTACAATACAAACCTTTATAACCTCCTAACTTGCCAAAACTATAGTGAGCTTGGAAAGCTTCTTGGTAAGCATTTTGAGCACAAGGACAAGATATTAAAGAAAACCAAGTATTATCCTTCTTAAAATCTGATAGACCAAATTTGGTCTCAGTGGTAGTTAATCATCATCATCATAAGAAGATTATTCAACGATGTATTCATTGTATACGTATACTGGTGGAAAAGACTATGCCACCTTCTATGGCATTTGTACAAACAAAGACATTTATGATTAAATATGATCAAGACTTTGTACAAACAGATACATTTATTTGTGATTAAATATGATGGAAGACTTTGTACAACCAAGGACATTTATTTGTGATTAAATATGATTAAATACTTTGTACAAACAAATGTCAGTTGTAATTAAATATGATTGATATGATAAGTCGTTTTCTATACAATTATACAAAAAGAGATTTTGTTTACACAAAGGCATTTCTATTAAATAAATTGAGGATCGACCACACCCACCCTTAACTATGGTTGGATTTTTTGGTGTCTCCCCCCAACTAACTCAATCCTAAGATTAATTGAACCCAAGTCACTTTGTTAAGGAAACCCACACCTTAATGAAGGAGCTACCAAAAATTGGCCATATTGTATTCACTTATTTAATAAAAAAATTTAAGATTTTATAATTTATAATATTTTGAAATACCATTTATTTATTTAAAATAATAAGATTATATATTTAAAAAAATTAATAGTTTCCTTTATCCATTTAGTTATATATATTTTTAAATTATAATTTTGAATTATTTAAATAATTACCTTTTAATAAAAAATAAAATTCAACTCTTAAGAAGCCTTTCCTAAATTTTACTTTTACAATATTTATAATTAATAATTACAATTGTATTAATATAAGAACGAAGTCTCATGTTCTCCATAGTGAAATGGGTCGTTCGACAGTTCCTAAAACACCATGGGTGGAAAGGATCTGCCATCTCTGTGAGAATAGGAACATTGAAGATGAAAATCACTTCCTCTTATAGTTCCCTACGTACACCCACATTAAATCTTAGTTTCCTAATCTTGGCTGCAACAACGACCTTCCTAGCATTTCAACTTGTCAAAATTATAGTGAATTCGAGACACTTCTCACCAAGCTCTTTGAGCATAGGAATGCAATTTTAAAACAAACTAATTAACTGGTTTCTTTAGGTTCGATAGACCAAAGTTTGGTCTTAGTGGACATTAACCATCAGCATCATCATCATCATCATATTAATCTCACTTCTCAATATTTTAAATAATAAAAAAATCACGAAACATTCATGTATACATTAACAAAACAAAAATATAACATTTCTTTTATTTTTTAATGTATTTAAATATATTTACCTTATTTCTTTTTGAAACATTCACATATATCAATTTTTTTAATGAAAAATCCAAAAATATATATATATATATATTATACCATTAATTTCAAATTAGAATATATTAGTCACTTTCATGAAAACATCAACGACATGATTCTAGCACTAATACTAATAATTGTTATTGATTATCACTTGCAGAGAAGATACACTTTAAAATGGAACTCACAATCAAGGCAAGAGCTATCTATTGAGATGCATAGAATTTTAATGCAGTTGTAGTAGGCTTGACGACCTTTGGATCTCGATCAACTCGAGATCCAACGATTAACAAGCTTGCTGCAGCTGCATTAAATGCTTTGCAGCTCAATGAATAGCTCTTGTCCACAATCGACACATGGAACTCCCATGGTCTCTTATAGAAAGTCAACGATTATCCAAACTTTTAAAATGTATCTAAATATAGACCGACAATTTTGACAGGCGGTCCATTTTGAACGCTTCAACGCTGGATTGAAGGCACTGCATAGAAAATCATGTGGAAAAACGATATGGAAAGGTGTAACATTGGGTAAGAGATATTTATTGAGTTGTAAAGCATTTAATGAATCTGTAGTAGATTTGAAGATCAGCTTAGAGTATTTAATGCGGCTGTAGTAGCTCAAAATCCAACGGTCATCAAACCTACTGTAGCCGCAATAAATGCTCTGCATCTCAATGGATATCTCTTGCCGTAATATTGCCTTAGTTATTTCAACCCTGTTACAACTCGAGATGCAAAGACCAATAACTTAAAATTAAAATATTTTTAATTATCTTTTATTAATTTTTTAGTTAGTAATTTTAAAATGTAGAATTAAGAGACTGAAAGTTTTAAAATGGGCACTGATTCAATACTGGAAGGATGAATGCTAAGAAAGCATGTGTTTGGGGTGACATGTATCATCTTAGTGTGGCAAGCACCTAAAAGAAGTTAATTAACTTGTTTAATGTAAAGTTTTTTTGGTCATCTTAAATAACATTAAATAACTTGTTTAATGTAAACATTGTTGAATTTAAATTCTATTTTCGTTCTAGGGTAGGTTTATTGTTTTTACTTTTTTCATCTGTGGTGGTAAGAGCAGATTCGCGGTTTAAGATCTATTGTTTGGTACTGATGTGCTTGCTCATACTCAAAACGATTTACATTCTAAATTCACCTATTTATTATTTCATTATATGCATGATTGTTTATTTTAATTGTTGTTGTTTATTTTAGAGCTTGGTAGCTCGTATAAGTTTTATGAACAGTCTTCCTAATGTGGAAATATCCTTATTTGATTATTTAACTTGTGGAGAATAACCCAGTTCTTCTTGTGACTCGGTTATATTCAAAGGGGTGTCTTTTCAAGTGAAGATTCGTTTATTTTAATTATATTTGTTTTTTTTGTTCGTGCCGAGATTTCTTTCTATATATTTCCTAGCAAAATTGTGAAAAGGTATATCCATTCGCCATTCTCATTTTTATTTATTTTCCTTAGGGTTGTGAAGAGTCGAGAACACAACTTCGAGCTTAAAATGATTATTTTTCAATTAATAATTTTTTGTTTGATAATTATGGTATGTATCATGATCTGAGTGCCCAGGTGCATGACGGGGACAACAATTCGATTGAATTAATCAAGTATTGTTATGACGGAAGCATATTAAGAATGAGCAAAGGGGGAAATATACTACACACAGAAAACACATACAGAGACAATATGCAAGAGTTCGAACCAAACTATGTTGTTTCATTATTGTTATATTACTTGCTTAATATTCTTCATGTGTATTACAATAGTATACATGTTTATATAGAGTGTTGAGAACGCTTGGGTTGTCTTCCCGTTATGTTCCATTACAAGAAGCTAAAACGGTCTGGAAGTTCAACCGTTACATATGACTAGAAGACATAGAGACAATCTGTTGTATTCGTGTCGATCACTGGTGTTGACGATGCATGTCGAAGTGTTGACCCTGTCTAGGTTTTGTCGAGGTTCAGACTTGTCGAAGTCGATGTTGAACCTGTCGATGTCAACAAACAATGCTAACTTCTGGGTGGATCATTCCTCCTTCTTTAAGAAACAATGGTACAAATTGTTTGCTCGTACATATGAGGAAACTTGTTGGTAAGTTCAATAAAAAAGTACCACTTTCCTTGTGTTGAGAGTTGTTCGACTTTAGCCACCTAAAACAAGGGAATTGAGTTCATTCTTGTATGGCGTATGCATCATCCCACAATGGTGTTGCAAGGAAGAGGCTCTTGAACATCTGGATGGATGTCTTCGAGTTATGCAGTCTGAGAAAGTCGATGGGCATTAAGGGTGGAAATCCATAATAGATCTCGAATGGACTCTTTCCTATGGAGATTTTCTAAGCACGATTGTAACTATGTTGTATATATGAGAGACTTTCATCCCATGTCTGACGATGCTTTTAGTTATACATGCGGAGCAGTTGTACTACCAATAAATTCACAACTTTTGTTTGTCTTTTTGTCTGATCGACAAAGAGAGTCTCATGTCGATCAGTTTCCAGAGAGTGAGTCCAAAAGATGTTGAAAAATATGGCATGTCTATTGAAAATGATGGTAGTCGAAAGGCCATAATGTTTCCACACATGTTCGAAGAAGAGTTGAGAAGTCTATTGTGTTGTTGTAGTCTTGTTGCATGGAATGAGAATATCCATCATGGAAAATCTGTCAACTACAACTAAGATCTCGTCATGCTGATGTTTTGCAGTAGGATATCACATCAAGTAGTCTATAGAAATAGATTCCCATGGTCGACTAGGAACTAACAAAGGCGTATACAATCTTTGTTGTTGATTCATAGGTTTAGAAATGGCACAAACCACACATGATTGAATGTACCTGTTGACTTCATATTTAAGTGAAGGCCAATAAAAATACTTTTGGAGGATGGCAAGGGTCTTTGCTGCTCCAAAGTGTCATGTAGACTTGTTGTAGTGTGCATCCCAAATGAGCTTCTATCACTTCCCAAGCACACAATGGGGACAACGGTTCGATTGAATGAATCGAGTATTGTTATGGAAAAACCATATTAAGAATGAGCAAAGTAGGAAGTACACTACCTACAGAAAACATACACACATACAATATGCAAGAGTTCGAGCCAAACACTTTTATTTCCTAACTGTTCTATTACTTGTTTAATACTCTATTTGTATATTAAATAATATACATGTTTATATAGAATGTTGAAAATGCTTGGTTGTCTTCCCGCTACATTCAATAACTAACTTATTCGTCATCCTACACAAAATAGCTAAAAATTAAAAAAAAATTAATATGCCACTTTTAAGAGGCCCTCCTTATGCTTTTTATAATAATAAAAAAACGTTTTTGGAACATTTGATTAAAGATATTTTTGTTTGTATTCATTAACTACTTTATTCAGTTAGCCATTCCATAATTTTAAGCTATTTAATTTTCTAAAGGATACTTATATTTTAATTTATATCTTATATACACTTATAAAAATTTAGATTTGTGGGTACATCTTCCTACTCATTAATGTTGATAATTGTTTTAAATGGATTTTAACGGTCTATAACATCATAACAATAAAATAATAAGAATATTATTTTAATAGTTGTTTTCATTTTGTTTTAGATTTTTAGACTAAGATTAATAAGTCTTAGAGGCTTGCTAGTTGTTGTTGTCTGATTAGCAAGTACTAACTTATTCGTCATCTTATTCTATAGCTAAAAATTTCAAAAATCTCCTAAAGTGGGTAAAAATTTCATAACTTTTTTTATAAAATAGTGGAAAAAAATATTTTTACTATACCATTTGGAATTTTACCTTACATAGTGTTTTTGAACCAAAAACTTGAGAAGCTGATTCTAGGAGCCATGATCCACGAAATCACAAACCGTCTAGATCAGGTAAATCCTCATGCCATTCTCATTCATTTCAATGCTTTTATTTTAATTTTTCATGGTCATCTTTTATTCTTATTGCATCTCAAAAATGGTGATTTTAGTCCACGCGGAAAATTGGGCAATTTTAGCATATAGGGCTCGACATACGCAGAAAATCCTTCGATTCCCGCATATGTACGTAGTTGTTTGTAGAACAGTCACGTATAAGGCCGTGTTTAACAATTTTTAAGGCAAATACTCATGAAACTTCTTTTTTTTGCAGGATGGTTATTGAGTGGCATAAATGCGAGCATGAAGATGTTGATAGGGTTGTGCGAGGAAATTTAATGGCCCAAAAAGCTTTTAGGGCTTGTGGTTTGTACAAATTCGGGCGTCTTGGTAGCTTGAGAGCCAAGCCAAGACTACTCCAAATGCTGGTATACTATTTGGATCCTGATACAGAAACATTTTAGCTAGATGGGATGCCCCTCATCCTTGAGGTTTAGGATATATACTTTATTATCATACTACCCCATAGAGGGGAAGTAGTCAACCTACAAGCTCGTGGGTTAGGAGGTGGCCTCACAATTGAGGAATACATTGCAGTTTACTGCCTCCTGGACACGAAAAAAGTTGGGAGAGAGATTCCAACCAAGTACTCGATCCAAAACCTGGGGATCAAGGCCATACTACTGGTACTTAACAGGAATTCAGGATTGGCATCCCTTCAGTAGGCATCTAGACCATTGATGTTCTATGTTGTGGAATGCATAAGGCCCACCATTTATGATTGGAGTACCTCGTTGCTAGGAAACATGAAACAACAATTGACAGACTGCAAGATGGGAAGAGTGAGAAACTTTGGCTTCACAAGCATCTTCATTACCTTTTTCTTTGAGCGCGTACTAGTGCTAAGCCCAAGAGTGGAGATCGCTCCTCATGGTGCTCACGATCCATCTCAACTACATTGGGTGAATTTGATGTGGAGACTAGGAGTGGGATGAGTGGCCAACCCCTACCCAACTGACTTTTTCCTCTGGTAGCGCAGGAAAATCATAGACATAGATGACTACCCCTATGAGGGGATAGAATTCCATGGCGACCCTGATATGCCTATTCCACTAGGATTCGCATACAGAGACATAGGTAACAATCCTGACTCTATCTTGTTTTTGAATTATAATTATTTTTGTGTTTTTTTATATAGTGAATTAAAATAGACATGTTTTTGTGTGATGACATATATTGATACTGGTCATATATACGCAGATGTTGGACCTAAATGGCCAGAGGATTTTCCTCGACGTCTTTGGAGGGGGAGGGGTGATGAAATCATAGGTGTGGATGCAGAGCGTATGCTCCAAAACATCCATACAAACTTCATTCAGCTAACACACAGAGTTCCCATGGAACAAGTCAAGGACTTTCCTAAGGCTATGTAGAGATAGGTGGTGGGTGTACCATGCGCATGGGTTCTCTTGTTTTGATAGCTAGCTAGAGATATCGTGTGTTATCATGATCAACACCCTGCTCCATAGACTTAGAGGCCTAGATGTACTTTTTGTTGTATTAACCGTGTAGTGTATTTTGGTGGCTCGGAAGCCCCATTTTGGTATTATGACATTATGTATTATAACACCACTTTTTGGACTATATTTTAATGAAAAATAATTATGATGATCGGTTATTTATATTTACATGTGTAAATGTGTTGTGAATGCTTCATTGTCTGTGTATAAAATGCCAATCTAGTACATAATTTGCATATGAATCAATAACCTAATTATAATTTCTTGGAATGTGAATGTATGTAATGTTCTCAAATTGTCATTCCAACAACTTTACTCTCAAGAATATCTGTAATAAAGTTGTATCTCTAATACAATACATGCCATTTAATTATAATGCCACTAACTACGAGTCAAGACGTACCTCAAGAGAACGAATACCATGAGAGATGGCATCGTGTAATAACTCAATCACGACACTATATTCAATAATATTGTTCGATTAAGGCCATAGACATACACCTCCTAAAGACAAAACCTGACCCGTAGGAGTATAAATCACTCAAGCAATCGAGGCTGAGTTTTGAGTGTGGTGGCTGGCATCATCAGTGTATCCTACATATACCAAAGAATTTGTCGACATCTGCCACAACAAACGGAAACAAGTCAACCAAATCAATCACCACAAGGGAACCAAAACTAAACTATGCAGTTGTACAATAATATACAAAGTATCAGCCCTGGATGAGAATTACACATAGTATTTTTTGAGATAGATCCCATTTCTAAGCTCCTCCAAGGTTGTCCCTTCATAATCCACCAACTTGTAAGCACCTTTCTCTAATACTCATTTGACCATGTAAGGCCCATGCTACATAGGTTTAAACTTTCCCGCCCCTAATGGTTCACTAGCTTGGTCATACAAGAGGACCAAGTCACCTTCACTAAACTTCTGGGGATGAACATACTTATCGTATTGGGATTTAACGCAATGCTTATTAACCTCAAGAGCCACTAAAGCATCTTGGTGTTTCTCATCAAGCTTCTCTAAGTGGAGTAAACGTTCCTCTAATGCAGAAGTCTCTAGTAAAAGTTCCATGGCTAGCTTCAAAGAAGGGATTTCACATTCAACCAGTAAAATCGACTCCACCCCATGCACCAACTAATATGGGGAAAAACCGTTGGCAGTCTTAACCGTGGTTTAGTAGGCCCACAAAGTAGGATATAACATGATATGCCAATTGGTATTGCTTTGTGTGATGGTTCATTGGAGAATGGACTTAAGTGACTTATTCACTGCTTCAACCTGTCCATTCGCTTGAGGATAGTAAGAAGAGGAATTCTCTTGCTTATACCCTAACTTCAAAGACAACTCAACCATCATCTTATTCTAAAAGTGCCTTCCATGGTCAGTGACAAGATCCTTCAAGATACCAAACCGGGTGATAATCTGATTGAATACGAAATGCACGGCTGTCTCATTGTCGACTTTGATTGTGGGCTTAGCCTCTGCCAATTTTGTGAAATAATAAAAAACCACTATGATGTGATGATTCCCCCCAACCAAATCTGGGCTCCAATCCATAAAATAAACCCCCCACTTAGTGAAGGTACCATCGATGATAATTGGATGTAAAGG
Organism: Pseudotsuga menziesii; assembly: GCA_001517045.1. NCBI lineage: Eukaryota > Viridiplantae > Streptophyta > Pinopsida > Pinales > Pinaceae > Pseudotsuga > Pseudotsuga menziesii. The sequence goes on from LPNX010779388.1 coordinate 183,975, forward strand.
GGACAAATGTGAGTGCATGTTCTGTGCAAACATCTGGAAAGGGTGGCACTGCTTGACCACATTGACACAATCCTTGAAGATCGACAGCCAAAAGTAACCTGATCTCAAAATATTTTGAGATGTATAAATCCCAGATAAATGACCACCACACCCCCCTCCGTGGTAATCATTCAGCACAGACTCGACCTCTTCATGGGTTAAACATCAATGCAAAATGGAATAAACCCCACGACGATACAAAGTGCCATCAACAATGAGGTAATTCTTCACTACATGACGTAACTATCGACGCTCATCTCGGTAGAGGTGAGAAGGAACCTTCAAAGTTTCCAAGTAAATGATAATATCCCCATACCATGGGTCCGTAGTCGAAATGAGTAAAATGTGCTCATCAATGAAAGAGTCCTCATAAACCTCCCCTTCAACCAAACTAGGAAAATCAGATATGAGCTCTGCAAAAAGTAACGACTTCTTTGACTTTGTCGAAACAAAATCGAGATTGAATTCTTGCAATATCACAATCAATTTATTGTATTTCTCCCCTATCATCCTTTTGGTGAGAACAAATTGAAATGGATTAATGTGAGCCACAACCAAAGTTTGGCAAAGAAGTATGTAATGCCTCAAACATTGGACCGCATGGACAGTAGCTAGGGCTAGCTTCTCGACATGAGTGTAACGAAGCTCTGCATCAATTAGGTTTTGGCTAAGATAATAGATGACATGCTCCTAGATCTCCTCATCCTCTTGAACCAATACCATACCAATCGTCTCTTGAGACATGACCACATATATCAAAAAGTCACGGCTATAGTCGGGTGGACTAAGCATGGGGGCTGATGCCAATGCTTTCTTTAAAGCATCGAAAGACTCCTGGGATCGCTCATCCTATATAAATGGTGTGTCTTTCTCAATAAATGCACAAAACCCTTAGTCAAACTGGAAAAATTGACCATGAATATTCGCAAGAAGTTTGCCATCCCTTGCAAACTCTGAAGATGTCCAATACTATGTAGGGGAGACAATTGAATTATTTCCTCAACCTTTAAAGGGTCGAACCTAATTCCCTCCTTGGAAACGATGAACCTAAGTAAGAGACCTACTCTCACGTAAAAGATGCACTTATGAGGATTTAATCGAATTTGATATCTACGGAATCTTTCAAAAACCAAGCGTAGATGGTCAGGATGATCCACCCTCAAATGAGAGTGAGCAACTAAATCATCGAGATAGACTTCTATCAATCGCTTAAGGTTGTGAAAAGTAAAGGTCATAGCCTGTTGAAAAGTAGTTCCGGTGTTTTTAAGGCCGAAAGGAATCTTCTGATATGCAAACGTATCCCAAGGAAAAATGAAAGCAGTTTTATGTTAATCCTCGAGTTTAATATGGATCTGATTATATTCTGAAAAGCCATCCATAAATGAGAACACCTCGCTCCCTGCACACTCATCCAAAATATGATCAATAAATTATGTGGGGAAGTTATCCTTAGGACAAGCTTGGTTCAGGTCTCTGAAATTAGTGCATACATGGATCGTTCCCTGCTTCTTGTCAACTAGAATGGGATTTGACACCCATTTAGTCAAGGGAACAAGATAGATTCCAACCAGCCTTAAGAAACTTCTCTATCTCATCCTTAATAATAGGTGCTTTCCTAGGATTCATCGCACAAACATTGTCGAATAGGTTTAGCATCCGGATAGGTTTTAATTTCATGTTCAACAATGTGAGGGTCAATTCTCAACATCTCCTCATACGACCAAGCGAAAACATCTCAGAATTATTTAAAGAGCTTGGTGTATGCTTCAACCTCATCGAGGGAACAATCCACCCCAATGTACACATTCTCAATCTTGCCATGTTGATAGGTATAGTAGGTGACAAGTTGGCCATGTTCCCTTTGGAATACTTACTAGTAGAGCCTAATGGGACCATGGGCCTACCAATTTTCTCGCTCAGAATGTTTATACTTCTTGTCCCCCCCAGCATTACTATCATTGTTGTCATCATTATCATTTTTGTTCCTATTCCCACCCTTTCGGTTGTTTCCACCTTTCTTCTTATTTCATCTGGGTTGCCGGTTACCCCTCTGGTTCGACGATTGCACGGAAAGTACATCCGCCTTTTGAGTGGGATGAGACGAATTCATAGCTTGTCTCGATGTAGGCTAGCTAATAGACAACTTATTCATTTGATTTGTAACCGAGTCTGCGGGTTTAGTATTTGCAGATCCAACAATGCCATCGGCATGTGGCCCAGGTTTGGACTTAGGATCGAAATTGGATCGTGATGCATTCGGAATAATCTCATACAAGAACCTAGACTGAGCATAAATCAAGTCTAATTGTTGAACTCGAAAGATATCATGTTCTTCATTCATCACTCCGGATGTGGAAACATCCTTCGCTATATATGGCAATAACGATTTGAGGAACCACTCCAAAACAAACTCTGGTGGAATGTGAGCCTTAATCAACCGCTTTCGTCTACGCCACTCTTGAATAGGATCAAAGGCATGGATAGCTTTATCCTACCGAAATCTTGATAAGAGCTCAGTACCAGCATCGTAATAAATAGGTGGTTGAAAGTGATTGAGAAATATCATGGCTAAGTCATTGAAGGTCCGATATGTGCCCCCAAGAAACTCTATATACCACTTCACCACAAGACCTGTGAGGGTGCGTTGAAATAGTCATAAACGAATAGAATCATTATTTAATGAATTTGAAGAGCACCATAGGTGGAAATTCATAACATGGTCACCATGGTCCTCACCATTCTTATCTTCGAATTTTGGAATGTCCAAAGGAAGCTTGGGAGGGACAACCGGCCATGTCAGATGATGAGACATCGGATCATTAGTCAATATCGATAAGTCAGGAAAATTTAACATCGCTAGGAAAGGGAGCCTAGGCTATGGAATTTGGTTCCACGCTCCCTGATAAGGTTGGTTCATGTAGGTATGATTGTTGTAAACTTCATGGCCGTGTCCAGTGGGATAGTAGCCTCTTCTCGTTTGACCCATAAAAGGATGCATGGGAATATTATAATCCAGAATACCTTGAGACTGGGGTGCTACGAAGCCATAGTTATAAGACTGATAAGCATGTTGAGTCTCAGACCCATAAGGTGGTGTATAAGGTGGTACATAAGGTGGTACATACCCTGCTGACACATAGCCTTGTGACACTACTGTGTGAGAAGACACGAGAACAACATGGCTAATGGTGATCCAGGAGGATATTGGTGGCCTCCCACCTATTCCACTTGGATCCCCACCATTGTTTTTTTCAGTTTTCCAGTTTCCTTAATTGTAGCACAATTTACTATATTTGGCAGTTTTCGGGTCCTAAACTTTCGGAGCCATTTTGAGGCCCTAAACGACATTTTTTCGGCATCGAATGGTATGGAAAATATGAGTCCATTTTAGATTGAATATTTGTTGTTTATGGATGTAGTCCTTGAATAGATCTTTCTAAGGACGTATCATGTGTTTCAAATAGAGGTAGTATGCCAAAGTTACGACCCTAGGAAATTGATGTGCCAAGTTACCTTACGAGGCCCACATTCTGGTGTTTCACCTCCTAGGGTTAGGTTTTTGGATGTGTAGGGTTTCCATTGTTTTTCAATAATATATAGGTATTCGAGCCTCATTGTAACACAGATTTCAGAGGCCTGTAGCCGCCACGTCTCTTCTCAAAGATAAGCTACCAGCACTCTAGCTAGTTTATTTCCATTCTGTATGTAAACAAGTTTCAGTTCTTTGATTAATGAAATGAAGTATTATTTCCGTTACATCTTTGTTTCTATGGTTATTTGTGTATTCTAGTGTGTTCTTGCATAAATCTAGATCAAACGGTAGTAGTCCGGCCCGAAGGACCATGCGAGTTAGGGGGAGGATGTGTCATGGATGTTGTCGGAGAAACCACAGTATTGAAATCACTAAGTCGATGTTTCGGATCCATATCGGGATTCATCATCAGGACAATGTCAAATGTTGAGAGAGCGAGAATAATAGATAAATGATAAAACGTGTAGATGAAAGGAAATGTCTAATGTTGACCAGAGTGGGAGGCTAGGGTTTGATAGGTTGAGAAATTAATTATAAATTGTGCTCAATTTATTATTTATTTTAAAAAACCAAGCTAAAAATATATTTTTAAATTTTTTTATTAAAAACCCTAAAAATATTAACTTATAGCTTTTAATTACTTGAAGTTTTTATAAACTTTTAAAGGAAATTTTTAAAATTTAAAATTTAAAATTATTAATATATTTTATTAATTTAGAAAAGGTTTTAAAAACCTTAATAACAATAATAAAATATATTATATATATTATTTAAAATAGTTTAGGGTAGAGTTATGAGTAGTTATAGTTTTTTAAATTAACATTAAGTTAACAAGTCTTTAATGTAAAAAAAAAAATATGTTAAACTTTTTATTTAAAATAGTTTAGGGTAGAGTTATGAGTAGTTTATAGTTTTTTAAATAACATTAAGTTAACAAGTTTTTTATGTTAAAATTTTTAAGCTTGTTTGAGTTTATAAATTTATTTTTATATTTAAATTTATTGCTTGTTAGAGTTTAAGATATTAATTTTATTTTTAAATTTTATTATTATTTTTAAATTTATATATAAAAACCTTAATAATTAAATTTCAATTTTTAAATAAATTTTAGATTATTAATTTTAATATTTGTTAACATGTTTGGAAATTTTTTAGGTCTTTTTAAGGACAAGGTAGGGGGTCCTTTAGAAGAACAAGGGAAGGCTTAAAGGAAGGAAAATGGCAAAAGGGCAAATAAGAAAGGACCAAGAAAGCCTAAGTCACGGGACAGAATGAGGGGGAAAAATATCGTTTTTGATTGCGAATGGAGGGAAGCCAACTCGTGCTCACCTCGAGGCCACCATCCCTATTTAGATTGTGTGGAAGTTTAATTATTTCTAGGGCTTCTCTGAATTTTATTTTGAAATAGTGGTCTTCTTTCGTGAGGATTATGGTGTCTTCTAGGAAAATGTGATGTTTGGTTTTGGCAACATGTTCAACAAGGGCTGAGGTACGGATACGTTCTTTTCTAATGTCGAACGCATGTTCTTTTAATCGCGTGTGGAAATAACGTCCCGTCTCACCTACATAGCTGGTCTTGCAAGAGCAAGGGATCTTATAAACCCCTCTAAATTGTGTGTGATCAATAGGATCTTTAACAGATCTCATTCTCTTATTAATGGTCTCTAAGGGTTTGAACGAGGTTGTAATGTTGTTTTTATTAAGAATCCTAGAGATCTTATCAGTCACCCCTTGTATATGAGGTAAGTAAGCCCTTAGGTTGGTGGTGGTCTTGTTATCGGAGGTTTTCAAACTAGTGAGGCTCTTGTGATGGGCTTTGCCAAGGGTCTTCATAATAACATTGGGTTTGTAACCTATGTTTGTGAAAAATTCTTTGAGGTGGTCTTTCTCTTTCTCAATATGTTCTAAATCCGATATCCTAGAGGCTCTCACTGCCAGGGTGTTGAGAACCCCTATCTTTTGGGAAGGATGGTGGTGGGAGTCTGCGTGGAGGTAGCTATCCGTGTGGGTCTTCTTTCAGAAGACCTCGTGTCCAAGCGTGCCATCTTCTTTTCTAGTAAGAAGGACGTCTAGAAATGGGATGCTCTCATTTTCCTCAAGTTCCATTATGAATTTGATGTTGGGGGAGATACTGTTAAGGTATGTTAGGAATTTTCTGAGTTCGTCTTCACCATGTGGCCAGACCACGTTTGTATCATCCACATACCTCTTCCATTTTGATGGTTTTAAAGGATAGGATTCTAGAGCTTCTTTCTCAAATTTTTCCATAAAGAGGATTATAACTATGGGTGAGAGGGGGGATCCCATGGCTACACCTGTGGTTTGCTCATAAAATTCACGTTGGAAACTAAAGAAGGTTGATCTAAGACATATTTCTGCTAGCTTGGTTGTGTGAGGATCAGTGGCATCCTTGATAACTTGGATTGCTTCATCTAAAGGTATCTTTGTGAAGAGTGAAACTACATCAAAGCTTAATATTATGTCATTAGGTTCTAATTTCACATCTTTATTAGTTTCACAAATTCACTAGATTCCTTAATGAAGGAGTCAGTATTGCCAACCAGGGGACCTAAGACCTTGGCTAAGTGCTTGGCGAGTTCATAGGTGGGGGATCCTATTGTGTGGACGGTAGGCCGGAGTAGAACACCTTCTTTATGGATTTTTGGAAGGCCATATATCCTGGGAGTGATGTCTCTGGTGGGGATTGCGTTTTTTCAAATATTCATCTAAATTTGAGTTCATAATAGATTTTTTTAACTTCCTTAGTTACTCTAGAAATAGAATTTTTACTTAGTTTCCTATAGCTACCACTTGTGGTGAGGTGATCAAGCATTTTAATGTTGTAGTCTACCCTATCCGTTACCACAGTGGCTCCACCTTTGTCTGCTTTAAGAATAACTATGTCATAATTAGACCTAAGGTTTTTTAAGGCAAGTTCTTCTTCTTTAGTGATGTTACTTTTGGGTGGTTTGGCTTTTCTCAAAACTAACACACACTCTTGTCTTATTGTTTCTTGATTTACGGTGTTCAAGTTTTGGATGCTGTCCTCAATGTTGTAGAAAATGGATTCGATGGGAATGGTGTTGGGGGCTACGACAAAGTTGAGACCCTTCTTCAGGATCGTGGACTCAACATTGTCTAGCGAGTGGCTGGAGAGGTTGACCACTTTCTTACTATCATTTTAAATTCTGCATAGGTGTGTTGATGGGGCTCAGCCGTGTTTCAAGTTTCAAAATATTTTTTGCATGTCTTAACTGTGCCCTACGTTCTAGGTTGCTCGCCTTAAGGGCTATGCTGGCATCAACTACCTTCCAAAGATCAACGCATATGGTGGATGTCAATTTTAAGTGAAGAGTGAATGCCTCTTTGGAGTAGCGATCCAATTCGGTGTGTATCTTCTTGATTTCTACCCTAACTAATGATTCACTCAGTCTGTCAAACGCCCTCTTGTTCCAGCTATTGTGCAGTTTATGTTTGATGGTGGCGAATTCAGGAATAAGTTTCATGTCCCTACAGTGTTTCAGAAAGTTCAAATCGCCAACCCTAAGTTTGATCTTTATTCTCAACCTCTCCAAAAGACGAAATTGCTGCTAGATATCCCTTCCATGCAGGGATGTAATCTTTGTTGCTAAATTTCTGTGGTGGTAGGTTACGGATGTTGTCGGAGAAACCACAGTATTGAAATGACTAAGTTGACATTTCGGATCCATATCAAGATTCATCATCAAGACAATGTCAAATGTGGAGAGAGCGAGAATAATAGATAAATACTAAAATGTGTAGATGAAAGGAAATGTCTAATGTCGGCCAGAGTGGGAGGCTAAGGTTTGATAGGTTGAGAAATTAACTATAAATTGTGCTCAATTTATTATTTATTTTAAAAAACCAAGCTTAAAATATATTTTTAAATTTTTTTATTAAAAACCCTAAAAATATTAACTTATAACTTTTAATTACTTGAAGTTTTTATAAATTTTTAAAGGAAAATTTTAAAATTTTAAATTTTAAATTATTAATATATTTTATTAATTTAGAAAAGGTTTTAAAAACCTTAATAACAATAATAAAATATATTATACTATATTATTTAAAATAGTTTAGGGTAGAGTTATGAGCAGTTATAGTTTTTTAAATTAACATTAAGTTAACAAGTCTTTAATGTTAAAAAAAAAATTATGTTAAAATTTTTATTTAAAATAGTTTAGGGTAGAGTTATGAGTAGTTTATAGTTTTTTAAATAACATTAGGTTAACAAGTTTTTAATGTTAAAAATTTTAAGCTTGTTAGAGTTTATAAATTTATTTTTAATTTTATTCTTATATTTAAATTTATTGCTTGTTAGAGTTTAAGATATTAATTCTATTTTTAAATTTTATTATTATTTTTAAATTTATATATAAAAACCTTAATAATTAAATTTTAATTTTTAAATAAATTTTAGATTATTAATTTTAATTTTAATTTTAATATTTGTTAATATGTTTGGAAAAATTTTAGGTCTTTTTAAGGACAAGGTAGGGGGTCTTTTAGAAGAACAGGGGAGGGCTTAAAGGAAGGAAAATGGCAAAAGGGCAAATAAGAAAGGACCAAGAATGCCCAAGTCACGACATAGAATGAGGGGGGGAAATATCATTTTTGATTGAGAATGGAGGGAAGCCAACTCGTGCTCACCTCAAGGCCACCATCCCTATTTAGATTGTGTGGAAGTTTAATTATTTCTAGGGCCTCTCTGAATTTTCTTTTGAAATAGTGGTCTTCTTTCGCGAGGATTATGGTGTCTTCTAGGAAAATGTGATGTTTGGTTTTGGCAACATGTTTAGCAAGGGCTGAGGTACGGATACATTCTTTTCTAATGTCGGTTGCATGTTCTTTTAACCGTGTGTGGAAAGAACATCCCGTCTCACCTATATAGTTGGTCTTGCAAGAGCAAGGGATCTTATAAACCCCTTCTGAATTGCGTGTGATCAATAGGATCTTTAATGGATGTCATTCTCTTTTTAATGGTTTCTAAGGGTTCGAACGAGGTTGTAATGTTGTTTTTATTGAGAAACCTAGAGATCTTATCAGTCATCCCTTGTATATAAGGTAAGTAAGCCCTTGGGTTGGTGATGGTCTTGTTATTGGAGGTTTTCAAACTAGTGAGGCTCTTGTGATGGGCTTTACCAAGGGTCTTCATAATAACATTGGGTTTGTAACCTATGTTTGTGAAAACTTCTTTGAGGTGGTCTTTCTATTTCTCGATATGTTCTAAATCTGAGATCCTATAGGCTCTCACTGCCAGGGTGTTGAGAACCCCTATTTTTTGGAAAGGATGGTGTTGGGAGTCTACATGGAGGTATCTATCCGTGTGGGTCTTCTTTTGGAAGACCTCGTGTCCAAGTGTGCCATCTTCTTTTCTAGTAAGAAGGACATCTAGAAATGGGATGATCCCATTTTCCTCAAGTTCCATTGTGAACTTGATGTTGGGGGAGATACTGTTAAGGTGTGTTACGAATTTTCTGAGTTCGTCTTCACCATGTGGCCAAACCACGTTTGTATCATCCACATACCTCTTCCATTTTGATGGTTTTAAAGGATAGGATTCTAGAGCTTCTTTCTCAATTTTTCCATAAAGAGGTTTGCAACTATGGGTGAGAGGGGGGATCCCATGGCTACACCTATGGTTTGCTCATAAAATTCACGTTGGAAACTAAAGAAGGTTGATCTAAGACATATTCCTGCTAGCTTGGCTGTGTGAGGATCAGTGGCATCCTTGATAACTTGGATTGCTTCATCTAAAGGTATCTTTGTGAAGAGTGAAACTACATCAAAGCTTAATATTATGTCATTAGGTTCTAATTTCACATCTTTTATTAGTTTCACAAATTCACTAGAGTCCTTAATGAAGGAGTCAGTATTGCCAACCACAGCACCTAAGACCTTGGCTAAGTGCTTGGCGAGTTCATAGGTGGGGGATCCTATTAAGAGTGAAGCTACATCTTTGTGAAGAGTGAAACTACATCAAAGCTTAATATTATGTCATTAGGTTCTAATTTCACATCTTTTATTAGTTTCACAAATTCACTAGAGTCCTTAATGAAGGAGTCAGTATTGCCAACCATGGGACCTAAGACCTTGGCTAAGTGCTTGGCGAGTTCATAGGTGAGGGATCCTATCATGTTGACGATAGGTTTTTAAAACCTTCTGTAAATTAATAAAATATATTAATAATTTAAAATTTAAAATTTAAAAAAATTCCTTTAAAAATTTATAAAAACTTCAAATAATTAAAAGTTATAAGTTAATTTTTTTAGGGTTTTTAATAAAAAATTTTAAAAATATATTTTTAGATTGGTTTTTTAAAATAAATAATAAATTGAGCACAATTTATAATTAATTTCTCAACCTATCAAACCCTATCCTCCCACTCTGGCCGACATTAGACATTTCCTTTCATCTACACGTTTTAGTATTTATCTATTATTCTCACTCTCTCCACATTTGACATTGTCCTGATGATGAATCCTGATATGGATTAGAAAAGTCGACTTAGTCATTTCAATACTGTGGTTTCTCCAACAACATCTGTAACCTCCCACCATAGAAATTTAGCAACAGGGAGGATGTGTCATTAAAAACACATTTGAAGGAATGGGCATCGAAGACGATGGAACATGGGATGGGATATAACTTGTGTTCCCAATATTCACATGTCTAGGGTTACTTCCACGAACGGGAATACTAGTACTAGGCCTAGGTTGCGTGTATGAGGATTCTCCCACTGTAGGAGTAGAAGGTGCAATATGAATACTACCAAACCTATCCACTTGGAAAGGAATGGCAGTGCCCCCAGGTGTAGCATTAGAGTCAAAACCATATCTGACATTGGGTGATGGACCGGTATCAGGAAGGCCTGGCATGCCATATCTAAATGGGCCAGTGCTAGAGGGTGTCGGATGAGTCTCACCGCTCAGAAAATGTGAAAAATACCGATGGTTCGAGTTTATATAGTCTGGAAAGTGTGATAGTACATTATGTGACACCCCAACCTCAAAGTGATCGGGTTCTTTCGGAGTCCCATATAAACTTTAAGGTATAGTCTCTACCCTAGGAGGTGGAGAAGGGGGATGCTCCAGGATCTCAGATGTATGACTCATGGTGAGATTTGTGTGTTAATCAAAGTGATGCTCCTTCTCCACCTGCTAAATGGCGAGAAATACGGAGTGTCGTGCCCGCGTCCACTATGACTAAAAAAAAGAAAAATCCTTAAACTAATTACTTACCCTAAAGCAATATAACGTACACAAAGTACACTCCTAAGAAAATATATAGCCAAAATACAAGCAAACCAAGGGGAGGATATGTGAGCTCCCAAATGCAACAAGTATTTCTCACCTGGATTGAGACTCCCATACACTACAAGTGGAGGTGCATAACCAATTATAGTGGCTCTCAACTTCAACGCATAAAGAGACTGTGTTGTCCGACCCCTACATGACCAGGACACTCATAGAATAACCTATGTAAGTACCCGTTGTGATACCTAGGTAAGGAAACTAATGTCACCCCAATATAAACAATGGTCAAGAGGACATTCACAGGTGGGATCAACCGTATGGGAATGGTAGCAAAGCTCGAAGCTCGAAAGAACCAACCGATACCTCAAAATAACCCATATATGAATACGATTCTGGAAATATCTCTGGTGCTCACAGAAAGTGGCCAAGGGCTATCCCAACCACAATCATGTACGCTTCCTTGTGCTTAACTCCTTTGTAAGAGGAGGCTATTGAGAACACTAATTATACCAACGATTTCACTCTCTCACTTGGATAGACAGCTACTTGTTTCGTTTAGTAGTCTTGGAGAATTAACTCACAATGAACTATTCCAAGACTCCAAATCCTAATCTTGTTGGTGTACCCTAACAAATAAAAATGTGTAATTCATTTTAATTTAAGCGTTGATTTTAGAGGTTGGGATTACTCAAAGGGAAATGACTGTGCAACCAATAATATTATGACTCAACAGTGAAATAAATGTGCACACCCAACAAACAATGCCAAGTGCAATCAAGTCTAAATGAAAAAATGGGGTATTCCACTACATGAGATGCATGTTTTTCCTTCAAATGCTAATGCAATCATTCCTAAATGAAAGACTAACTATAATTTCAGTAAACAAACCTGATGCAAGTACCATGCAAGTGCAAAAATGCATAAATATGCCAAAAATAAAATATTTTTGTATTTTTGAAATAAATTAGATGTAAAAGCAACAAAAGAATCTACAACTCTCAGACCCTGCAACCACTCATAGACAACATCCAAGCAAGGCACTAAGATAAAATAAATCTAATGCACCAATCCCAAAACAAAAAGGAAAAAGATGACAAGAACAACCTCTAATTAAAAGCAAATAAAAAGGGTCTCTGGTCAGAAATAGAGGCAGTATACAGACACCAACAACATCCAGGAAGACTCAACAGCATTCAAAACTCACCCAACAACTCTCAATCATCCAAATAAAGCTCAAAACAAAGGAATACGTGATTTTTCACAGAAAACCTGTGTATATACACAGAAATTCAAAGGAAGCCCGCGTGTATATGCAACTGTGAAGAAAAAACTTACATACAGGAAGAAAGAAGGGGGAAAATGATAAGTTGAGATTAAAATAACTTCAACCAGACACCAAATGGTAAACTTGCTTGTAGACTCGACATAGAAACTCAGAGAACAGAGAGCAATTCAAGCACAGTGTGCACCCAATCCCCAAAGAAAAAACAAGGAACCTCCCCAGCGAAGTCGCTAATTCTATTACAGAGATAAAATTTATATGGCTTGGGGTGCACCACAACAGACTGGATAGAACCATAAATCAATCCTTTCCAATATGAAATATTAATAAATACATCTAACACTAAGGGATATGAATCATACCTTATTCCGGAAGGTTGATGTAGATCCTCGTTGAGTTTTTCCAACACGCTTGCATTCAAAATTCGCTCTTAACAACCGCAAACAAGACAAGCATGCTATATATTCAAGTGTTAGGCCTACTCTAGCGTATATAATCAATCATGTATAAGAAAATAAATACATCCATGGATACAATATTCATATTTATGCACATGTATTGGACAGGAAATGGATATTTCTATTAATAAAATAGAGATACAATAGGGACAACCTCTGTCAGCACTTCTTCGAACCTGAGAAACTGAGTCCGCCACCTGGGCCTCCACCACTTCAATCCTCCATCACTCAATATAAATCTTACAAAGAAAACAAAAACTTGGGAAGAGAAGCACTGTGTGCTCCAAAGGGACAAAGGGATACAGACTCAAGCATAAACAAGTGAGGCAACAATGAACTATAGTTTCATTGCTCTCTAATTTCTCGTCCATCAATGTATCCAAAAGGCTCAATATATAACACTCCAAATAGGAAATGGAGGGTCTAGTCTAAGCGTTCTCAAGGAATATAAAAGACCGAGAGTCAAGTTATTCGAGAGTCTATGAGGAAAAATCCAAAAACAATTGGCCTTATGCACACTTCCCGATGTACGCTGGTTTTGGATCAAAAGCTACGTATACACGCGAGTATGGATTTAAAAGTCACGTATACACATAAACATGTGTTTTTTGGGGACTTTCTTGGGACATCAAATTATAATAAGAGCAAAGGGGGTCCAAGAAGTCTATAGAGGGACATGGAATTCCATAAAGATTTTATCAACCAAGTGTGGTAAAATCATCTATAACACAGATTGATCTCTATATTCTTCTGAACTATTCATTCACATGGGGTTTTAGCATGGATCATTACAACCTAAGCCATTCCAGATCCTTGTTCAGCATAATTTCTTTTCCAAGATTGATATTCATTAGTCCATTGATATGCTTTCAGTGATGACCTATTTCATTTTAGCAGAGTAGCAGATTACACATTGTACACATAGTTACAGAGGGGCCTTATCAGATGGAGACATGTATATATGGTGAGATCATGTATATGCTTATGTAGTTTGATTTTGCTCTGTGATGTATATTAAACACCTATTCTTGTATTGTTAGGATGATCATGGTGACTTGTGCTTATATATGTACTAGTGCTTGAACTTGTGCTGAGAATGATCAAAGTACTTGACGTTGAAGACTGTTGCTCATGCCATGTTTATATAAATAGTAAACCGTAGTGCTATGTTGGTTCCATGTGTCATTTGTCCCCGTCCATCCAGTCCATCCATTGTTATGTTTTATCCCATGACTTAGATTGATTGAGACCTGTGAGATTGAAGATGTTTTTCCCATCTTGACCGTTTTGCATGATCAGCTCCATGTTGTTATGTGTATTTGGATATAATGTATGTGGCTTGGACGGTGTAGTTGAGTTCACTCGGTTGTTCTCCTTTAGTCCTCAAAACAAGTGTTCCTCCAAACAATGTTTCTAAACACTAAAGCATTATAATGCATAAAATATATATCTAAATGATGCAAAGTAAATGTTTAAAAAGTAGTCAGTGGACAAGGGGTTAAGCACTCATTATTTGTATAATGAAGCCTCATCTACCCTCCATAGGGGCATCACAGAGAGGAAAACCTATTAGCGATATGGAATGCTCACTGGAAGCGGGGCTAGGCCTTTGTAATTTAGTGGAGCTCAGAAGTATTTCTAGGGAACATGCTCTTGTAGGCTTGCTACTATCTTATAAGAAATGTGAAATTTATTGAAAAAAGGTCAATGGTAAAAGGATGAGCACTCACTCTTTGTATAATGTTCGGCTCATTTTCCCCCACAGGGAAACAAGGTGAGAGCATCTTGCAAAGTTTATGTATTTGTCAGTACTGGATCCCATAAGGCTTCCAAGGCACCTTCCTTTGGAGGTTGAATTATATTGTGAAAGTGATAAAAAGGAAAACTTGCTAGAGTGTGAAGGAAACAATCCCAAGTAATTCATCCATTTGTGAGACACTGCCATCCCCTATTGCTATCTGTCATGCATATGTATTTTTGGTTGAATGTATCGGTTATCATCAAAGAGGTCACATAGTCAAAGTTAGCCAGAAGTCATTTCCCTTTGCCTCATCCTTGTTTTCCATCCTCACCCAACATTAGCACATCGTTTAAGCTTTGTAAGTATGGCATGAACAAGCATGTACTTCCAGAAGGTTCTGAGAATTTTCAAAGGCACATGTATATCTTACTTACTAATATTATTGTTTTCACCGTGATTTTGAATATCATGATTTAAGTTTGGTTTTGATGTACACCATTATATCATTTCTTACCTTTGATGCATGAAGGATCATATGGGTACAATGTCTCACCTCCAGTTTGGGTAGTTTGATCTGGTCAACCCAGTTGACCAAGTCAAACATGGTTCCCAACACAGTGACTCAAAAACAAACATTGCTTATATTTGTCCCAAACATGCCCAGGACCAATAATGTGGTTTTAGTTTTGAGAGTTTGGCCCCAGATCTTATGATCAATGATTATTATCACTTTATTATTTTTTTTACAGAGGCAATGATTTTGGTTCTGCTAGAGCATTTAAGTGTTCAAGGGGGTATTATTAGTCACTTATACCATTCCTATGTGTCTCTGGATCGTCCAGTGAAATCGATTTGCCCCAGCTATCATCCTGGAAATAGTTATGATGATTTTTATCAGTTTCAGAGGATGTACCACTAGAAAATGAACTAGAGAATTCACTGAAAAAATTGATTTGGATTTTTGGGTCAAGGAAATGGCTTGTAAATTTATTAGTTGATGTATTTTGGATCCCCGGATAGTTCTTCAGTATTTTCAGTCAAAATTGTTGTCTATATTATTATAGTTTTGGATCAATTACTAAGGACGTCTCCCAAGGGGCGCCCCTCAACTTGATTAATTTATGTATTACATTGTTATATCATATGTTATGAGGTTTTAATGGGGCCTAGGGTGAATAAAGCCCCTAGTGACCCCATTTTATGTATTATCATGATCACATCTTATGTTATATATTATTTTTTACTTAGGGAAGGTGTCATTGGGGAAAAAGTGCGCCTCCCTGATCTAGTCAAGTTGTTCCATGTAAAATTGATCTCCATCATTGATGATGTTATAATCTCAACCGTCATATGTAAAAGTAAGTTAGGGTTTGCGTCTCTCAAAAGCAATATAAAGACGAGACCCCCCCATTGTATTCCATTGGGAAATTTGGCACCATTGGCTCTTGAAGAATAATAGAGAAAATATTTTTGGGATCTCTTGTATTTTGTGGATGATTGGAGAACGCTCTTTGTGATTGAATGACATTATTTCTCGCTTGCATTGGAGATAATTGGTAAATATGTGGCATATTTGTTTCTGGATCCATTTGTTTGACATGGAATTCGATTTGGAGAGGGGCACACCTATGGGAGATGTCCATCTTGCTCTGCTTTCTGGGTTGATGGATACATGGAGTATTTATATCTTGTGATTTCTTACTCTCTTATTTGTTTACTTCTCGTCAGCATTTGTCATTTCTCTTGTTGATTCGCATTGTTATTTACTTGCCTTGGAAAGAGGGAGGACGAATTTGGCTTCCTTGGGAGTTTCAACAAAGATGGATCTTCTCCATTTCTTCACTCAATATATGTATAAATAATATTCATCACCTTGGCATTCATCCTCAGAAACATCGGGTGCATTTATCCTAAGTAATATCTATCGTTTTTCTATGTATGGGCTGTATTTTCCTTTCATCAAACCCTCATTCCTTATATATGTAGGTTCTAGTTTGCGGTGAGATATAAAACTCAAAACCCACTTTTGATTTATTATAAAACCCCTAAGTCTTAATTTTCATCATCATCGGACTCCATTTTCCCATCTTAAGCACTTGTCTACTTCTTAAGGGAAGACGACCTCCTTGGGAGGAGTGGGTATTTCTAAAACCGCAAAGTGGGTATTGTTGTTTTCCCTTTCATTTGTTTAATATTACATCTAGAAATCAATCTTAGTATCCAATTTCACTTAATTTCTCCATTTTTACCTAGATCTAATTTTCCTGCTTAAAACCCTAGGGTAGAATTGGGGCTTTTTACCTGGATGCTCGAAATCTCTTAGTAATTGTTTTAAACTCTAATTAATTATCCCATTAAGAGATTCCACCAATATTCCCTTGATCATTTACTGAGTTTCCTTATTTTAGGTCTATCTTTGTCATAGGGACGCCCCTTGGGCCTAGTATTTTTACTAAGTCTGAAGTGTCGATATCCTTGACTAGTGTGACATCTGATTTCTTTCAAAGGTCTTAGATATCAAAGGTCACAAATTCAGTTGCCTTTCCTCTATTGTCGTAAATAGTATCATATTATGAGGAAACTAAAAGATTTGGGATAACATTTTTGGCTCAGCTTCTGGGGAGGTAGAGGCCTACCTTGGTTTGAAATTTATATTAAGTTCTAGTCCCATTCTCTGCCAACATTTTTTACACTAGGTGGTAGATTATTTCTTACCTTCAATGTCTGTGAATGATTTTATTCATCTTTAATCATTCATATCACATCCGGTCTAATTTTAGCAATTGCATTTTATATGTTTAAATATTTACAATCACTGCATGAATTTCACTAACCTATCCTACAACATTATTCATTGGTGAAAATGACAATTCGTTCACCTGGAGACTCCACAAGGAGACTCCATTGAGAAAATAACCCATCCCATAAATCATGATGAGCTGGAATTTATTCCTCCAATACTTGATAGAAGTCAAGGAAAATCCAACCAAACTTAAAAAACAACTTCCATCTCATCTTGACTTCTCTGAAGTCTATGAGGCACCTCATCCTATGCCAAAAGGATGCAGTGAAGGGTTTCCTCGGTTCTCTGCAAATTCAATCGAATCAATTGAAAGTCACTTGGATTCTTTTTGGTGTTATATGAAATCCCTGGGCACAGAGCATGAATATTTCTATATGCGATCCCTAGCTGAATCCTTAGGAGGTAATGCCAATTTTTGGTTATATATATTAGCACCAGGATCAATCACTGGATATGGCTTGTACACCAAGTTATTAAGAGATGAAAAAATTGACGAATCCATACAAATAGATAATGATGATGTTGTTGAGGAACAATCTGATAAAGATGATCAGGATTACCATAATGAGATAACTGATGATTTTCCTTATCAAATTGATTCCTTTTCTCCCAAGCCAACAATGAATATGCCTTTGAATGACCCTTCGATACAAGATAATGATGATGAGGAAATGTAGACCCTTCCAAATTATGACCTTGATATTGATATACAAGAGGAGATTATTAGAATCGTGTCATCATTACCTCAACAAGGAACATATAAAGAACAAAATGATTACTATCAAGACCCATCGATAGTTGATACTCTTATCTGTGAATCCATCGAAGATCCTCATTTCTTGGTTGACAATTATTTTGATTCAAATTTTTATCATATCTTAGAAGAAGATCAATCACATGATAATTATGATATGATTGTAAATGAACCTGATTATAAACATCCTTCTCATAATGGTATAAATAAAATTCCTTATCCAATCCTTAATGAGGATGTGTTGATTTAGTGTGTGGATTCTAACCTCGTTTTAGATGTTGCAATTCTTCCTGGAGTTAAATTGAATTTTTTTTACTCTCATCAAATTTTGAGATCAATTATTCCAAGTCATCTGGGAGAAAATTTTCAATCCACCCTCCCATCCCAACTTTTTGAGTCTTTTTGTATGGGTTTGTGTTCTCATCAAGATTTTATTTTCGAAATCCTCAGTCACATAATTAGAGAAAATGCGCTTCATTTCCCTTCTTAGTCATCTTTGATGAATAATATTTTTCAATCTATAAATATTTCTTATGGGTGGTTGGAGAAGGTGTATAAAGACCAATTTGATTTTTTGTCCATTTTTAACAACAAATGGGCTTGATTTCATTCTTAGTTTCATTACATTACAACTTGTTTCCATTTGATTCCTCCATTTTTCATGGAGTGAATATAATTGAATGTCCTAGTAGTATAGAGGAGAAAACAAAGAATTGTTTGGAGTGGCTTAATCATGAGTCATATTGTCTTCTTCCATTAAGAACAAGCTCGCATTCTTTTTATGATCCTATGGATATCTTGATGGATGAGGTTCTCAAAAGACAATTTCAACCTTGGCATGATTCAATTCCAGATATTTCTTTGAATTTCAAACATCAAGTTAGAATGGTTTCAATTTTCATTTACATTTCTTCTAAACCATATCTGGCTTATTGGGCCATTAACTATAAAGAAAGACCAATCGATCATTTTAGCTAGTGGTTACATTGGATCTATCATTTTACTTAGCACTTACCTAATTGGTTAGAGTAGGGAAGGTAGGATTGAATAATCTCTTTTGAGCAGTAGATGAGTTTTTTCTATCTGATTGGTGTGTGGGTCATGAGTCTTATGATTATTCTAGTTACCGAGTTTCATTTGTGCATAGTTTATTTTTGTATTTGAATTTATTAGAGTAGAAGTTACTTTTCAACATTTTATTTTCCAACATTATTTCTGTCAGTTTATTTTCACATATATTTTTCCCATACATGCTGCTACGGTATTTCTTGATTCCATGTGTGCAGAAACATGTAATACCTAGAGAGGATGAGGTTCTCAAAAGACAATTTCAACCTTGGAATGATTTCATTCCAGATCTTTCTTTGAATTTCAAACATCAAGTTAGAATGGTTTCAATTTTCATTTACATTTCTTCTAAACCATTTCTGGCTTATTGGGCCATTAACTATAAAGAAAGACCAATCGATCATTTTAGCAAGTGGTTACATTGGATCTATGATTTTACTTAGCACTTACCTAATTGGTTAGAGTAGGGAAGGTAGGATTGAATAATCTCTTTTGAGCAGTAGATGAGTTTTTTCTGTCTGATTGGTGTGTGGGTAATGAGTCTTATGATTATTCTAGTTACCAAGTTTAATTTGTGCATATTTTATTTTTGTATTTGAATTTATTAGAGTAGAAGTTAATTTTCGACATTTTATTTTCCAACATTATTTCTACCAGTTTATTTTCACATATAATTTTCCCATACATGCTGCTCCAGTATTTCTTGCTTCCATGTGTGCAGAAACATGTAATACCTAGAGAGGAAGTAGAAAGCTGAAGTGTTTTATTGTTTGTTGTTGATGGTGTTGTGGACCAGATATTTCTAAGGTTGTTCATTGTATCCACAGTTAAATATTTTTAAGAGTACTGGACAACTGCGGTGAGAATATTTTCTGTTCGACAAGTTTCGAACCATTTAGGAAAGTTCATCATCAGGAAAACAATGATCTCGATTGGACGAATGAGATCCTTGTTTTCTTGATGATGAACTTGCCTAAATGGTTCAAAACTTATCGAACAGAAAATATTTTCACCGCAGTTGTCCAGTACTCTTAAAAAATTTCTAAGGTTCTCAAGCACTGTCTTCATTAGAGAAATTTTCCCAGTTGGAGCCAGATGTTATCACATATACATTGCAAGTGGGATACCATGATGCAACATACAAATCGATCTCTTAATTCTTCTGTGATTCTTCTGAGCTATTCATTCACATGGGATTTTAGCATGGATCATTATAGCTTCAACCATTCCATAGCCTTGTTCACAAGCATTTCCTTTCCAGGATTGATATTCATTACTCCATTGAAATGATTTCAGTGATGACCTAGTTCCTTTGAGCAGTTTGTACACACATTTACACAGGGGATTTATCAGATGGAGACAATTATATATGGTGAGATTAGGTATATGATTCTATATTTTTATTTTTCTTTGTGATGTATATTAAAAACCTATGCTTGTCTTGTTAGGATGATCATGGTGACCTACGCATATATATGTACTACTGCTTGAACTTGTGCCGAGAATGATCAAAGTACTTGATGTTGACGACTGTTGCTAATGCCATGCTTATACAAATAGTAAACCGTAGTGCTATGTTGGTTGAATGTGTCATTTGTCCCCATCCATCCAGTTCATCTGTTTTTAAGTTTTATCCCATGACTTAGATTGATTGGTACTTGTGAGATTGAAGATCTTTTCCCCATCTTGACCCATTTGCTTGATAGAATCCATGTTGTTATGTGTCTTTGGCTATGAAGTATGTGGCTTGAATAGTTTGGTTGAGTTCATTGGGTATTTCTGCTTTAGTTTTCAAAATAGGTGTTCCTCCAAACAATGTTTCTAAACACTAAAGCATAGGAATGCATAAAAGCTATATCTAAAAGATGCAAAGTAAATGTTTAAAAATTAGCCAGTGACCAAGGGGTTGAGAAATTATTCTTTGTATAATGTAAGTCTCATATTCCCTCCATAGGGGAAGCAGGGAGAGGAAAATCAGCCAGGGCTATGGATTGCTCACTGGAAACGGGGCTAGGACTTAGTCATTTACTGGATCCCAGATGGTTTTCCAGGGAACCTACTCTTGTAGGTTTGATACTATATTATATAAAGTGTGAAAGTTATTATAAAATGTCAATGGTCAAAGGATGAGCACTCACTCTTTGTATAATGTTCATCTCATTTCCCCCCATAGGGAAACTGGGTGAGACTAGCCTGCAAAGGTTATGTCTTTGTCAGTACTGTAGCCCAGAAGGATTCTAGGGAACCCACTTTTATAGGTCGACCTGTATTTTGAAAGTGATGAAAAGGAAAAATGGCTAGAGTGTGAAGGAAAAAAGCCAAAGTACTTCATCCATTTGTGAGACATTGCCATCCCCTCTTGCTATCTATCATGCATATGTATTTTTGTTTGAGTGTATCGGTTATCATTCATAGAGATCGCATAGTCAAATTCGTTTAGAAGTTATTTCCATTTTCCTCAGCCTTGTTTTCCATCCTAGCCCACCATTAGCACATCATTTAAGCTTTATAAGTATGGCATGAACAAGTAGATTTCCAGGAGGTTCTAAGACTTTTCAAAGGCACATGTATATCTTACTTACTATAATTATTGTTGTCACTATGATTATGATAAACATGATTTAAGTTTGGTTTTGATATACACCATTGAAGCATTTCTTACCTTGGATGCATGCACATTCATATGGGTACATTATCTCACATCCAGTTTGGGTAGTTTGACCAAGTCAAACATGGTTCCTAAGGAAGTGACTAAAAAAATAACACTATTTATATTTTTCCCAAACATGCCCAGTACCAATATTTTGGTTTCAGTTTTGAGATTTTAGCCCCATATCTCATGATCAATGATTATTATCCCTTTATTATTTTCCAAATGATCATTTTTTTTACAAATGACAGTGATTTTGGTTCTCCTAGAGAATTTCAGTGTTCTAGGGGGTATGAGTAGTCACTTATACCATTTTTCTGTTCTTCAGATAATCCAATGCACTCCGTTTTCCCCAATTATCATCCTAGAAAGAGTTATGATGATTTTTTTTTAGTTTTAGAGGATGTACCACTAGAAAATGAACTAGAGAATTCACTGAAAAAATTGATTTGGCATGTTGCGTCAAGGAAATGGCTTGGAAATTTGTCATATGATGTAGTTTGGATCCCCAAACAGTTCTGTAGCAGTTTTAGTCAGCATTGTTGTTCGTATTATTATATTTTTGGCTCGGTCAGTGAGGACGTCCCCCAAGGGGTGCCCCCTTAACTTGACTAATTGATGTATTACATTTTTATATCATATGTTATGAGGTTGTAATGGGTCTTAGGGTTAATAAATACCCTAGTGACCCCCTTTTTATGTATTATTATGTCCGCATCTTATGTTATGTTTTATTTTGACTTATACAAGGTGTCATTGGGAAAAAAGTGCACCCCCTTGATCTAGTCAAGTTTATCCATGTAATATTGATCTCCACCATTGATGATGTTATAATCTCAACCGTCAAATGTAAAACTAAGTTAGGGTTTTCATCTCTCAAAATCTATATAAAGAAGAGACCCCCCCCACATTGTATCGATTGGGAAATTTGGCACCATTGGCTCTTCAAGAATAATAGAGAACAAATTTCCGGGATCTCTTGTCTTTTGTGGATGATTGAAGAATGTTCTTTCTGATTGACTGACATTTTTTCTCACTTGCATTGGAGATCATTGGTGAATCTATGGCATATTTTTTCTTGGATCAATTTGTTTGATAGAGAAGTCGATTTGGAGAGGGGCAAACCTATGGGAGATGTCCACCTTGATTTGCTTTTTGGGTTGATGGATACATGGAGTATTTATATATTATTATTTATTACTCTCTTATTTATTTACTTATCATCAATATATTTCATTACTCTTTCCAATTCTCATTGTTATTTGCTTGGTTTGGTAGGAGAGAGGGTGCATTTGGCTTCCTTGGGTGCTTTCAACAAAGCTGGATTTTCTTCATTTCTTCACTTGATATATGCAGAAATAATATTCATCACCTTGGCATTCATCCTTGGAAACATCAGGTACGTTTGTCCTGGGTAAGATCTATATTTTTGCTCTGTAACTAATTGGGGTTGCATTTTCCTTTCATCAAACCCTCATTCCTTATATATGTAGGTTCTAGTTTGTGGGGGTATATAAAACTCAAAGACAACTTTGGATTTATTATAAAACCCCTAAGTATTTATTTCCATCATCATCGGACTCGTTTTTCCCATCTTAAGCACTAGTTTTCTTCTTTGGGGAATACACCCTCCTTGGGAGGAGTGGGAATTTATAAAACCACAAACTGTGTATTATTGGTTTCACTTTTATTTGTTTAATATTACATCCAACAATCAATTTGAGTATGCAATTCACTTAATTTCACCCTTTTTCCATAGATCTCATTTTTCTGCTTAAAACCCTAGGGTAGAATTGGGGCTTTTTACCTGGATGATCAAAATCTTTTAGTAATTGTTTTAAACTCTAATTAATTATTCCACTAAGATATTCCACCAAGATTCCCTTGGTAATCTCCTCAATTTCCTTATTTTAGGGCTATCTTGGTCATAGTGATGCCCCTTAGGCCTAGTATTTTCACTAAGTCTGAAGTGTCGATATCCTTTACTAGCATAACATCTGAGTTATTTTATAGGTCTTGGATATCGTAGGTCACAAATTTGGTTTCCCTTCATATGTTGTCCTGCATAGGATCATCTTACAGGGAAACTACAAGATTCATGATAACATTTTTGGCGTCATTGTCGGGGACGTAGAGGCCTACCTTGGTGCAACATTTATCTTAAGTTCTACTCCCATTATCTACCAATTTTTTTGGCACTGGGTGGTAGAGTCTTTATTACCTTCGGTGTCTGTGAATGCTTCTATTCATATTTCATCATTCATATTACATAGAGTCTATTTTTAGTGATTTCATTTTATATGTTTAAATATTTACAATCACTACATGAATTTCACTCACCTCTCCTACGACATTATCCGTTGGTGAACACAACAATTTGTTCACTTGGTGACTCCACAATGCGACTCCACCGAGAAGGTATCCATCCCATAAATCATAATGAACTCGAATTTATTTCTCCAATATTTCAAATAAGTCAAGGAAAATCCAACAAGAACAGTGGTAGATCGAATGTCTCTAAAGAAGAAGAATGATCATCAGAAGTTATGTTCCTCTCTTATCAAGAAACTGAAGAACATTGTAGGTCAGATTTATGGCTGCTAGAATGTGGTTGCAACAATCACATGACAGGTAACAAGTCATTATTCTCTAGTTTGGATTCCTTTGTTGTCACGAATATCAAGCTAGGAGATGTCTTTCTGGTTCCAACAAAAGGAAAAGGTATTGTTCCTGCATTTACAAAGCAAAATGAAAAGAAGTTTATTCTCAAGGTTTTCTATGTACCACATTTGAATGTCAATCTGATCAGTATAGGTCAATTACTTCATAACAAGTATGATCTTCATCTGATATATATTGTTCAATTTATGATAAACCCCCAAGTAGGAGACTCATAGCTAAAGTTGAAATGACCAAGAAAAAAATATTTCATCTCAGTCTCAGAAGTGCCAACCTTTCACAGCCTGTATCCCATATTGTTTCTAGTCTAGATGAAACCTAGTTATTTCATTGTAGATTCATTCATCTTCCCTTCAAGAGTCTCAATATCCTAGACAAGTAGTCCATGGTCAAGGGGTTACTAGTTATACATGAACAATCCATCTCCCGTGAGGATTGTATCATTGGGAAACATCAAAGGGACAACTTCCCCACTTCCACATCTCAAGCCAAATAACATCATGAAATAGTTCATACATACCTTTGTGGACCCATGAAAAAACAATCCATAGGAGGTAGATTTTATTTTATGACATGTATTAATGACTTTATCAGAAAAATATGGGTTTATTTCCTCAAGAACAAATCAGAGACCTTCTCCAGGTTCAAATAGTTCAATTCACTGATTGAGAAAGAGTATGGAAATTTCATTAAAGTGGCCAGGTCAGATGGTGGAGGTGAATATGATTCACATGAGTTTACATATTTCTACAAGCAGCATGACATCCCCAACAGAATGGAGTTCTTGAACGAAATAACCAGACCATCATGAACATGGTCCATATCATTTTGTCACACAAGAAGCTATTAGATGAGTATTGGGATGAAGTTGTTGCATGCTCAATCTACTTTCTCAACAAATCACCCATGGTGAATGTACAGTATAAGAATCCTGAAGAAGCCTAGAGTGGCACTAAGACTAGTGTTACACATCTAATATTTTTTGGTTTTGTTGCATTTTCTCATGTACCTTATGAACTGAGAATAAAGTTGGATAAGAAGAGTGAGCAGTGCATTTTCTCTCGTTACAGTGAACGACACAAAGCTTACAAGTTGTATAATCGTGTAACAAAAAATAATGTGGTGAGCAGATATGTGAAGTTCCTTGAAGACAAATTTTGTAGTGATCCTTCGGACATACAACAACAAGAAATTTCACGTATGCCAAATATACCTCTCAGACTTCCAATATTGGATGTACAACATCAAGAAGAGACACCAACAAACATTCCACCTCAAAACCAGAAAATCAAAAGTTTGAGGGATTTATATGAGCATACTCTTGTTATTGATGAGCAACTTTAGTGTGCTTTGTTTTCCTATCAGCTTACAACATTTGAATAAGCAACAAGTGATGCACAATGGGTGAAAGCGATGAATGAGGAAATTGATTCCATTGAACGAAATCAGACTTGGTACATTGTGGACATCCCAACAAACAAGACAAGCATTGGATTTAAGTGAGTCTATAAGACCAAAGTAAATGAAAAATGAGAGATAAAAAAAACACAAGGAAAGGTTGGTTTCCAAAGGTTATGCTCAAAGGTATGGAATAGACTATGATGAAACCTTTGCTCCAGTACAAATGATGGATACCATTAGAACTGTAGTTGCCATTGCAACAAAAAATGAATGGCTTCTCTACCAAATGGATGTGAAATATGATTTCCTTAATGGGGCACTTGAACAAGAAGTATATGTAAGCCAACCCCCTGGATTTGTTGTTCAAGGTCAAGAAAATAAAGTTTGCAAGTTGAAAAGGGCTTTATATGGATTGAAACATGTTCCACGAGCTTGGTATAGCATAATTGAAACCTACCTTATCAAAAATGGGTTTAGAAAAAGCAACAATGAGCCCACTCTATATGTTAAAACAGAGCAAGGTAAACTGTTGATTGTTTGTCTTTATGTTGATGACATGCTTTGCATGGGAAATTTCATGCTTGATGAATTTTGATCATGAAAAATGAATTTGAGATGACTGATCTAGGTCTTATGAAATACTTCCTTGGTATGGAAGTTACACAAAGTGAAAAAGGAATTTTCATATGTCAGCATAAATATGCTACAGATATTCTGCAGAAATTTAGGATGGACAAGTGTAAACTATCAGAAACCCCCATTTCTCTTAGCACAAAGTTAACCAAAAATGATGATGAACCTGCAGTAAATTATACACTCTACAAAATATTGGTATGTAGCCTAATGTACTTGACTACCACCATACTATATTTGATGTATGTTGTCAGTCTCTTTTCTATATCCATGGATACTCCCAAAGGATCTCACTGGAATGTTGGAAAAATAATTATGAGATATGTTGCAGGCACACTTGGATATGGCCTTTGGTACACTCATACACCATACAATACTCTCACAGGTACATTGACAATGACTTTGCAGGTGGTGTTGATGATAGAAACAATACATCTGGTTATGATTTCAATTTTGGCACAAATTTGATATCATGGGCATCTCAGAAGCAACCCATTGTTAGTATGCTTCTGTAGAAGTAGAGTATGTAGCTGCTACCCAACAAATTATCATGCAGTTTAGCTAAGATGACTATTAATGATATGGGTCATACTGAAAATGATCCAACTTCTATTTTATGTGATAATAGATCTGCAATACAGTTGTCCAAACATAATGTATTTCATTGAAAAAACAAACACATTGACACTCATTATCATTTCATTCGTGAGTTGGTCAATGATGGACAAATTTCTTTACAGTTTTGTGAATACGATGGAGCAGTTGGATGATATGTTCACCAAACCATTGGGAACAACTGAATTTGAATATCATAGAGAGAACATAGGCATTGACAGTGCTGAAGTTATTCTACCAGTTAATATTAAGGGTGTGTGTTAAGAATATTAATCTCAATAGTCACTTTCATTGATTAGTTAGTTAGTTAAGTAGCTATTTGACCATTTCTGGTCTATAGCATTTATTGCCCATAGTATTGGCCCATTATGTTGCTGCGATGTAGTCCTATAAATAATTGAGTCTAATAATGAGAAGGAAATCAATATGACCATTTTGTTCCATCATCTTCTGCTTCTTTTTTTAAATCTTTAACAACAAGTATATATAAAATAATAAATGCAGCTGTGTAAATCCTGCACAACTTCTCATGAATCGTTCATTAAAAATCAAGTAAGATTATATTATTTTATGTATTCATCATGTTGCAACATAAATCTCAATCCCATTACAAGATTTAATATTTTTGAATTTTCTTTCCATTTTTTGCTATATTAATCCAGTTCAAATTCTCATTATGGAAACTCTCTTTCATTGGTGTGTTGCAGTTATTCTGGAAGCCCCTACTTATGTATGCATGACTAGGAATTTAATGTAAAGAACCCAAACAAAAATTGTAAGTTGTTCTCGCAATAACACTTAGTGGAATTCTAATCATGGTTGTGCCTTGGACATTATTTTGTATCACAATAAATTCGGGAAAAAGGAAAAGGTCGGTGCCACCTAAAGGCGCAGTAGGGTGAAAAAGGAAACAAGAACATTCTTATACCAAGGTCACCATATAATAGCAATATTAAAAATAATATACTACCATATATAGTAGGAATGTGCCTTGTAATTAGGTTGCACTTCAACCATTATAACATCACTTCCCATGAATGGATGACAAACCATACAATGATTATGGTGCCAAATCCAATGAAGTCGCGTGCCTTCACTATATATGAGTTGATAATTGCCACACAAATATTTAGTCAATATATCGGGCGAGGAGGATTCGGATCGGTGTTCTTTGGTATAAAATGGCTAGATGGAACAAATATAGCAGCTAAACTACTCCCATTGTTCTCCCGACAAGGATCTCAGGAGTTATTGAATGAGGTAACTCATATATTTATTCAACCAAGTAATACTGTTCAATTTGGATATAATTTAACAATGTCTAACCACATATAATTTAGGCTCCACTTAATAAGTTTATTTAAAACCAATTGCACTAATTTTGCTTGATGTACAAGTTGATCTTCTTTATAGAGTCCATCATAGGAACTTGGTATTTTATTGGGCTACTGTAATGAGTCCAGAGAATTTATGCTTATCTACGAGCACATGTAAGGAGGGTCATTAAGTGACCACCTTTATGTTAAATAATATTGTCTAAAGCGATATGTTTATTTGAGCATCATATAATGATCAAGGTGACTCACAAGCATTTGGTTCTTACTTTCTTTAAGAGCTAAAGCTAGAGAAACACATTTCAAACTAAATTTGCAAACAAGGCTCAAAATAACTTTAGATACAGCATGGGGTAACCTTCTATGCTTAGCATTGTTTAAAGTATTTGATTACAATAAAATAACACTAAATTTATAGGGTTCTACTTTATCTTAGATATGCCACCTTATTTACTTGTTGTTTCTGTTTGAAGGACTGGAATACTTACACATAAGTTGAACCCGAAAGATAATTCACAAGGATATCAAGACCAGGGATAGTTAGGAGACCAGAGTTTGCATGAATCAATTTCACATTTCTTGTTTGATATCATTAAATGAGCAAGGGCGTACTCCATGTGACGAGTCAATGAGAAAGGGCTCCTCATCAAACTTCTACTTCTCTTCCAACATAGTTACACATAGTTACACATAGTAAAGAGACATACCCACATGGCCACATAAAACATAGAGACATAGAGATATACCCATATACAACAAAAACCTTCACATAGAACATAGACATAGATATAGAGACATACCCACTTACATCGCCCGACTTCTACAATATAGAGACATACCCACATGCAAAGAACGATATTACTCTAAGAATGACTCTACTGCAATGATAACATTGGGGATGAAAGCTTTTAGATAAATGAATCAAGTTGCTAGACCTGGAACTGTTGGTGCAAACTGTACTACTTAATCTACAGGCACAGGGTAAACTATTGGCTTTAGTGCTTCTCACTATCAATCCAGCTAACGCTACTTGAAATGTCTCCTCAATATCATCGGCTAGGTTTCAATCTATTGAGTTTGTAATCAACCAAGGCCTCATCTATTCATCCATCTAGTCTCTAGTCTTTTCCAATGAACGAGTTAGTCTCTAGGTATCCTTGGCTGAAGTAGTCTAGATATTCTGTGGGTAGTCTCAGTAACCAAACCCCAATGCGCCCCTGCTCATGTTGCTTCTCCATACCATACTCACGCTGCTTCTCCACACCCCACTCACCCTACTTCTCTACTTCTCCACACCCTGCTCGCGCTGCTTATCCCGGTATATTCTATAAAATGAACTTGGCCTTTAACTTGGGAAATTAGGGCCCATTTCCCTAGCACCAACATCACCGCCCATTTCCCTAACACCAACATCACCCGCAAAGGTAAAGGTATCACCCTCTTAAAGACCCATAACCACCAACTATAGAGATGAAGTAACAATTGGTTTAAGTTTATCTCGTCAAATAACCAACACCTAGAGTAAATATAGGAGCGGGAGACTTCTCCACACCACACTCTCACTGCTTCTCTGCTTCTCCACACCCACTCCATGCCTTGCTCGCATTGCTTCTCCCAACACCTCAATACCACCAGCTAGGTTTAAATCTATTAAGACTGCAATCTTCCAAGGCCTCATCTATCCATCCATCTATTCTTTGGGCCTTTTGAGTGAATGAGGTAGTTTGTGGGAAGTCTCAAGCGAGGTAGTCTTGATATTCTATGGGTAGTCTCGAAAACCAAACCCCAATGCTCCCGTGGTTCTCCCATGCTCACATTGCTTCTCCACACCCCACTCACATTGCTTCTCTGCTTCTCCATGCCCACTCCACACCCTACTCATGCTACTTCTCCCAACACATCAATATCACCAGCTAGGTTTCAATATTTTGAGCTTATAATCATCCAAGGCCTTATCTATCCATCCATCCAATCTCTGGTCCTTTCCAATGAACGAGGTAGCTTGTGGGTACTCTCGACCAAGGTAGTATCGGTAGTCTATGGGTAGTCTCGACAAAAAAAACCCCAATGCTCCTGTGATGCTTCCCTGCTCGTGCTGCTTCTCCACACCCCAATCATGCTGCTTCCTACCCCCCCTTTTTATAATAAAAACCCCTAAATATTAGATATTTTTTAACTCATAAAACAAATGCTAGACCCTTAATATGACCCCAATATAATGTTTTTTTATAATTCTTAAACCCCCAATATGAACACACATGATATGGTATTGTTCTGTCAGCGAAGCCCCCATGTGCCACACAAACCTTTACTCAAGAGATCGGGCGAGGAGGATTTGGGTCAGTGTTATTTGGTAAATTCTCTAATGGAACAAATATAGCGATTAGAGTGCTCTCAGTTTTCTACTAGAAAGGAGCTCAGGAGTTCTTGAATGAGGTAACTCGGATATTTATTCAACCAACTAGTAATACTATTCAATTTGGATCTAATTTAACAACATCTAACCACATATACTTTAGGTTTCACTTAGTAAGTGTATTTAAAAACTGATTGTACTGATTTTACTTGATGTATAGGTTGATCTTCTTTCCAAAATCCATCATAGGAACTTGGTATATTTATTGGGATATTGTAACGAGTCGAGAGAAGTTATGCTTATATATGGGAACATGTCAGGAGGGTCACTAAGTGACCACCTTTATGTTAAATAATATTGCTGAAAAATTATATGTTTATTTGAGCATCACGGAATTATCAAGGCAACTCACAAGCATTTGGTTCTTACTTTCTTTAAGAGCTAAATCTAGAGCAACACATTTCGAACTAAATTGGAAAACAAGGCTCAAAATAACTTTAGATGCAACACGAGGTAACATTCTATGCTTATTATCGTTTAAATTATTTAGTTACAATAAAATAACACTAAATTTATAGGTTTCTACTTAATCTTAGATATGCCCCCTTATTTACCAGTTGTTTCTACTTGAAGGACTGGAACACCTGCACGTAGCTTGCACCCCAAAGATAATTCATAGGGATATCAAGACCACCAACATCCTTTTAAATAACAAGTGGAATTGAAAACTCGCTGATTTTGGTATTTCAAAGATTACTATTGATGGAGATGCTACTCATGTTACCACTATAGTGAAAGGAACTGCAACATACCTAGATACAGAGTACATCACACATACATGATTTCTAAAAGCATATGCAAATTCATTATGGTGGGCTAGGTTTTATGGAAGATAACGATTGTGGGCATGATTTACAAGTATTACAAAAAAAATTCATTATGGTGGACTGGTTGTCCTTCCATACTTGTTCTAACTTATTCAATATACAAAAGTAATAATAATAAAACTTATTAGTGACCACCTTCATTTGAGTAGAAAATAGAGACTTTTGGAAGCTGGCAAATAAGAATTCATTAGAAATCATGGACTTTATTGGATGATATAGTTTATGGTGATTCCATTGTTGAAGCGATAAAGGGAAAGAAATGACCGATTGAGCAAAAGTGTGGAGTGCATGACCAATCTGATGGAGGAATGTTACGTGCAACACAGAATAAAATTCTTAAATATTAGAGCACTAAAAATATATATATGTCCTAACATATCTATGGGAATGAACTTGGAATATACCATTTCTAGTTAATTGTGTTTTCATTTTCAACAATTATCAACAAGTGTTTAAATATATAATGAACAAGTGTCTAAATATATCCTAAATAGACCTCTATACGATTGAGAGGCGAACTCTGGCTCATTTTATGACGTTATATTTCGATTGCTGGGTCATAATGGACACAATGAGAGGGGGGGTGAATCAGTGTGAGATATTTTTTAAACTTTTTACCTTGTTTTAGTCAATTAGAGCATATCAATCATTATGTCATCAATTGCATAATCAAATTCATCATGAATCATAAGCACAACATCACATCTAAATAGACACACGAATATATGGAATTTTGATCTTTATTTATTGTACATGGAAGACAACAATATTCTTGATTACAATCATCACCAACTAATGAAAAGAGGACCAACTCTCATAATAGGACCCAGCCTCGTTTTCTTATCTCCAAATAAGAAGGGTTTGAGGAGTCCAATCCTCAAGTGCAAGATTCTTCTTGCAAGCAACCATATGGATTTGTTGTACAAAAAACCTCTACTCTGCACATCAATCTATGCTCATCAATCTTTGGTCAATCTTCTCGTCACTACTACTCAAGTATCTCTACACATCAAATTTTCTCATCACTGCTCGTCAAGTATCTTTGTGTGTCAACTTTGATCATCACCGATGTTCATTCTTTTTTGCTCATTAATATTGTTGGTCAAGCTGGTCAATCTTCTCATGTACACATCATAGTACACCTTATCATACACAATTATTGAACAAGTAATTCTTCTATGCTTTCACTGAGCATAAGGCATGCATCATCATTCATCATCATCATAGGTATGCATCATCGTCATAGGGTATGCATCATCGTCATAAGGTATGCATCCTCATCATCAAATATAAATCATCATCATCTCAATGTGCACCTTTTATGTATCATCATCATAGTGTATATGATAGCATCATCACACTATGGTAGGCATGTACATCACATTGTATAGGAGTGCATAAACGTCATAGAGTTTACATGCATTATCATAATAAAGTGTATTGTATCATACAATAAAGGTATGCAACATAATAATCATATCCTCCATAATGACTCCAACTATATATACCAATATACAGGCTCACATACTAAGATCAAAAATGAACTCTATCCATGGGAGACATGTGCCATCACAAGAGAAACCCAAAAGTATGAACCATACCTTTTCGAAGATCACAAGATGAAGAAATAGTAGAAAAACCAAAATAATATCTAGATCATGTCACCACATATCCCTCATAACAAGCTTTCCAACAAGCCAAGAATTTTGTAATTCTAATTCTGTATGAGAAAGTTATGTCAATTTTAGTGAAGATGCCCATAAATTTCTCCTCCACAAAGTTTCACACTTTTCTCCAAGAGTTGCAAAAACATTGAGAGAATCGATGATGAACAAATGAAATGTTTGATCTTCTAATTATATAGGTTTTGGAGGAAATTTAGTACCTCAAACTGGGCTGACATGCAATTCAAAATTACAAATAATTAAATTCTGTTTTGTTTGGTCGGTTGACCCAAAAGGTGGGGTACACCAACTTAAAAAATTTATGTCTCTTGAATTGTAAGGATTTAGAAGATGATCCATATATCAACAAAAATGGCTGGACGAGGACTATCTCCCTATCATGGGTTTATTTGTAAATTCTTGGTATAATAGCTTTGCATTCTTCAATTTTTATAGGACTTCAAGAACCCACACATAAAGGTCCCAAATACATCATCCAAGGTCAAAGGCTTTAATGGACATCATCAAAGGATTGAGGGATTCAATGGTATTTACATCCACATACTTAACATCAACAAGGAGTAGGTCTTCACCATATGCTCATCATATCAAGGGTATTAAGGACCCCAACACCACCAAGGTGTGGGGTTGGCTAGACTTCTCCTAGGGTACCATGACCTCATTAAAAACACAAATGATCACATAATGTGTCATTTGGTCTCTTTGAAGTTCTACACTTATTTGACCCACCATGGAATCTTTCTAGGGTACTAAGGAATATTTTGTGGTACTGGGGAACCATAAAACATATTAGGTTTACTCAAACACTCTATAGGGTGTTTAGGGCTTTTTCCATTATCCAAAGGGCTCCAAGGGCTTCAAAGTTGGGCTTGGACAAGGTAAAAAGGTATCCTTTGACATTGAATGACTTCTAACCCTTAAGGTCTCCTCAAGGGGCACCAAGACACATTGAAACACACTTTTTGGCATCAACAATCTCCTCGACACACACTTGTTGGCATCCATGACAATTCAGTCAAACATCTTCCCCTTTGTCATTAATGAAAACTCCAAAGCTCCCCCTTTAAATGAGATTTCTTTGTCCACAAATATCCCCCTTAGAGCAAGCTTCCTTTACCTTCCTTGTTCAATTTTTTCTCTACCTTTAGCATCAATGGAAAAGGGTACACTTGTCATGCTCCCCCTGTCATACTATTGTTGAAGATAAATCAATTCAGTTAGGAGACATTATGATTCCCATTTTTTCTCCGAGGTACTCAAAATACTCTCTTGGGAGAGACTTAGTAAAAATGTCAGCAACTTGTTCTTTTGTCACAATATATTCCAACTTGATATTCTTTTCTGTAACTTGTTCCCGAATAAAGTGAAATTTGATTGGAATGTGCTTGGTCTTGGAGTGCATAATTGGATTCTTCGAGATACTGATGGGACTCATATTGTCACATAGGATTGGAATAATATCATTACATGTCATGTATATGTCTTGCATGGTTTTCTTCATCCAAAGAATCTAAGTACAATAAGGTGATGCTGCTATATATCCCGCTTCTACGGTTGATAAGGACACTGAAGATTGTTTTTTGCTCAACCAAGATACTAGACAATTGCCTAGAAATAATGTTGTTCCACTGGGGCTTCTTTTGTCATCAACACATCCTACCCAATCTGCATCTGAATAAGCTATCAATGTTAGCTCATTTCCTTTTGGATACCAAAGTCCAAGGTCCATGGTCCCTTTGAGATATCTAAAGATCCTTTTGACTGCTATAATGTGGGTTTCCTTGAGAAAGTTGGAATCTTGCAACTTGTCCAACGGAATGCATCACAATTGTTCTTGAGGTTGTTACATATAGTATATTACCAATCATTGATCTATAGAGCCTTTTATCAAATTCTTTAGATCCATATTCCTTGTTGATTTTACAACCGATGATCATAGGAGTACTCACAGGTTTACAATCTTCCATCTGGAATTTCTTTAACATTTCCTTGATGTATTTTGTCTGAGCAATAAAAATGTCTTTTGTTCTTTGAGATATCTGGAGTCCTAAAAAGAAGGTTAGTTCACCGAGTAATGACATTTCAAACTCAATGATGATATGTACGAATTGCTATCTCCATTTTCCCTCTTAAATTTTTGTTGTCGCAAGTACCTTCCCAATCTGAAGTACCAAGCTCTAGGAGCTTTCTTTAGACCATATAAATCCATTTTGAGTCTGCATGCATAGTCCTTGTTTTATGAAAGTTGAAATCCTTCTGGTTGTTCAATGTAAAATTCTTCTTCTAATTCCCCATTTAGAAAATCTGATTTTACGTCCATCTAATACACTTTGATATCTTTGGAGCAAGCATAATCCAATATCATTTTGATAGCTTCCATTCTGGCTACTGGTGATAATGTTTCTTCAAAGTCTATTTCTTCGATCTGAGCATAACCTTTACAAAACAATCAAGCCTTGTTTCTGATCACCTATCCATCTTCATTCATTTTGTTTCTGAAAACCCACTTTATTCCGATCACATTCTTGTTTCTTTTTCTGGGAACAAGTTCCCATGTTTCATTCTTCTCAATTTGATCTAATTCTTCTTCCATTTATTTGACCCACTGCTCATCTATACTAGCCTCTACAAAAGTTAATGTTTCAGTTGTAGACAATAGAGAGAAGTGTACATGCTCATTTCTTCTAGATAGTCAAGTCTTATATTTCCTATTTTGACATGCTTATAACCAATATTTTGATCTAATGGATGATTCCTTTGGCGCATGTTCTTAGGTATCTATTGATCCTTCTGTTCTTCTTTTTCCACAGTTGGCTAATTCTATTCTTCATCTTCCGAGAGTTGTTCTTCATCTAGTTGTTCTTCCATTTTAATTTTTGTCATTTCTTTCTGATCAGAAACTTCCTCTTCTTCATCGTCTAATTATTCCAAGTCTTACCTAGATGATGTTAGTATTCCTTCATCTATATCCACATTGATACTTTCGATCACCTTGTTTAATCTCAAATTGTAGCATTTGTAAGCTTTCCTTTTGGATGGATATCCAATGAAAATTCCCTCGTCTACTCAAGAGTCAAATTTTCCATTCTTTTTATCTTATATTTTGATGTAGCACTTGCTTCCAAAAATTCTGAAGTGTCGTACATTTGTCGCTCTTCCTGTCCATAGCTCGTAGGGAGTTTTATCATTTTTTCTTTCGATTAATCCTCTATTCAATATGTGTACTGTTGTATGAACTACGTGTCCCTAAAAATTGCCATTCAACTTGGATTCTTTCAACATGGTTTGAGCCATTTCCATTACCGATCTATTCTTTCTTTCAACAACTCCATTTTGTTGAGGTGTTAAGGCCACTAAAAATTGTCTCTTTATTCCATGGTATTCACCGTACTCGTTGATTCATTTGAAGTGAATTCTCCATTGTTGTCAGATCTGAGGGACTTGATTCATGACCCTATTTCATTCTCGAGTAGTTACTTGAATGTTTTGAAACATCCAAAATATTCTGACTTCATGTTGAGAAGACATATCCATGTCATCTTGGAAAAGTCATCAAAAGTAGCATGAACTATTTTTCATCATTCAGTCCTTTGATCTTGGTTGGTCCACATAGGTCAGTGTGAACGAGTTCCAAAGGTTTTGTAGAAGAATTATCTTTTGTCTTGAAATGTACTCTTATTTTTTTCCATGTTGACACTGTTCACATACAGAGTTAGCGGGCTTTGTAACTTTTGACATATTCAGTACTTCTTGGTTTTTGAAGATTTTGACCAAATTGTCAAAATGTATATGCCCCATTCTTCTTTACCAAAGCCAACTTTCATCTTCTTTTTCCAAGTGACATTTCTCGGACTCAATCTCATCCAACCTGTATATGTTGTTGGGAGTCCTAGTGGACGTGGCTACTAACTTCCCTGATACTTTCTTCCTTATTTTCCATCCTTTTGAGTTGCAGGTGAGTTCATGTCCTTGATCACACATCTGACTAATTCTTAGTGGATTGTGCTTCATGTTGTATAAAAGCAAGACATTTTTAGCCAGGGATTTTTTTCTTTCGAGCTTTACTATGCCCTTCCCCAATACTTTTGTTGAATTGTTATTCCCAAAAGATACAAATCCTTTATCCTTTTCAATATTGAAAAAAGAACTTTTGTTACCTTTCATATGCTTGGAGCAACCGCTATCAACATACCATTTACTAGAGCTGTAATTCTGAGCTTGAAGAGAAATTCCACATTCATAGTTTTTATTGCATTTGATCCATACCATGTTGGACATTTCATCATTTCTTACTATTGGTATCTTCATTTTTCAATATTTGGCTATATGTCCAAAGTTGTCACACTTGTAGCATTCTATTTCTGATCTCAAGGGACCAAATATGTTACTGTATTGTGGTCGTCTGAGGCTTGCATGGTTATTCCTTGTTTCAAACGTTCTTGTTTGAAAAAAATTTACAGCTTTGTGTCCAAATATTCCACATGTAAAGCAATTCCCATAAAAGAGATATCCATACGTGGGAACATATGAAGGAGGTTCTCTTATGAGATTTGGTATTTTTTCTGGCCCTCCTTTTGATATGGGTTTTTCTGGTTGACATTCGATCTCTTCTTCATTTGTGGATTCCTTGACAACTTATGCATAACTTCTTGGCTTATCTTCATTACCTGTCATCATTGAGCTTGACCATTCATCAGTATTCTGATTGTATCCTATACCAATCTTGTCGAAGAATGGATTATGATTGCTAATGATTTGTTCTAGATTATTGGAGGTGTTCTCATAACTCTTGCCAATGTATTTTTTCTGTAATTTTGTCTTCAAAGATACTATCTCAGCCTCACAATTTTATTTTTCTTTCACACTTGTGATCAGTTGTTCAGTAAGAGAGTCTTCGATTCTTTTGGATTCTTCTAGTTTGACCTTTAAGTTAGCAATTATTTGTTAAAACCTTTGTGCCTCTTCCTTAAGTACCATGTTTTCCTTCCTCACTTTATTCAACTCTTTAAGGTCGCTTATAATTTCTGCTTTAAGATCTTATTCACCTTTAACTTCATATTCTTCATCACCACTAGGATCCTCATTTGTTTTTATTGCCATAAAGAGTACCTTATCTGGTTCGCCATCATCAACAGAGTCACTACCACTTTCATTGTCAGAGTCACCACTGGATGAGATGTTGTCCCTTTTGTATAGAGACTTTTCTTCTTTGCAAACTTCCCTCTATTCTTATTCTTGTAATTATTGTACTTCTTATAGGGTTTGAAGCTATCATCTTCATCACTATCTGAGTTCTTTGTATACAGACATTTAAAATCAAAATGACCTATATTTCCACATGAAAAAAATTTAAGAGGTAACTTACCTTTTTATTTCCCAGTGCCTCTCTTCTATTTCCAAACAAACTTAGCTATTTCTTCATCATCAGATTCATCACTTGTTGTATTGTCATTTGTTTATTTGTTCTTCCCATCTTGTTTAAAGGAGGGACCTTGAATGTTGCTTCCTTTCTTGACGTGTATTCGTCTTCAATTCTCATTTTGCAAGCCACAAGAGTCCCATGCAGTTGATCTACTGTCATAGTATTCATATATGTTCTTTATTCTAGTGTAAATATCTTGTGGTTGAACCTTTTGGGAAGAGTTCTTAGAACTTTTCTAACAACTATGGCCTCCTCAACTTCTTCTCTGCAACCTCTGATGGTATTCACAAGTTTATCAACTTGAAGAATATAGGCTTCTATGTCTTTGTCTTCATTCATCCTTAGTTGTTCAAATTGTACCTTGTATGTTTGAAGTTTGGCTTCCTAGACTTTGCTATCTACTTCATATGTCATTTGGAGTTTGTACCACACTTCCTTTGCAGAGGGGCAGTGCATCACTTTGTTGAAGACAAATTCATTTATAGCACCTGGAAAGTGATTTTCAGCCTTTAAGTTGTTGTTGTATTGATCCAACTCAGTTGCATCTGTTGGTATGGTCTATGGTACCTTGTACCCATTCTCGATACTTTTCCATATTTCTATTCCTTGATCTTCTATGAAGGCTCTCATCCTTATGCTCTAGAATGCATATTTTCTCCCATCAAACAAGGGTGTTCCAATTTTTCTTTGTTTAGAAAACTTTCCCACGATTTCCTTCCAACAGTTAGTTTGTTCTGAAGGAAACCACTATGATACCAATTGTTGGACACAATGGACACACTCAGAGGGGCGGTGAATTAGTAAGTGAGAAATGTTAAACTGTTTACCTTCTTTTAGTCAATTAGATCAAATCAATCAGTGTGTCATCAATTGCATAATCAAATTCGTCATGGT
Organism: Pseudotsuga menziesii; assembly: GCA_001517045.1. Taxonomy (NCBI): domain Eukaryota; kingdom Viridiplantae; phylum Streptophyta; class Pinopsida; order Pinales; family Pinaceae; genus Pseudotsuga; species Pseudotsuga menziesii. The sequence continues at coordinate 223,485 of LPNX010779388.1, forward strand.
TCATAACCACAACTTCACATCAAAAGAGACATTTTAAGAATATATAGAATTTTGGTCTTTATTTATTGTACATGGAAGACAACAATCTTCTCGATTACAATCAGCACCAACTGATGAAAAGAGAACTAACTCTCATAATAGGACACAACATGGTTTTCTTATCTCCAACTAAGAAGGGTTTGAGGAGTCCAATCCTCAAGCGCAAGATTCTTCTTGCAAGAAATCATATGGCACTACTGCACAACCAACCTCTTCTCTACACATCAATCTTTGTTCATGAATCTCTGGTCAATTTGTTCATCATTGTTTCTCATCACTGCTACTCAAGTATCTTTGCACACTAACTTTTCTCATCACTGCTCGTCAAGTATCTCTGCACATTGACTTTGCTCATCACTGTTGGTAATTATTTTATGTTCATTAATACTTCTGGTCAAGCTGGTCAATCTACTAATGTACACATCATAGTACACCTCATCATACACAATTATTGAACAAGTAATTCTACTTTGCTTTCACTTAGCACAAGGCATGCATCGTCATGCATCATCATCATAGGGTATGCATTATCATCATATGGTATGCATCATCATCATCAAATATACATCATCATCATCTTAGTGTGCACTTTATGCATCATCATCATCAAGTATACATCATAGTGCATAGGATAGCATCATCACCCTATGGTATGCATGTACATCATATTGTATACGAGTGCATCAACATCATAGAGTGTACATGCATTATCATCATAAAGCGTATCCTATCATAGCATAAATTTATGCAATATCATCATCATATCCTACATAATGAAACCACCTATATATACCAATATAGAGGGTCACATACTAGGGTCAAAGATAAACTCTATCCATGAGAGGCATGTGCAATCACAAGAGAAACCCAAAAGCATGAACCATACATTTTCGAAGATCACAAGATGAAGATATAGTAGAAAAACAAAAATAATCTTGATACCATGTCTTCACATATCCCTCGTAACAATATTTCCAACGAGCCAAGAATTTTGTAATTCAGATCCCGAATGAGAAAGTTATGCCAATTTTAGTGATGATGTCCAGAGATTTCTCCTCCACAAAGTTTCGCACTTTTCTCCAAGAGTTGCGAAAATACTCAGAAAATTGATGATGAACAAATGAAATGTTTGATATTCTTTTTTATATAGGTTGTGGAGAAAATTTAGTACCTCAAACAGGGCTGGTATGCAATTCAAAATTACAAATAATTAAATTCTCTTTTGTTTGGTCGGCTAGCCCAAAAAGGTGGGGTACACCAACTTCAAAAATTCATATCTCTTCAACCTTAAGGAGTTAGAAGATGCTCCATATATCAAGGGAAATGTCTTGACAAGGAATATCTACCTATGATGCGTTTGTTTGAAAATTCTTGTTCTAATACCCTTATATTCTTGAATTTGTATAGGACATCAAGACTCCACACATAAAGGTGTCAAAGACCATGTTACCTTATGCATAAGTTCCAAGGTCAAAGGATTTAATGGACATCATCAAAGGCATGAGGGATTCAATGTCTTAACATCCACATACTTAACATCAATGAGGAGGAGGTATCCACTATATACTCATCATATCAAGGGTATCAAGGACCCCAACACCGCCAAGGTGTGGGGGTGCTTAGAATTCTCTTAGGGTACCATGACCTCATTAAAAACACAAATTACCACATAATGGGTCATTTGGACTCTTTGAAGTTTTAAACTTCTTTAACCCACTAAGGAATATTTCTAGGGTACTAGGGCATAGTTTGTGGTGTTGGGGAACCATAAAACAACTTAGGGTTACTCAAACACTCTACAGGGTGCTGAGGGATTTTTCCATTGTCCAAAGGGCTTCAAGGGCTTTAGACTTGGCTTGAACAAGGTAAAAATATCTCCTTTGACATTGACCCACTTATAACCCTCAAGGGATGCTCAAGGGGCACCAAGACACAACGACACACACTTGTTGGCATCAAGAATCTCTTCGACACACACTTGTTTGCATCAATGGAAATTTAGTCAACATTTATAACCATCGTTAGAAGTCAAGCTCCATTTTTAAACCATTTAAAAGAGAAAGACAAAGACCGCATTGGAAAATTGCACCAATAATAGTAGGTTATTGCATATGATGCAATGACACTAGGTGATTGCATATGATGAAGGGTATTAAGGTGGTTTTACATGTTTATAATATTTTCATATTTATTTTCAATTAGGTATTAATATATTGTACTTTTAGTGTTAATATTAAAAAAAAGGCACGAAAAAAATAGTTTAGATAATGAACTATATTTTTTTTATTAAATAGTTTTTGGTTGAAAAAATATTTAACAATTTAAAGTAGAGTAAATTTCTTATTTTCTTAAGGAGATAACACAGGAATTCCATTAAATTTGAAGTAATTTCTATCTAAGTCTATTTAAGTATTTTCTATATTGATAAGCTATAGGGTATTTTGGAAGACACAAGTTCTGTTGGCACAACTTTGGTTAGTATTGTCATCATCTTTCTTCTTTGTGTTAATGATATTGTTCTTATGGTGAGGAGTACTTATGATCTCGACAAGCAACTAAAACCTCAGATTTTTTCTCTAGTATTGGTATGACAGTTAACACTATCAAAACAAAGATGATGACAATCAAATCCCAAAAGATCACTTATGGTAACTTAATGTATGGAAACAAATTGGAGGAGGTGACTTAATACAAATATCTTGGAATCAATCTTCATCGTAAGCTTAACTGGAACTATAACATTGAGAAAATAATCAATGGAGGATGGAAAGATTATTATGGACTTGAAAATAGTTGTAAATATACATACCTTTGGCTTTGGTATAGGGATAAATTCCTCTTTTCTCATGTTATCTTATATGTTTGTGAAGTTTGGTGCTACAACATCTCTAGAGAATCTTGAAGAAGGATAAAGTGAATCCAACATCTCTTTATAACATATAATATCAGAATTAAAGGAAATACACCATATCCTATCCTCCTCACATAAGTGTGTTAGGAACCCATGTTAATCATTCTCTTTACTTCGTTAGTATATTTTTGTTGGGAGTGTATGCTTTGTAAGTCGTCCCGTGAGTATATTGTATTATCCCACATTCATGGGGAGTAATAGTTGTTTAGAATAGCCTTAGTATATAAGTATGTGTTGAGGCCTATGAAGGAATCCATGAGTTATTTTGTATTGATCTTGCTCAAAGGAGGTTTGCCCCTCGAAGTGGCATGCGATCAATAAAATTCCTTCTATGCTCTGTTATTTATGTTATATCGTGCATTTTCATTATTTATTGTAAGAGGTTTATCACAAAGTGAGCCCCTTCCCGATCAAAAGCATGGCTATGACTAGGCACCTAATGTACAAGACCAATATATACAACATGGGATATAAGATACTTCCTAAGATTGCTTCATACTCTAGTCAAAACCACCTACATCTTAAGGTAGGTTGGCATATATATTCTAGTCTTGTCTAACCATTGAGGAGTCAAGGTAGAGGTCACTCTATAGAATAGATATAATATTAAAAGTATTATTACATCCAAATTTAACGAAAATGTGTGGTGCAATAAAGAGTTAGGTGGTAAGAGAAAATCAATATATTATATGGAGGTGATCAACCCAAAACATCAAAAGTATCTCTCTATTTTAGCTAGCGTAAAGAAGAGAGTAAACATTGCTAAAATAAAAACAAATTCTCATGATATCCATAGTGAAACAAGGAATTCCCATGGGGTGTAGATTATACGGTGAATGGGTGTATTGTTAAGGAACTCCTTGCATAAGGTCATTGGTTTGAAACTCCATGGGTAAGAGATTACCAAAAAAAACATTTTCCCACAAGGCATAGAATAGACGGTGCATGGGTGTATTATTAAGGCACTCCCTATGTGAGGTCACTAGTTTGAAACTCAATGCGTGCTAGATTACACACACACAGAGAGAGAGAGAGAGAGTAAAACGAGGCACTAGAAAATTCCTAAAGTGTCATGGGATGAAATAATATGTCATCTTTGTGAAACAAAGATGGTTGAATAAAAAAATTACTTTCTCATAGAATGTCCCGCATGTGCCCACATTAGAGCACAATTTCAAAACATTTGCTACAATATTGACTTTACTGACCTTCTAACTCATCATAACTATGGTGATTTAAGAATGATTTTCTTAAAGTTTTTTTAGCATAGAAATAAAATTCTAAACTTAAACCAAGTGAATCCTTTCCTTAGGTTCAATAGACCAATGTTGGTCTTAGTGGATGTTAATAACTATCATCATAATCATCACCAAAATGAATGTTCTCAAAGAGGTAACATCATATTCCAATTGTGTTAATATCAAATTCTAAAAGTGAGAATACTGGATTTTGAAGATGTCAATATCAAATTTCGTTAATGTCAATTATGTGGGATAAGTGTTATCTTAGTCTTCTTAATTCCCCCATTCAACGGGTATTTTTTCAAACACTATATAGAAAGCAATTGTCTCCAAAATAATTAAGAACTAGTTATTAAGACTTCCCTTCTTCTGTAAATACTTGATCAAAGTTTATGGACCAACCAAGTATCTCCAAATTATTTAGAAATTAGTCATTATCCACTTTGATGTAAGTATATATTTACGGTTATATATTTCGGTCTATGAATACATTGAATTGAATGAGTACTCATAATATTTTAGGTTTCATTCACCTCTTCCTCTTGGATAGCCCTACGAGACCTCCATTGCGCCCTGGGATTATAATGCGCCCTCATGAATGGATCAAGAACTTTCATGCTTTGTCTTCCTTGCTTTCCTGCCTTTCCAACTGAACTTATTTTCCTCCTTTGGAAACTGCGTCGTCTTGTTCATGATTTTATTACTGACATGCCTTTATCCTTTTTAACAACTATACCTTCTTTACATTCTAAATATTTCCTGCTTTTCTTACTAGCATGCTTTTCCCGCGGTTTCTCGCTTTCTGCATGCTTTTTTGGATAGCTTCTTTTGTGCATGCTTTGTCTTCTCTTTCCTTTTTTTTCCCAAGATTCCCTGGCCCACATCATCTTCCAATGTGCCCCACGTATCTCATTATTCATTTATTTATTTTTCAAATTATCTTAATGTATGAAATAAATACTTTGACCTAAATACATTTACTTAATTAATTGCGTGCACACAAATTTTAATCCATTTAATGGGTTATTATTTTCCTACACCCAAGGGATTAATTGGGATAGGAATTTGGACCCATGGTCATTAGTGAGGGGACATGACATCTATTAAAAGTGAAATTATTTGTAGGCATACAAATAGAGTGGAGTTGAATTATTATTTCCTTATTTGCTATCGTGTGCAATTTTTTTCCTAGTTTGTAGAGATTGATAAAATTTAGAAATCAAGAGGTAATTGGTAGAGGCTTTAGTTACTAAGTATTATCCATAGTATGTAGAGGATTTATTTTGATTAAGTATTCATTTTTAGTTCAAAACATTTTCATTCGTACTTGAGGTTTTGCCTTATGTTTCTTAAGCATTTTTACTTTTCAAAGTTTTGCATCAAATGCATGCTTGAAGAATTTTGTCATTTTCAAAAATTTTCCTTAGGTGTTGTTATCACTCCAGGAAACTCCTCTAGGATGCAGCTCGAGGATGCCTAGTAACTTAAATGTTTTTAATGGTTTTTCTAAATGGATCAATTCAAATAACCTAAAGGACCTCACACACTCAAGACATGCATAAAACTCAATCAAAAGATAAGGCTTCTAACCACTAATGTTCAGAGGGTAGATAATAAGGTGAATAAATGGAGAACTTAGTATGCTGGCAGATTCATATATAAAGATATCACATATGAATGGCTAATCATAACAAGGAAAAATACTTGTAATTCAACTCATCAACACATAGATAGGATGAAAGCTATCTGGCATTAGATAAAAGAATAAACCTGAATTAGGCATTCAAGCACAAGTACATAACAGAAAATATATGGAAGTTGAACATATAATGGCAAAAGAGCTTATATTAAATGATGAATAACATGAGAAGCTTGATAACAATAAGGGTCTAAAAGTGTCCAAAGTCGAACCCTTGCTTCAAAATAGGTCTTAGGCTTTATATCCTTTACAAAAATATTCAAATCCTGAAAAGTTGGATCTGATTAACTAAAAATATATAACATAATTGTTTTGCAAAATTTTAGGTCAAAACCCCTAATTTAAGTGCTAGTCTATCTAACTCTAACACTATGTTCACTTATTGAACTCTTTGATAACTGTAGTGATTACTGAAGTAGAGCTATAATCTATTATCTGACAGATAAGCTATTGTTTGTAAAAACAAGTACGGTTTGTGACCCATTTCTCCTTGATCACACCTTCAAAACTAGAACAGACCTCCTCCACTGGTGCTTTTCATCAATTTTGAGCTTAATAATTCACCCTTGAGGTGTTTGTACCCATCAAAACTAGTTCTTTGTGTAAACCTATCATTATGCACCCTTTTGCACTTTTGATGGTTAAGGAAGCAGAATCCTGGGTCTGTTAGCTGCCAAAAGCTTTGCTTTCGGTGGCTAATGAACAGCTGCTGCGTTAGCCTAAGCCATCGAAAGCTTTGTTTTCTGCAAAATTTTGTTAGTCTTTAAATCAAATTTTTACAACTTTTACTTCTGTCCTTCTGGTATTTCTTCAATTTGCATAGGGTTTGACAGAGCAGCATCATCATGAGCTGCCTCAGGATCTTGAAAAATTGTTGTTGCCTCTACTAGGGTTTCTAGTGCAAAGTGAGATTGAGAGCTAGGGTTTTAGTTGGAATTCTTCATCTGCAACCTCAAAATTTTGATCATCCTGTAAAGCCTGGTGTTGTCCTTCATAAACCTCAGATTCCTTTTTTGCAGTAGGAAATACATACCTTTCATTTCTAGCAGGGAATTATTCAATTGATTGTTTTTCTTGGTTAATAATGCATTATTTATTTTTATCTCTCTTTCCAAGACTTCTAGTTCATATACTTGCCTTAACAGCTGGTTGATTCTCTGTGACCTAGGTTTGCTAAAGGAAGCCTCTTCCACTGGTTCACCCTGGTCTTCTCTTGGTGTGGGTAATGGAAACTCCTTAGGTTCTGTTGCAGTCTGCTTGGTTAGGTCAACTTCCTACTCCCTTTCTTCTTCTGAATCTGAGTAGGGTAAGTTTAGTATATTTCCACTGTGTGCAGGAGCCTCCTTATCCTTTCCACTGAAGTCCAAATTTCTTTTAGCTTGGTTGGTTTTAGAAGTTGGAGAAGGCTGATCCACTGTCACTGGTGAGATAGCCCTCTTCTTCCTCTTTCCACTCCTGGGGGTGCTGGATTTATTTGAAGGGGACTTTCCTTTGTCTTCTAGCTGTAAGCCTATTTCAAACTCATTCCAGAATAAAAAATATGTCCATGCTATTTTTCTCCTTTGCAGCAATTCTTGAATAATGAGTTGTATCAGGCCATGGTGAGATAACCTTCCTGGGATTTTAGTGGGTTGGGCCTTGACCTGATGGGCCATCTTGATTAATCTCTTGTGGAGGTAGAAAGGTAGGTTTAAAGGGATTCTTCCTGTAAAATGATTCATCAATTTAAAGTGATCTATCATCACCCTGTTATACCTGCCTTCACAAGTTATATAAACCAGGATTCCCTTCAATAATTGTTGCCACCTCTCCTCTAGCCAGGTGGATGGAATGCTTTTCTTCCATACCACATATTTGTGTTCAGGTTTTAAGTATGACCTAAATTCCACATTCTTAGTAATGGTGGTTTTGAACCATTTCTCCCTAATTTTTGGGAGTTCTACTACTTCTGCAATTAGGGTTTCATCAACTTGGAACTCTTCTTTGCCTATTAACGTCTTGGAGCCATCAAAAGAAAGAGCAAATGCTTCTGCAACTCGTTGGTGTGAACCTTGTATTTTCTCACAGAACCTGTAACAGCCTGCATCTCTGAAGAACTGGCAAACTTCTAGATGTGACTCAAGATAGCTGATGTCACCTAGTTCCTGTCTGAGTGTAAGTCCTCCTCTTTTCTTCATCTCTGGGTTGTGCTTCTTAGTACCTGCAAAAATCAAAATTCAAATTCTATGAAGGAGATTAGTGCTCTGGTTTCAGGGATGACCTTGAGTAGTAAGGATGCATGCAGAGAAATGTGGAGTGTACTGAGGATATGGTGCTGATTTTGAGGGATTAATCAATCGATTGGTACTTGAGTACAATGGTGTTAGACTCTGGTGATAACCATGAGATAGTCAGCTCAACGATCATTCTTAACTGGAAATTGATGTTTCGTGGAGGTTCAACTGTAGTCGTGGGACATATGGAGGGTAGGCTTAGGTTTTTGGCCTCTATCAGTCAATTCGGTTCAATAACGACCCTTTATTTACCAACTAATGATTTTCTACTGTCCCCCAGTCTTTTCGGCGATTAAGTGCTATATCATGACGTGCCTCATGCTAACAGCTTTTGATTTTGATGGATAAGTTAACCATTTTTCCTCTTTTGGCCTTTTTGGTGGTTAAGAGAATCTTGTGCCTAATTTGTAAGCTACCAAAAGCTACGCTTTTCGGTGGCTAATGAACCGTTTGCACGTTTGCCCAAGCCACCGAAAGATTCCTTTCCAAAATTTATACAAAAATGTAATTAATGAGATTTCAGTGGTTTAATGTCTTCTTGGACCAATTGCTAAGCTACCGAAACCTGAGCTTTTCAGTGGCTAATGAACTGTTGGCAAGTTTTCCTAAGCCACCGAAAGCCCTTTTTCAAATTTTTTTATAAAAACGATGTCAACAGGCTTTCGTTGGTTAACACAGTCCTGAGCCCAAATCATTAGCTGCCAAAAGCTGGGATTTTCGATGGCTAATGAACTGTTGAAAAGTTCCCCTAAGCCACTGAAAGCTAAACTTTCAAATTTTCTTGAAAAGCAGAACACCAAGCATTCCAATTTTGTCAATCACCCAAAAATATTTCATAATATACCCTGAAATCTTCACTACTTACGAAAAATAAATTGTCTGAGTTTGACCTATTGAAAATTAATTTATTTAGGAGATAACATTTGGCTCCTACTCGGGGATGGGAACCTCCCTGTGAGGTCCCAAGAACCCCAGACCAAAATGCCTTTCCTGAAAAAATAAGAATTAAACCTATCTTCTACTGTTCCATTGGGCATGGAGTTTATTTTGTAAGCAAAAACAATCAACTAAATAATATTTTACAATAACAAGGCCTTAAAGCCTCAGAAGAAATAGAGTTTCAGAACTTGCCCATTTACTAGGCCATCAAACACCTCCTCTCCTTCCATATTTTGCAATTTGAAGGTGTTGTTCTACTGCACTTGAGCTATCACAAAAGGGCCTATCCACAGAGAGTCAAATTTTCCATGCTTTCCCTTGTCTTGCCTGACAGTATCCCATTTGAGGACCAAATCTCCAACCTGAAAGTTGTCCACCTTTGCCCTTTTGTCAAAAATAATCTTGATCTCCTGTTGATGAGCTTCTGACTTTTCCATCACCTATTCCCTGACTTGCTGCAACTCCACCAAATCAAGCATCCTCCTCACCATGTCATTTGGTTCATCTTGTTCCTCCTCAAAGAATTTTGGAACTAGCAGAATCAACTGAATGGGAAAAATGGCCTTAGTACCATAAACCAACTTGAAAGGAGAAGTCCCTATGGATCTCTTGTCAATCACCTATCAGCCCATAGAGCAAACTTTAGCTTAGAATCCCAGCTTTTCTGATTATTCTCCAATAGTTTTCTGATGATCCTGACTAGGCTTTTATTGGATGACTCAGCAAGGCCATTGCCTTGAGGGTAATAGCAAGTGGAATGCGCCAACTGAATGCCCATTGACTCACACATGTTAACCAATTCCCCGTCTTTGAAAGCTGGTGCATTATCAGTCACTAGCCTTACTGGGCAGCCAAACCTGATAAAGATGTTCTCATATAAAAACCTCATGATGACCTGGTGAGTGGCATTCCTTGTAGGGACTGCCTCTATCCAATTGGTGAAATAGTCTGTGGCTACTAGGATCCATTTGTGCTGACCACCGGATGAAGGGTTAATTTCACCTATGAAATCAAGACCCCGCTGCTGGAAAGTACCATTCACTACAAAGGTCTAAGGGGAAAGGATCTGAGTTGCTACTTCCCTATGAATCTTTGGCACTTGTCACAGGCTCTCACAAAGGTACACAGATCAGAGAAAAGAATAGGCCGGTAGTACCCAGCCCTCAAAATCTTGTGAATTATGGTCTTCCAGTAATGATGCCCTCCACATGTGCTTGAATGAAATTGATGCATGAACTAAACTGACTCTCCTTTATCTAAGCATCTCAACAAAACACCAAACAGATATTTCCAATACATCAGTTTATCAATTACACAAAATTTAACAGACTTAAGCTTAAGAGACCGTGCCTGATTTAGAGTGAGTCCAGGGGGAACTTCTAGATTTTGCAGGAAATGAATAATACCTGAGTACCACTCACATGAGGACAAGTTCTCAGCTACTGGTTGACTACCATTCTGCTCCTGAACTTCCTCTGCTGCTGCTTTTGCTTCTATCTCTGTCTGTAGGTTAGCTGAAGTTATACAAATGAAATTCATTCCCAAAATATCACAATTTTCTTTAGCCATGAGTTTAGCTAGACCTTGACCTTTCACTAGCTTGGTAGGTTTTACTTCTATGTCAAACTCAATAACCTTGGCAATCCATTTATCTCTCTTTCCATCAATGTCAGGCTGGGTCAATACATCCTTTACAGCAGGTGAAGGGACATAAGCAAGGACCTTTGCATGTAGAATGTAAATCTTGAAGGATTTCAATGACTTGATGAGAGCATAAGCCTGCTTTTCAATAGAATCATACTTCAGTTCAGCATCCCTCAATGTCTTGCTGAAAAATGCAATTGGGTGATCAAGGCATTCATCATCTTTTTGTAATAGCACTACTCCCACTTGGTCATAGGATGTAAAGGAGAAAATGTAGAAACCCTTGGTGTAGTCTGGACTAATCAGAGTGGGAGCTTCCATGATAGCCTTCTTGATGTCTTCAAAAGAGCTTCTTGCTTGCTCTATCCATTTGATTTTAGCTTCCTTCCTCAACATAGAGGTTATGTGCTTTACCAACTTAGAAAAGTTTGGGATAAACCTCCTGACAAAATTTATCTTACCGAGAAATGAATGAATATCCCTTTTTGACCTAGGTATGGACAACTTCTATATTGCTTTAACTCGAACAGGATCAATCTTCACACCTTCAGTTGAGACTATGTGACCTAGGAGTTTTCCCTCACTGAGTGAAAATTGAGATTTCTTTGGATTCAGTGATCTCCCAAATTTTCTACATTTCAGAAATACCCTCCTCAAGTGCTGCAAATGTTCTTCATGGCTGCGGGAGTAAACAGTGAGGTCATCAAGGTATATGAGAACAAATTTGTCTTTCAATCCTACAAAATATAGGTCCACGGCTCTATGAAAAGTGGCCCCAACATTGATCATCCCAAATGGAATTTTGGCATACATGAAGGTGCCCCAGGGAGTGGTAAACACAATCTTTTCTTGGTCATCAGGGTGCACAACAACTTGGTTCTATCCAGAGAAACCATCTAGGAATGACATGACACTAGCCCCTGAGACTCTTTGCAACAGATGCTCCATCTTGGGTAATGGATAGTTGTCTTTCTTGGAACATTTGTTCAGGTTTGTGAAATCCACACATAACCTAATATCCTCGTTCTTCTTCCTTACCACCACTAAATTTGCAATCCATTTGGAATACCTGAGGGGAATTATGATTTTGGCTTTAAGAAGCTTTTGGATTTCTTTTTCAATCACAGGCAGTAGGAGGGGACTGATGGATCTCAGCTTCTATTTGAAAGGGATGGTGTCCTTCTCCAGTGGAATCTTATGTTGGATGATATTAGTGTCATAGGTTTTCAGGTCACTGTATTCCTAGGAAAAGATATCAACAAACTCTTTCATCAGACTGCAAAATTTTGAACTCTGATCAGCAGTCAACTCGGTGGACAGATTTATGTATTTTGGATGGCTTTAGATACCTATGTTTTTCTCTTGGACAGCAGGATCTTTCTCCCTTTTGGCAGGTTTAAAAGGGACATCATTATGATCAAATAGCTCTTCTAGGGGTACCAAACCTTGAGGTATATAATTACTAGGCAACTGAACAATGTTATAATCATCTACTTTATCTTTTAACTTGAGCTTCTGGGATTCTCCCATATTTAGGTTTTCTTGATCAATATGCATATCAGAAAATTCATCTACTACTTGAAGAAATTTACTAAGATCATCATCATTCTCAAATACCTTCCAAAATTTCACATTATCAGGTAGGGATGGCCTGTACTTAACTTGGATATCATAGCTTAGTTTAGGAGTCAAAGGGGGAACAAACATGCTTGCAGAAACAGTTAGGGAATCAGCCAGATGGTTCTTAGCTCTAGGTATGTATGAGAGGTCAAAAAACATGAAAGAGTCCCTGAGTTTCCATATCTCATCTCTGTAAGCCTTCAATCTTACATTCTTTGCTTGAAAACTGTTATTGACCTGATGTATGATAATATTTGCATCTCCAAAGATATTCAGGCACATGATCCCCATTTCCTTGGCAGCCTTCACTCCCAACAAAAATGCTTCATATTATTCTATATTGTTAGTAGTCTTGAAATCAAGTTTATAAGATAGATGGATAGTGTCTTTTGATGGATAAATCAAAACTACACCTACACATGTTGAGGCTTGAGTGCTGGCCCCATCAAAAAACATGCTCCAAACAGAGGTGGTTATTTGCTCAGGTGGCTAGTGGATAGGTCTTATAAGCTACATGGATGTTGAATGAGAATCATCTATCTGCAAGATACATGCCCCAAAGTCTGTGTCTACTGCATAGATGGGATGATTTATAGAGTTCTTGGCATTACTAATGATGTAGGTGAACTGGTTCTCTCTATAGAGTCTCTTGGTTTCCCCTCCAAACATTGGGATTGTAGCATATAAAAGGTCCATTTGAAGGGTACCACCTAGCCTTTTTCTCCATGAGAGAGATAACAGGATAAGGAACTTGGGTGGGATGTCAGCCACTACTATGTCCATCACTACGCTTTTTGAAGGCAACTGGGAAAGGTTTATGACAAGGTCTTTGATGAGGCCTAGGAATTTAACCTTCCTGGAGTCAAATGAGAACAGATCATGATAGGGTTTTGTAATGCTGAGGCCAAGATCATCCATCACTGCTTTTGGCATTAGTTTATGGGAAGCTCCTGAGTCCAGTAAATAGTTATGAAGGATTTTATCACGGATATTCAGAGATATGTAGAAAGGTGGGCAAGACTCATCCAACTCTTCAATCATATGGCCTAGGATTACTGTGGGCTTATCATCTTGCAATTTCACAAAGTTAGCATCTAGGGGAGTCCTTGGTTGAAGAGATTTCGGTATGTATGCCTTGAATTCCTCATTATTCATCAGTTCTATCAAGGGAAAAGGGATTTTTAACTTATGAATTTCTGACTCAAGATTGAAAGCATAGGACAATTTGTCAGAAGTTCTTACCTCTTGTGGTGTGGCTTTGAGCTGAATAGGATCATGAGCTGATGGTTGTAATGGATTTTTCTGTTGTCTTAGAGGAACAATCATCTTCTTTGTAGGAGGAGCAATCTTCCTAGAGTGAGGAGCAGGCTGCTTTGTAGGGGCAAGAGTTTTCTTCACAGGAGCAACAATTCTAGATCGCAAATTATAACCTTCTTGATCATTTTCCTGATACAGAGATTCTTCCATGATATGTTCATTCATGAGGGATTCCTCATAGTCTGCTTGTGTCAGGAAAGAGAGATCTTCTTCATCCTCCATAGAGTTGATATTGTCTTCTGCCTCTCCTTCTTCCTGAGTGAACTCTGGCTCTTCTTATAGTACAACATTCTGAAAAAGGAGCTCTGATCCTTTGATCCTCAGCTTGATTCCTATCCCTTTGAAGGATTTGAGCTGGTGGGTTGTTTCTTCTATAAGGGACAAAATTAGGGTTTTTGTTGGAAAAATCATTTGGCCCTTTACCCCTCACAGGTATTTGCCCTTGGTCTTTAAGTCTATACATTTTAGCTGTCAGACTGTCCAACATTTTGGCCATTTTTTCTATTTTATTCTCTGATGAAGAAGCCCCTAGAGGATCTGAAGGTTGCTTCTTCCTATCAATTTTTCTTTTAACCTTCTGAGATGCAACAATATTTGACTCAACTTCAAGGGTAGCATCTTGCATGAGTGATAGAGAAGTTGATCTTCTTTCTCTGAGAAGAAGACAGAATTTTGAATCAAAGGCATTGCCATAGGTGAGTTTGGTTGAAGTATTAGTTGGCTTGATCTCAGCAGGGATCTTGCTGAACATCTTGTTGAACCTTTTCTTGAAGTTAGAAACAGACTCACCATTCTCTCTCTTCAGATTGCTAAACTAAGTTATGTAGTAAATTTTCTCTCTTCTCTCTTGCCAATGCTTCAAAAATATGTCATCTAGGGCTTCAATGTCTGCTATTGATCCAATAGGAAACTCTTTGAACCATTTCCTATCCTGACCATATAGACTTTGCATAAAAACCCTAGTCCACACACCCTCTTGCTCAATGTTTATATTCTCAGCATAACTATAGAATGCCTCTAGGTGTTCTTCAACTGTGAAATCTCCCTCTCCAGTAAATTTAGGCATGTATTTGAGATAATCTCCACTAGGCATAGCAGAGAGGGGGTTAGGCAAATTCAGAGGGGCATACCTAGCTACAAGGATCTTTTCCATTTTGGTCAGAGGGGTAGCTTTGTTGGATGTGGGTGTGGAAAGGGCAGAAGGAGATACTACTAGTGTGAGTAGTAGCTGAGAGGGTATGCGTGATGGATTTATCTCAGTGGAGTCACCAGGGATTGGATCTACACAAGCAGCAGTGCTTGAATATTCCTCAACCCTAAAATTTTCTGATTCAACTATAAATTACTGAGAATTATATGTTTCAATAGAAGGAGATTGAAATGGAGGTATATTTGATATAACAGCAGAAATACCTCTTGAAATACCTGATGTGGCTCCCCTTGCAGCTCTGGAGGTCTGTCTTAGTGAAGCCCTAGCTCTTCTTAGAATCTCTTCTGGATCTGAAACAGGTATTACTGGTGGCCCTTGAGGGTTTGCTCTAGTTCTTGGTCTTCCTAAAACCACCTTATCCCAATGGAGTCACCAGAAACATGATTACAATGAGAATAGTGTCCATACTTTGTCTATCATCAAAGTAGGATCTATGTCATCTCCTAGGGAAGCTGAGCTTCAATCTCCTCTCCCTGACAACGACGCCAATTTGTTATCACTCTAGGAAACTCCTCTAGGTTGCAGCTTGAGGATGCCTGGTAACTTAAATGTTTTCAATGGTTTTTCTAAATGGATCGAGTCAGATGACCTAAAGGACCTCACACACTCAAGACATGCATAAAACTCAATCAAAAGATAAGGCTTCTAACCACCAATGTTCAGAGGGTTGATAATAAGGTGAATAAATGAAGAACTTACTATGCTTACAGATTCATATATAAAGCAATCACATATGAATGGCTAATCATAACAAGGAAAAAGACTTGTAATTCAACTCATCAACACATATATAGGATGACAGCTATCTGGCATCAGATAAAAAGAATAAACCTGAATCAGGAATTCAAGCACAAGTATAGAACAAAAAATATATGGAAGCTGAACATATAATGGCAAAAGAGCTTATATTAAATGATGAATAACATGAGAAACTTGATAACAATAAGGGTTTAAAAGTCTCTAAAGTCGAACCCTTGCTTCAAAATAAGCCTTAGGATTTATAGCCTTTACAAAATTCTTCAGATCCTGAAAAGTTGGATCTGATTTACTAAAAATAGATAACATAACTGTTTTGCAAAATTTTAGGTCAAAAACCCTAATTTAAGTGCTAGTCTATCTAACTCTAACACTTTGTTCACTTATTGAACTCTTTGATAACTGTAGTGATTACTGAAGTAGACCTATAATCTGTTATCTAAAAGATAACCCATGGTTTATAAAAACAGGTAGGGTTTGTGACCCATTTCTCCTTAATCGCACCTTCAAAATTGGAACAGACCTCCTCCACTGGTGCTTTTCATCAATTTTGAGCTTAATAATTCACCCATAAGGTGTTTGTACCCATCAAAACTAGTTCTGTGTGTAAACATATCATTCTACACCCTTTTGCACTTTCGGTGGTTAAGGAAGCAGAATCCTGGGTCTGTTAGCTACCGAAAGCTCTACTTTCAGTGGCTAATGAACAACTACTGCGTTCACCTAAGCCACCGAAAGCTATGTTTTCTGCAAAAATTTATTAGCCTTTAAATCAACCTTTTATAGCTTTTACCTCTTTCCTTACGATATTTATTCAATTTTCATAGGGTTTGACAGAGCAGCAGCATCATGAGTTGCCTCGGGATCTTGAAAACATGTTGCTACCTCTGCTAGGGTTTCTAGTGCAAAGTGAGCTTGAGAGCTATGCTTTGAGTTGGAAACCTTCATCTACAACCTCAAAAGTTTGATCATCCTGTAAATCCTGGTGTTGTCCTTCATGAACCTTAGATTCCTTTTTAGTAGCAGGAAATACATACCTTTCATTTCTAGCAGGGAATTATTCAATTGAGTGTTTTTCTTAGTTAATACTGCATTAGTTATTTTTATCTATCTTTCCAAGACCTCTAGTTCATATACTTGCCTTAACAGCTGGTTGAATCTTTGTGACCTAGGTTTTCTAGAGGAATCCTCTTCCATTGGTTCACCCTGGTCTTCTCTTGGTATGGGTGATGGAAACTTCTCAGGTTTTGTTCCAGCCTGCTTGGTTAGGTCTTCCTGCTCCCTTTCTTCTTCTGAATCTGAGTAGGGTAAGTTTAGTATATTTCCACTTTGTGATGGGGCCTCCTTCTCCTTTCCACTGAAGTCCAAATTTATTTTAGCTTGGTTGGTTTTAGAAGTTGGAGAAGGTTGATCCACTGTCACTAGTGAGATAGCCCTCCTCTTCCTCTTTCCACTCCTGGGGGTGTTGGATTTCTTTGAAGGGGACTTTCCTTTGTCTTCTAGCTGTAAACCTATTTCAAATTCATTCCAGAATAAAAAATATGCCCATGCTATGTTTCTCCTTTGCAACAATTCTTGAACAATGATTTGTATCAGGCCATGGTGAGATAACCTTCCTGCGATTTTAGTGGGATGGGCCTTGACCTAATGGGCCATCTTGGTTAAGCTCTTGTGGAGGTAGAAAGGTAGGTTTAAAGGGTTTCTTCCTGTAAAATGATCCATCAATTTAAAGTGATATATCATCACCCTGTTATACCTACCTTCACAGGTTATATAAACCAAGATTGCCTTCAGTAATTGTTGCCACCTCTCCTCTAGCCAGGTGGATGGAATAATTTTCTTCCATACCACATCTTTGTGTTCAGGTTTTAAGTATGACCTAAATTCCACATTCTTAGTAATGGTGGTTTTGAACCATTTCTCCCCAACTCTTGGGAGTTCTTCTACTTCTGCAATTAGGGTTTCATCAACTTGGAACTCTTTTTTTCCTATCAACGCCTTGGAGCCATCAAAAGAAAGAGCAAATGCTTCTGCAACTTGCTAGTGTGAACCTTGTATTTTCTCACAGAACCTGTAACAACCTGCATCTCTGAAGAACTGGAAAACTTTTGGATGTGACTCAAGATAGCTGATGTCACCTAGTTCCTGTTTGAGGGTATATCCTCCTCCTTTCTTCATCTCTAGGCTGTGCTTCTTAGTACCTGCAAAAATCAAAATTCGAGTTCTGTGAAGGAGATTAGTGCGCTGGTTTCAGGGATGGCCTTGAGTAGTAAGGATGCATCCAGAGAAATGTGGAGTGTGCTGAGGATATGGTGCTGATTTTGAGGGATTAATCAGTCGATTGGGACTTGAGTACAATGATGGTAGACTCTGGTGATAACCACGAGATAGTCATCTCAGCGATCATTCTTAACTGAAAACTGGCGTTTCATGGAGGTTCAACTGTAGTCGTGGAACAGATGGAGGGTACGCTGAGGTTTTTGGTTTCTATCAGTCAATTCGGTTTAATAACAACCCTTCATTTAGCAACTAATGATTTTCTGCAGTCCCCCAGTCTTTTCATAGGTTAAGTGCTAGATCATAACGTGCCTCATGCTGACAGCATTTGATTTTGATGGATAAGTTAATTGTTTTTCCTCTTTTCGCCTTTTCGCCAGTTAAGAGAATATTGTGCTTAATTTGTAAGTTGTCGAAAGCTAAGCTTTTCAGTGGCTAATGAACTGTTTGCACGTTCACCCAAGCCACCGAATGCTTCATTTCCAAAATTTATACAAAAACGTAATTAATGATCTTTCGGTGGTTTAATGTCTTCTTGGACCAATTGCTAAGCTGTAGAAACCTGATCTTTTCAGTGGCTAATGAACTGTTGGCAAGTTCGCCTAAGCCAATGAAAGCCCTTTTTCCAAAATTTTTATAAAAATGACGTCAACAGACTTTCGATGGTTAACGCAGTCCTGAGCCCAAATTGTTAGCTACCGAAAGTTGGGATTTTTGGTGGCTAATGAACTGTTGAATAGTTTGCCTAAGCCACTGAAAGCTAAACTTTCAAATTTTCTTGAAAAGAAGAACACCAAGCATTCCAATTTTGTTAATCACCCAAAAATCTTTCATAATATACCCTGAAATCTTCACTACTTATGAAAAATAAATGGTCTAAGTTTTACCTAATGAAAATTAATTTATTTAGGACATAACAGGTGCCTCAATCCAATTACCCATTATAAATTTAAAAAATGATTGGTTTGTGTTGTATAATTAATTTGGTGCTATATCTCTGAAAGGATTAGAGAGCAATTTACACGTTGGGCCTTATTTTATTTTGTACAAACACTACAATGATACCTGATTGCATTAATGCTAGATTAACATATCAAGGGATTGTACCTCTTTGGTAATAATACTTCTCATCCCCCACTCTTGGAACTTGTCAAAACTTTGGTTATTTGGATTGTAATAAAGGTCAAGGTATGCTTTTTTCCCCTTATAATTTGTGATTGTTCATGATTGTTGAGGTGAATCAACCTATCATATAGTTGTGAATTATTTATTTTAAAATTGTATACACTTGATGCGTGATGTGGCAAGGTCTAGTGGTGGATACCTCCATTGTTATTTTTTCCATCACAAGATTTGAGAAGTTTTTTTTTTGTCTTTTCATGATTTTAGATGTTTGGGGACTCAACTTTGCTTGTGATTGCAGTACAATGACTTCAATCCTTTTAGAAGAAGAAAAAAATACTTGATTAAAATCCTTTATGGATCACAACCACTTAGTGTGATTGGTATTTTAGGAGTTTCAATGGAAGAGTTCACCATCAAACAAGGGGTTTCTCTAATTACAGCATGTAGTGTTTTCAAATCCAAATTGAAAAAGTTTCTAAAATATGAAAAAATGAAAGGTCAAAAGCATTGACTAAATAAGATAAAAATATGAACTTGCATGGAAGTCGATAGTGATGCCATGTCAAATGCATACAATATGGAGTGATTTTGTCAAGAAATTAGAAATCATTGGGTCGACTGGAGAACTTTAAGGACTGAATTTTGATGCATTCGGTAGGATATATCATTGTTTTTTAATGATGAAGACAAAATTGGCTCCATATCTGGGAAAATAACCTATTGTGGTTTCAAACCAAATCCATTGTGACCTTTGATGATGGAAATGTTCAATAATCCATCATATATGCATCTAAAGTGACACAAAAGGAAAGTTGTAAAAGCTAAAAAAATGGCCAAAGTGCAATATCATCAAACTAGGGGCAAAGAGAGACCCAATCCAAGTACAAATTGTGACCAATATCACATTTATTTTCAATACATAGGAAGAAAGAAACCAAAGAAATGATCGAATCCCCATGGAACAACGATGGGACCAAGGTTATTTTCAAGGGGGATATTCTTTTAAAATACCTTGGCTTACCCAATTGTAGGTAATATGGTAGCCACAAATAGTTAATTAAAACTATTCCATTGTTGTAAGTGAAGAAGAATATTTCTCTCTCCTGCACCAATTTCCAATAGGGAAAACTTCATTAAGTAATTACTTGAGATGTCACTTATTTGCACTTGTTTCTCAAGCACCCGAACATTTTATCATTGGTGAAACTTAGATAGTCTTTGATTTTAAATTTGCACACATGCAATGTTTTCAAATCCAAATCTACCAAGTTTCTAAAGTATGAAAAAATGAAAGATTAAAACCATTAACTTCTAGAGACCACACTTATATATAATATAGATATCCTTTCTGATAGTGTGTTAAGGTTCTTAAGAGTTTGTGATATTTTTTATGTTACAGTTGGAATCGTATTTTGTTAATATTTGTAAGAGTTTGTAATATATTTTTGGTGTGAACTTTGATTCTATTTAAGGGTGCTATCTCAATGGAAGATCACCTTCCTTACAAGAAGGAGGTTGGTGGTTCGATTCCTCCATTCCCTGTCTACATAAATAAATGACCAATTAACAACAATAAATGACTACATAAATGATCAATCAACAACAATCAATGACTAAATAAATGACTAGTTAACATCAATCAATGACTAAATAACAACAAACAATGACCAAATTATGACCAAATAAATGGCCACAAAAACAATTAATTACCAAATAAATGTCTAATTATATGACCCCAATCAATGACTAAATAACAACAAATAATGGCCAAATAAATGACTCAATATATTACTAACGCTTGAAGAAAGTCAAGAAATTTATGACCAAGATATAAATGACAAATTTGGTCAGGATATAAGTGACTTCTAGTTTGTCACCAACGGTCATGTGACCAAAATTAATCATCTATATCCACTTTTTAGTCACTAATTACCCATTTTTTACTAGTATTAATAGAAAAAAATCAATAATACATATATAATCACTTTTTTAACTTTCACCTCAACATTTCACATTTTTTTACTTTCATATTAAATTCAAAATTTAGTGAATTGAATTCTCTAATTTTAGTCTAGACAAAGTTGAACCCAAAAGTATACTTAGACTCTAAGGTTATTGTGACAATGATTTGAGGTGAATTTTGATGGCTCATATCGGTTATATGGTTTATTATTGACAATGAACACTTGTATATGAGAACTCAAGCTTTCCATGATCCCCTTAGGATGATGATTCAAATGTTTGGTAAAATAATTCTTCAGATATGACAAAATTTATTTCAACGATGATCATGATGATCAAAATAGATCACCCAAAATCCTTTGACAAGTAAATCTATTCATACATGCATTAAACTCTACATGATTTTGGATTTTTTCTAGATTGGTTTAACTAGGTCCTTGCTCTAACTTCCTCTGCCTTTTTTTGAAATATTTTCAAAGGCTCCCCAACCAACCCCTTCTCACACATAAGAGTCATAAGACAAGGGGACCCTCTTTCACCCTTCCTCTGCACTCTCATGACAAAAGGACTTGGTAGGAAACAAAGCAATCAACAACAGTACTCTCAAAGGCCACATGATTTATGAGCAAGATGAGACTCATTCAACTCAATTACAATTTCTCGATGACACCATGTTGATGGGAACCCACAATGTTTGAGAACATAATATTATCAAGAAATTATCAAATACTTATCGGAGTTCTTAGGTACTTCAGTCAATAATACTAAATCTCACTTTGTTTTCTTTAACACTGATCTCAATGTGTAGCAAAGGATCATAGTTGTTTTGGGTTTCCAAAGGAGCTCAATTCCATCCAAGAATCTTGGATCCCCCATCATTGATAGCATACAATGTAATTCCACCTAGGATAAACTGTTATCCAAGTTAAAAAAGAACTTGAAAGGTTGGACCTTCAAGGTCCTAAATTTTCCCAGTAGTATAATTCTAGTCAATTATGTTCTTCAATATATGCCTCTTAATGTTTTCTTAGTCATGGAAGCTCCTAAACACGTTCGAAAGACCATTAGAAATATCCAATGTACCTTCTTCTAGAGTGGAGAAACTATGGCTAAAATATGGGCCTCGGTATCAAGGGACAAATTTTACCAACCCAAAATAAAAAAAGTGGTCTCGACCTATGAGATCTAGAACGTCTCAACTCCGTCCTCAGGGAAAAT
Source organism: Pseudotsuga menziesii (assembly GCA_001517045.1). Taxonomy (NCBI): domain Eukaryota; kingdom Viridiplantae; phylum Streptophyta; class Pinopsida; order Pinales; family Pinaceae; genus Pseudotsuga; species Pseudotsuga menziesii. Next base: position 245,716 of record LPNX010779388.1, read on the forward strand.
ATATGGTAGATATTGCATCAAAAATTGGATGGAATGTGGAAAAGGCTACGGAGACATAATTGTGAGTTAAATATCGAGTCTCAACACCTAGTTTGATTAGAAGCAGTAAGACCAGTTTCACCAATATGGAACTCATCTTGGGAGTAGAAAGCTCTAACTGCTAAGAACAAGGTTTCAGTAGATAGCCACATGAACCTAATCTATATTCCGAGACGATGCATGGAAGCAATTTCTTAAACTAGCATAAGAGGATCACAATAGGGACATTGGAGATAGAATGATGAGGGTAGATCACAATATGGTGTGTCATTATTATAAAATGGATATACTAAACATGAATAGAGAATATGACTACTAAAGGATGAATGGGGAGTGGATGAGAATGATCCCCACTTTGAGAACTTCTATAATGAGCTCAAAACATGTCACATCAAAGTGAGAGGGGACATTGATCAGATCCAATGGGAATACTGGCTAATTGGATCTTTCACCATACAATAGTCTTATGCCCTACATAGTGGACATGCAAAGCTCCAATCAAGCTTGGTCTAGGAAAATATTTTGAAGCAACACCTGTGTAAAAAAATTAGCACTTTTCTTTGGCTGCTAATACAAAGGAAGATTCTCATTTGGGATGTGCTCATCAAGAGAGGATTGCAGGGACCTTCATGTTGCTACCTATTCTGTAAGGACATTAAAAATGTGAAACATATTATCAATTTATGCCCCTATGAAACCAATGTATTGGATAAAGTTGTGTTGATATTTTGTGAATCTTATAAACAAGGAGATGGATTAAGGGACACGATTTCCCAATGGAGGAAGAACCCATTCAAAAACACCATATTGAACAAAGGATGGAAACTAACCCCAGGGTTCATCATGTAGGGTCACGAGGGGGTCAATAGCAAGACAATATCATATCACGTCCATTCATATTGGGGATTTGAATACTCCTACAAACCGTAAAACTATTTCCTCGTATTAAGGGGCCAAGGGGGGATATTTAATTTGACATAGTAATATAAATATTGGGGGTTATTTTATTTGGGTGGGCTGATGAATAACCTCCAAAACATGGGATGGATTCATACCTCGAAATCATGTGTTGGATTCATATTAGTCCTAGTTTTTTCTAAGGAGCAACCTCCAAATCACTCGCTAGATTCATACCCCCAAATCATGGGATGGATTTATACCTCCAAATCACTGAACTTATAAAGTTTTTTTTTTATAATATTTTTTTGGGTTGGTGTTTAGGTGGGTATTAAGATTCAATCAAACCTTGCTCTATGAAAACCAAGAAAAGTGAGATCAATCTTTATTGGCTCACTAGAACCAAGAAAAGTTAGATCAATATTTATTAACTAATTATTTATTTCAACTTTTTGTATTCTAACCTTAACATTTTCATGTTTCCAATTAGGAATAATTGTTATATTGAGTTATACTTGTCACATTTATAATTATATTTTCAATTCTTTTATGCGAGGCATCCATCTTAATGTTATATTATAACTGACATGAACATAGGTGAAAATCTAAATCCTTATTTAGATACCCTATGTGTTATCGCAACCATGAGATGGCATCATTTAAGTTTCACCGTTTGTGTATATTTATAACTATTGCATGCTTGAAACTTAACAATGAATATTTTTCCCTCTCCTATAAAGTTTAAAAAAAGTAGTTATAACCCAAGAAAAGGTAACTAAATGTTGTTAATTACCTTGATTGTAAGAATAAATGTAGAGGAAGTGGAGGAAATTCATTGCATATTGTGAATGACCTAATCCAAGTTATGCACATGATCATATGTTGTTATTGGAAAGTAAGAATATTTTTTCTATGTTCATTTGAGTTCAAACATCAATGATGTTTGTTTTGGTAGGAAGGTAGGGAAGTCCATCCATGAAAGGGTTTCAATTTTGCATTATTATGGAATTTAATTTATTAAGCTTATAGAAAACATGAGCTCTCTATGGTTATACTTGTATTTACATTATATAAATAAGTAGATTGGTAGGTTGTGGTGTGAAACATCTGCAATTATATTTTCTAAGAATTTCATTGACTATTAGATTAACAATATTTTACATTCTTTGTTACATTGATATCTTTATTGGGTTTTCCTTTACTCCCCATTACTATTCTGTTGGATCTTCCACTATCCAACGCTACAAAATTGATCACTCGCCCTTGCAATCATGGTAGGATCATTATTAGCATTATAATCTTATTTTATTTAGCATCATGTTTTCCTATACTAAGATGCATTAAGGATCCTTCTTGTTACAACTTGATAATATGATATAAAGGGAGTATTAAAAATGGGTTTATAAAAATGGATACCTACAATATATGGTGAAACTAGGGGTTTTCTTTGAAAGAGTATATTGGGAGGGGGTTTCAACAATACAATGCTAGGAGGAATTTTCAAATATTTAGTGAAATTAGGGATATTATTTAATATCCTTTGAACGATCGTGTTATGCAACAAGTTCATTGAGTGAACCCCCGTGTGTAGGATATATAGAAAGAGAGGAATCACAAGGTATTAAAAAATGAAGCTACCACCACGAAAATGATCCAAAACACTATTAAACATAACTTTAAAGAGACTCTCCAACTTAGAGTGTGGTCAGAAAATGACTTCAAATTTGCAAAGGTCTCGAGCAAATATTTTCAAATTTGCAAAGGTCTCGAGCAAATATTTTTTCAAAGATGGAGATTTCTATCTATGACTTCTTTTGAATACTATACTAGACAAAGGAACCCTCACGACATCCCTTCCATATGGTCACCTCCAAGGATAATTTTAGGGGAAATTTTTTTCCCATGCGAGAAATACTTGGGTTTTAAATTTTAAATGGGTGAATTTTTATCTAGATATATTTTAAACCGTTTTATAATAATTTGACCTAAAATTAATTTTTTTTTTTACATATGTAAATTCTTCATCATCCACAATTCACGGCAATCCTTCATTTTCACCTTAATTAATATGAATGGATATTATTTTAGGAGTAATTCTCTCAATATTTGACCTAAGGTTATACTATATTAAAAAATATTAAAAATAACCTTATTCAATTAATAATGAGCTTACCATTGGTGGTTTAGGAGAGCCCATCATTTTGAGTGTCCCATGGTATGCATGTGATAACCACAGTTTTTGTTAATATAATCATAGTAAATAATAATTTTACAGTTGGTGGATTATGACCCCAAAGTTTTGGACATTGTTTCTTAAGATAATCGCGCTAAATTGTAAATGAACATATTATTTAAGGATTATGAGCCAACAATTTGGACATTCTTTCTTAAGATAACCACGCTAAATTGTCAATGAACATATTATTTAATTTTCATTTTTTTTATTTGACCATTATTTATTCTATTAAACCTTTATTTTTGTTTATAAATTCATTTTATAAGAGAGGTATCTATATAAAAAAAATTCCTATTTTTATGTGATAATTTATAAAGTCTATTTAAGGACTTGAAGAACTCCATGGTAATTAGAAGACCCATTTTTTTATAAACACATTATTTAATTTTCATTTTTTATTAGACCATTATTTATTTTATTAAATTATATATATATATATATATTAATTAATGCTTAAAATGTTGTCTAGAAGAGGGGTAAGTTATGTTTTTTTTCTTCAGAAAACGAGTATATTATAATTCTATAAAAAACATATTAAATTATGATCTTATATTGTATCAAAACATATGTTTTCATAAAAAAAATTATGAATATTTCATAATGTACTGAAATATTCACATATATTTTACAAATATTTTATAATTTATATAAAATATATATTTTTATAAACATTCGGTCAGAATATATATGTTCATATTTTATTATCAATCAATTAGCCTTTTAATTCTCCTACTTACCAAGAGGATTCACCCAATTATTATGCATGTAAATTTATGGAGGTATCTTAAAATTTTCCTTGGTCTCCTCTAGAATCAAGTTACATTAAGTTAAATTTCACTGGTCCATCAAAAGGAAATCAAAGACTAGCTAGATATGGGCGGGTACTCTAAGATCATAGAGGTAATGTTCTTTGGATTGTGTACGCTTGATTTCCCGTGACACTAAAAACACACTTGAGATTCAAGGATTAAGTCAAGGCCTAAGAGTTGTGATTCACTATGGCTTCTCCTACCTGGAAGTGGAAGTTGACTCTTAGATCCTGGTTTGAATGCTATAAAAATTTCTCAATGGATCCCCCATTCACAAAATTTCAATTAGTTGGAGACTAGATCTAGGACTATGGGAACTCTAGCAACTCCTTCCAAGATTGCAAGTTGTATCCCCCTCCCATTTAAGGAGAGAAGCCAATAAATTGGCAGATAGACTTACAAATCAAGGGGTTTCTCTCAAAACATAAGCCTTAAATAGCAGTTAGGACTGTCCCCACTTCTATCGCAAATTTTAAAATAGGATTATGATAGCATAGTTGCATGGGACATGAACTCACCATGGCGGGTGGCTGAGATGGGGGAGGATGACGACCTTTCCATGAGGCATGACATGACCCTTGAGACAACAGATGGCAAGAGGCTCATGATGTGATTTTCTCATGATAAGGCAATAGTACGAGGCAAGATGTGTTTTTCTCATGATAAGAATGAAGGATAGTTCTTCAAGGTGATGGAGGTACCATGACTAGAGCTTGCACACAAGAGTTGTATAGTCAAAGTGGAGCAATGAAAAATATGGATTAGGATGAGCACGATGATAGAAAGGACATTATGAACCATAACATCGATGGGAATCATGGACAAAATTAAGGATTCGAGCGAATCTGGATCGTCATCTATTACTCTCTCTCAGTTTCCCTCCCACAAGAAAGTATGACCCAAACAATCAGTTGCAAAACTTGTATTATGAGAAGCGTTGGATGTGAGTTCAAAGTAGTGAATCTGCTATATAGTTTGGGAGAGTCACTATGGGAAGAGGGGATAAAGGCAAGTGGAAGGGCCTATGGATAACCCCAAAACAATGAAATATTTCAAGGCGGCAACAGAAGATGTTCTACACTTCCAACTCTACACTTCCAACAACATACCCCTTCCCATCTTAAGAGAGAAATTGTTGGAGCAGAGGGATTAATTTAGGCTATACAGTATGAGATGTAATCATAGGAGAAACTGGCGAGGCCTGCAGAATGGGTGTTGGATCCCAACAACACCACATCACATATGGTTCTTTAACATTGGTCCCTTTACCTCTACTAATCTATGAAATCATTGTTGGGTTGGGCATGATTGTTGATAGAGACAAAAGCATTGCTGACTTCTAGAGGGATCTCATGCTACTAAGCAAATATGAGGGTGGGCATTCATTTGATGCTTTCCAACTTTGATATCATGGTGCATCAAAAAGGGGTTGTGTTTTAGGTTTGTAGTGTGACTCTAAGTTCCTGTCCTTTAACCCCTTAGGCAATAATCAATTTGGACTGCAAGGTTGTCAAGGCCACCAAGGATCCTCCCCCTTGACCTTCTAGCTATGGAAAAATATCAATCCTTTTGGTTAAGGATTTGACCTTTTAATTCTCTGCACATTGGCTTTAGGTAAATTCACTATAGACACAACTTCTTTATATCTTAGTTATAGTTATAACTCTATCTATCATAGTTACAGTCCTAGAAATTATAGTTACTCTCTACACCATTACAGTTAAGTTTACAATTATAGTTCTAGAAACACCATGTTTTGGAAAATGGACATGAATCAAACTCTATGTTGAGATTATAGTTGACTATTCACGTTCAAGAGCTCAAACATGTTATGTTTACCACTATGTGGAAGATCCTCTTGGGCTCATAGTTGTATCATTTTACAGTTTTAACTAACAAATACTTTCTCTCTCTTACTTAGAAACAAAAGAAAGATCCCCTGTGGTTTAATGGTTGTCAGTGAACAGTGAGAGTCTGTCTGAGAGGTATTTGCACTCATATTGCTAAATATATTGCGATCTTGGTATTTATCGTCTAAGGGAGGTTCCAACAAGTATTTCGCTCTCATCGTCGAATGATTCGTCAATCGCAAAGATCAATGGCCATTATCTGAGAGCCATTGCATTTATGTAGAAAGTTTCCAAATTAGTTTTCTTGGATGGTGTAAATATTTTGTACTATGGAACGAAATCTTCCACTACCTCGACATTATGTTTTCCTCTTGCTGGAAGAAATCATTTACCGTTGAAACATTTTTCTCATTGCTAGAATGGTATTCCTCTTTGACAAGGAATTTCCCTTACCAACAACTAAGGTATTCGTACAAACAAAGACATTTATTTGTGATTAAATATAATTAAAGACGTGTACAAACAATTTTCATTTGTGATTAAATATGATTGGTGGAAGACTAGGCCACATTTGTAGCATATATGAATAATGAAACACAACCATTTGTGATTAAATATGATTGGTGGAAGACTAGGCCACATTTGTAGCATATATGAATAATGAAACACAACCATTTGTGATTAAATATGATTGAAGACTTTGTACAAACAAATGTCATTTGTCGTTAAATAGGATTGGTTGAAGACTAAACCACCTTCAATGATATTTGTGCAAACTAAGACTTAGCACCTACCAAGACATTTGTATTAAATTTGATAGATGGAATACCAATCATATTTTTTTATAATACCAATCAATTTCCATGTTCCATTTACTTATTTAATATGTATTTTAAGATTTTTTTCAATTTACTTATTTATTGTCTTTTAAGATTTTTTAATTTATGTAGATGGGTTTATTTTATTTTATAATAGTTTGGTCTATTTATCTAATATGTCTTTTAAGATTTTCTTTCATTTACTTATTTGTGGTTTTTTAAGATTTTTTAATTCATGTTGATAGTTGTATTTTATTTTATAATATTTTGGCTTATCATTATTTGTTTATATATAATTAAGATTAAATATTAAATATTTTATTTATTATTTTAATTATAATTTATTATTTAAAATTGTAAGTTTAAATTATTTAAATCATTGTTTTATTTAATAAAAAATAAATTTAACATTTCAAACAACTCTCCTTAAATCAAATTTTACAATATTAATAATTACAATTTTATTAATATAATTTTTTTTAATATATATTAGATAAAATATAACATTCTCACTTTTCAATACGATAGTTAAGAAAAAATTATCAAATATTCACATATATATTATTACAAAGATAAGTGTGTTTTTAGAGATTAGACTTTGGAGTGAACTAAAATTTATATTATTCTTAAATTGCATATAAAAGAGACAAGTGTATTGTTCAAATTGATTTTATGGAAATTGTTTCAAATATATAACTGGTAATTATACATAGACAACTAGTAGTTTATGCATGAATAACTGGTATTTGATGCATGGATAACGAGCACTTAGATAACAAGTTAAATAATTGTGCTACTAATAAAAGAACTCAATATATTATTTCTTCTATTTTATAACTTGTTTAAATATATAGACCTAATTTTTAAAATATTCAAATATATCAATACTATATATATATATATATATATGGCTATGAGTATGCACTCCAATCTAAAGTATTTAATGTACCCAGCTGTGAAGGCATAAAAGCGATAAGATGTGAGAAGTGAGGTATATGAAATGTAAGATGTGAGACGTCAACACATCCAACTGCCTCTATACACCCCCACAGAGTCATTAAATACCCACAGCTAAGTGCCTTACATTTCTCATTAATATAACAATTTAAAATGTCACTGTCACTTGCATGAAAACATCACCAACACAATAAATAACAAGGGCTACATGGTAGCTAGTCGCTACCACTTATCTTCATGGTGATGTTGCCATTGCTCATGAATGGATGAATGAATATTTAAACCAAAAAATAGAAAATTGTGTTTTCTAGATTACACCAACCTAATATGTTTTAAATCATAATTCGAGTGCAGAAATAACAACCCAAAATTTTATTAATCCTACATACATTGTAGCCCGAGGTTTCTTTTTGCAAAGTCTGTGTTCCTTTAATATCATCAAACAGTTGGAAATATTTTTTATTTCGTATCAAATCCATGATATATGCTACAACAAGAAGTGTAAATACACAAAAACATTGTACAAATGATATATGTATCCAATCCATTTGAAACACAATACTTCACCAAATCGATGTTAAAAACATAAAGACATGAAAACATTGTGCAAACTATATTTATATTGTAAATTTTATAAACATTTATGAACAAAATTTTGACATCTTGTGATGTCGTATAATTTGCAAAGGTCATATCATTTGTAAAAACATGTAGGACATAAAGGTCATATCATTTGCAAAATGATGGAAGACAAAGTTTCATTCTATGTTCAATACAATGAGTACATCAAAGTTCAAGTGCATGTGATATTTGTATTATAGTTTTTATAAACATTTACCTACAAAATTTTGGCATCTCGTTATGTCGTTTGCAAAAAGGTGCATGGCGAAGCTTCATTTTAAGTTTGACACATCTAAGTTGTTGATCATGGCATACTATTTGCAAAAAGATGCAAGACTTTGATCAACTATATCTCCTTAACTTCACATAGAAAGGACAGAGTAAGAGCTTGGAAATAAAGTTTAGAACATAAAATAAGAGTCTATAATAGAATATATTAACAAGAGCCATGAAGTGGCAATGTCCCCGCCAATGTTAATAACTACTGTAATTAATGATGAAAAATAATGCATCGGAAATGATAATGTCGAAGATTATTCTTAAATGAAAATTGGTTACAATGCTAATGCAGTAAAAATAACGCTGACAATAATGGGTTGTTGGTTACACACTTATTCCAACCACGTGAAATGCTAGTTGCATCATTTAATCTTCCAACAGTAAATTCAATGCCAATTGTGTTGTTTCCAACGTTTAATCTTCCAACTAATGTTTTTCTTTCTTGTATTTTGATTTCTTATATTTTGACAGCCAAAGTATTCAAACAAGCACAAAATAACCTTTGTCAAATAGTATGTTGTCGCTACGATTTGGAAATTACTTTGGTGCTTTTATAATAAAAAACATAGAAAGAAGAAATCCATAACATTTGGCAGCCGCTGCGCTAGGCGTATGTGATATTAAAAGAATAAATCCATAAAATTTGGTAGTCCCTAGGTTAGGCGTCTGTGATATTGAAAGAGGAAATCCATAACATTTGCCAGTCTTTGGGCTAGGTGTCTCGTATCAGTTCGATTTTGAAGTTTACAATGTGTTGGTTTTAGGTTAACCAAAACTCATGCAAATTGTACCCATGGAGTCTATTTTCTTAATGGGTAGGCTATTCCATCATTTTGCAGAGCTTATCACACCATGAATACGCTTTCTCTGAGGCTATTTGCAGTTTTCTCATCAATGTTTGCACTTTCACTTACTACAACAACAACAGATGTTCTATGGAGGATTACATGCATGGAGTTTTGACAAGAGTATGGAGGGATTATAGGCATGCAAGTTTGACAAGAGTATGAAGGGGAGCCTGAGTCCTCCACTTATAAAGCTGGGAGAACAAGATCATCAACCATATTTCAATCCATGACAAGTTTGTTGTTCGTGAAGAGATAGTTCTCTATATTTACATAGAGCAGGCTCAAGCCATGAATAACCATGTCATCAACAAGTTTGTGTATTTTATGAATTTGTTTGTGAAAAACCATTGTCTCCCGAATGTGTAAAGTGGCCCCTTATCCTTATGTACGCAATAAAAAGTTGAGGAAGATCTGGCATATAAGAAGCGACCTAAACCCCTAAAAAAACTTGGCTTGAGCTTGCCAATCCAAGTAGATAAATAAAGACTCTGCATTGACTCTACCCCTTTCATCGAGTCTTTGACTCACCTACCTCATTCACCAGTCAGTCTCGTTCTCATCTTAGGGGAAAGAGAATCATTCGAATAGCTTTCGAGTCCATAATAAGTAGCAATGGATCAAAGCACGCAGAGAAGTTCGTTCTTCATGAAGATATAGTTCTCTACAGGCCTGTCTATTTACAGGTCTATTTATTTCTAGTGACGATGATCTATCAAACCCTTCATATCATTAAGGTTTATAACACACAGTTACACATGGCAGGTTTTAATTCATTTTAATCCGATCTCTATAGACTGACGAAATTGCGAGACAAACAACCCCTAAAAAAACTCCTTCTGCGTAACAATACAGTTCTAAAAACACTTATAAAAAATGGCGTGAGCTAGCTCGAGAGCAATCCTCCCTCCATCGGACGGAGGAGGAGCAAAGTCAACGCTAACTTTGCTCCTCCTCCGTCCAATGAGGGAGGATTGCTCTCGAGCTAGCTTACTCCATAAAAAATTAAATAATGGCGCACCTTTGAATATAATTTTGGAGAATCAGGCGAGTTCAACATAAATCCTACGGTTGTTTGACAGTGTGCATAGCATGAATTGATAAACAACCCTCCAGCAGTTGAGTTAAACACGGGTGTAACTGCACTGATCATATCATTGCTAAACCCTGTGATGGAAGAGTAAAATATATGTGTAATCTATCAACTAACTTGGAATTCTACCAGAAACCCATGGTGTTGAAAGTAATTACCTTCCATTATTTTCAATTACCATGGGCGGAAGGGCGCTCGACTATGTGCTTAAGGTTGGTGCCCACGAATTTGTGGAGTTTTTCAAAGACTATTGTGGTTTCCCGTTCATCCAGGGGCCATCATTCTGGACATAAAACCCTAAAAAACCGAGCGAATGGAAAAAATTGGTGTAATGAGGGATCCAAGCAGATTTTCTGCATCATTTGGAACATTTTAGCAAAAATGGTCCGAGGACGACGTCTGGAAGATCTTCGAATCACATTCTTTTAACATGAATCGAGATAGGCTAGGTTACATGCAAATAATGTGTCGACTTCAGCTCACAACACAACCATGCAAGCAATTGACATGTAAGTAGGCTGCATGCAAATAACGTTCAAGAGCTCAAACATGTTATCTTTACCACTATGTGGAAGATCCTCTTGGGCTCATAGTTGTATCATTTTAGTTTTAACTAACAAATACTTCATTCTCTCTTACTTAGAAACAAAAGAAAGATCCCCTCTGGTTTAATGGTTGTCAGTGAACAGTGAGAGTCTGTCTGAGAGGTATTTGCACTCAGATTGTGAAATATATTGCGAACTTGGTATTTAATATCTAAGGGAGGTTCCAACAAGTATTTCCCTCTCATCGTGGAATGATTCGTCGATCGCAAAGATCAATGGCCATTATCTGAGAGCCATTGCATTTATGTAGAAAGTTTCCAAATTAGTTTTCTTGGATGGTGTAAATATTTTGGACTATGGAACGAAATCTTCCACTGCCTCGACATTATGTTTTCCTCTTATTGGAAGAAATCATTTAATGTTGAAACATTTTTCTCATTGCTGGAATGGTATTCCTCTTTGACAAGGAATTTACCTTACTACCTCGGAGTTGAGCAAAGGTTTGGTTTTTCGTATTTGAATTGCATTGGTTCCATGTTAGTATGGAAGTATCTATGTTAGTAAGACAAACATGCCATAAGCCTATTGTTTATGGATCAAATGAGCTTTTGTTATTATCTTTTTTTTTCCTCCTCTCTCTCCCCATAAATATAGTTTTTTTCTCTCCCAAAACCTTCAATTTTTCTTGAGTTAACCTTAGAAGCTTAACCATTCACAATGGTTCGTTTCCACTTCTCAAGGAAAAATTTTAGACATTTCTCTCTTTGTCAAATAATTAATTTTAATAAATTATTACAAGAGTTTTTTTTTTCCTCCTTAATGAGGATCCATTTCATATTAATAAAGGAACTCAAATATAAAAGGAAAACACCATTACAATGGTGAAAGTACTAGATGTAGGCAAATATCCTTATCCCCCATTTGTATGGTACTAGGATTTAGTTCTCTTACTAAGGGTCAAGCTTAATGTAGAGTCTAGGTAATCAATTCTTGAATTATTCACTAAAGTGTAGCCTAGCTTAATGTAGATTCTAGATAATCAATTCTTGACTTATTCATTAAAAGTGTGGTCTAGCTTAATGTAAAGTCTAGGTAATCAATTCTTGAATTATTCACGAAAGTGTGAAATGATCACAATTGGTCGAAGAAACATTTATAGAAGAGATATTCATCTTGAAGCCAAAATCTTAAAGCGTGACTTTTGACTATATAGCATAAGTAGAAGACTATTCAGCTCCAAGGGTTAGCTCAATTGGTAAGACGTGCACACACTCTCTCGGTTCGGGGAGAGGTCACTGGTTCAAGCCTTGAGTCCTTTGGGGTTAGGCCTTCTGCGAGGATGGCCGGCGATTTACCACCTCTACCATCCACTAATGTGGAGAAGTATTGTTGGGTTTCCGGTGCATATTTCCATATGAAAACAAAAAAGAAAAGTAATTAAAAGACTATTCAATATGTATTTATTTAATGATAGAAAAAGACTAAGCTAGTTTCAATGAAATTTCTACGAACAAAGCCATTTGTGATTAAATATGATCTTAAAATTTGTAAAAACAAAGACATTTTGTGATTAAATATGATGTTAAACTTTGTAAAAACAAAGACATTTGTGATTAAATATGATAAAAAGTTTATATAAATAAAAAACAGTTGTAACTAAATATGATCAAGGACTTTGTATAAACAATGAGAGTTATTTGTGATTAAATATGATCATATACTTTGTAGAAGCAAGTACATTTATGATTAAATATGGTCACTGAGAAGGACTAAGCCAACAACTAAGGTAATCGTACAAACAAAGACATTTATTTGTGATTAAATATAATTAAAGACGTGTACAAACCATTTTCATTTGTGATTAAATATGATTGGTGGAAGACTAGGCCACATTTGTAGCATATATGAATAATGAAACACAACCATTTGTGATTAAATATGATTGAAGACTTTGTACAAACAAATGTCACTTGTCGTTAAATAGGATTGGTTGAAGACTAAGCCACCATCAATGACTTAGTACCTACAAAGACATTTGTATTAAATTTGATAGATGGAATACCAATCATATATTTTTTATAATACCAATCAATTTCCATGTTCCATTTACTTATTTAATATGTATTTTAAGATTTTTTTCCATTTACCAATTTATTGTCTTTTAAGAATTTGTAATTTATGTAGATAGGTTTTTTTTTATTATAATATTTTGGTCTATTTATTTAATATATCTTTTAAGATTTTCTTTCATTTACTTATTTATTGTTTTTCAAGATTTTTTAATTCATGTTGATAGGTTTATTTTATTTTATAATATTTTGGCTTATCATTATATAATTAAGATTAAATATTAAATATTTTTAAATATTTTATTTATTATTTTAAAATTTAAAGTTTGAATTATTTAAATCATTGTTTTATTTAATAAAAAATAAATTTAACATTTCAAACAACTCTCTTTAAATCAAATTTTACAATATTAATAATTAATAATTACAATTTTATTAATAATAAATATTTTTTAATATACATTAAATAAAATATAACATTCTCATTTTTCAAATATAAAATTCTCACTTTTCAATATGATAGTTAAAAAAAACATCAAATATTCACATATATATTATTACAAAGATAAATGTGTTTTTAGATATTAGACTCTGGAGTGAACTAAAACTTATATTATTCTTAAATTGCACATAAAAGAGACACGTGTATTGTTCAAATTGATTTTATGGAAGTTGTTTCAAATATATATATATAATTGGTAACTATACATAGATAACTAGTAGTTATAATTGGTAATTGATTTTATGGAAGTTGTTTCAAATATATATATATAATTGGTAACTATACATAGATAACTAGTAGTTTATGCATGAATAACCGTTATTTGATGCATGGATAACGAGCATTTAGATAACAAGTTAAATAGTTGTGCTACTAATAAAAGAACTCAATATATTATTTCTTCTATTTTATAACTTATTTAAATATATAGACCTAATTTTTAAAATATTCAAATATATCAATTTTTA
>LPNX010779395.1:0-33869 GCA_001517045.1 Pseudotsuga menziesii
TGATTTACTACTAAATATGAGCAATTTTGATTGACCCAACTATAAATGACTAAAATTAATGACTAATTTAGTCACCAGTTAACAAATATGACTAGGTAAAAAGTGACAGAGTTAAAAATGACTAACATAAACGACTAATATAGTCACAACATAAAAAATGAATACCTAGAATAATATGAATTAGTCATTTATGTTAGTCATTTTTAATTATGTCATGGAAAATTGCAATTGTGACAATCAAGTGTTACAATTTAGTAAATTTTGTAAATTGTCTTCCTTCTATTAGTAATATTGGTGCCATGCACCTTAATCTTCAGAGATCCAACAAAGCAATTGCACGAATTTGTTGATGACCATGTTTATCCCTGCGGCACCATTGAAGCAAACCGTTAAGCATGTGCCAAATGAAAATTAGGTTCCTACGTCAATTAAGGATTAGGTACTAGAACCAGTACAACCATATCAATACCTATAAGGATCATAACTAGTTGTTGATCCTTCAATGTAAGAGTCCCAGGTCCCATACTGAGGTTATTTTCTAACTTTAATATAACTATCATGATCTGTGATCATTGAACTACCTGCTCCAGTCGACGTAGCTTCACCAAGCTCAATTCTTTTAAAAGTCATTGCAGTTGATCCAATAATATAAATTGAACCATTGGAAGCACCAAGAACACTATTTTAACCAATCAAAGACTCAATTATAATTAAACTCGGGTGTTTACCTAGAAAAAGTATCAGATCCATATGTAGTAAAGGTAGAAGCATGACCCCATCTCGAAGTTTTAGGTAAATATTTTTATTCCTCGACCTCTTAGAAGCATGACCTCACAGAATATGATATGTATAACATGATGACCTCTCCTTGTCACTGTCAAGATAGACCTCCTTTATGAATTAGTGTCCAGGTAAATTTTGACATGTGATGCCACCACCCACTCAATTCACGATGTGCACAACTCTTTTTGACCAATGTCCTCGATCCTGCAAGTTTATTATATATACTACCATAACAAAATCTATCATTAAAAAATATTATATAATAATAATAAATATTAAGTTTATATAAAATTCAAATTATTATATTTATATAAAACACAAATGAATTAAATTTTATTAATCCTAATTTATAAAACCAAATCCATTGATTCTCCATATGTTTGCCTAAAGGAGGAGCAAAATGAAACCCTTCATCATTGTTGAGTGATGTCGAACATCCATCAATAAGATGGAGTTCATGTTCTCAACTTAAAATATAATCATGTCAAGATTTGTAAGTGCTTGGAGGACATGCAATGTTGAGTTTGACACACTAAATAAATTTTCAATGAAAATGTAAATCTTCTTCTTCTATTGAGACGAATAGACGCATAATATAAATAAAATAAAATCCACCCATTATAATAGAGGGGGGAATTCTATGAGAGGAAATGCCCTTTATGCTTCCTGAAGAAAAAATGGTTGTCTTGTTGGAATTAAATTGTCCTTGTTATTTTCCTATTCATTTTCCCTTTTATGTTGACTAAGAAGTTTCATCTTTTTAATTAAATGATGTGTTATAGTGGATCATGAATTGTCCTTACATGTTTGGTAGGTGCATTGAATACATATGTTAGTATAAGACTTCATTGTTTTTGTTAGTTACATGAGATGTTAGTTGTTAATTGTTTATGCTAGGTGCTTGGTATATATGTGCATAAAATACATAGGTTGTCACTATGGTGACACTATGATATTTAGTGGTTAGGGAATTTAGGGGTTATGGGGGATACCTAGGTTCAGGGGGTTACATTTAGGTGGATTAGAGGCTTAGGGGTATAGGGGTTTAGGGTATAAGTGATTCAGGGTTAAGCGGTTTAAGGGTTATGGGGTTAGGGTATTTGGGATTATGGGGTTGGATATGATTCATTTTATGATATTTATTTATGGGCGTATGCCCTTTTTCTCCCCATTTGTCATTTTTCATTTTTGATACTATGTCTAGAGGGAACAAGGAAAATGAACAAGCATTGTTTGTAGAGACCCTTAGTATTATTAATTTCCTTTTTCACACTTTGGGATTGACTTTATATTATTATGTGATATACATATTATGCTTTATAAATAATATATGTCAAACATTTTAGGTTTAAAGGAAGTGTGACCCAATTTTTGTTGAAGTAGTGGAGCTATTATATAGCCATAAAACATGGAATAATAACATGCATATAATGTGTTTTTATTTTATTTTGTAGCCTCAAACATAGCTCATTTATGGAAATATGGGTGATATATTGAAGATGGTTTGTTGGGTTCAGATAGACATGAAGCTAAAGAATGAAACACTTTTATTGACAAGTTGAAATTGAGTTTCTTTTACTTAAAGGAGGAGGAAGATACCTTGGTCTAGTCATGGAAACATACTAGATATTATACTACAAGCCTTCAATACAAGGCCATGTTCTTGAATGAGGACTAAGAAGTAGAGTAAGTGGTGTATTTCTCTGTGAAAAAACACTACTCCTTTGAAAACCAAATTGTTACAGTGAATGGAACTATATAACAAGGTGTCGACTTGGGGTATATTCAAGAAAATATCTTGGCATGGAGCACATTGATCAGGTTTATGTAAATTATTGGAGACATATCTTTAAAAATTTAAAATTTTTTTTGTTGGCTAGTCATTTTTTTCCTACAAAACCAAATACCTTAAAAAATGAAAGTAATCACAAGTTGAAATTAACATTCTTTAATATTTATATATATTATTTATATTATTAAAAATACTTAAAAAATCATAATATGCGTTAAAATTATTTTAGCGCTCAACATAAATATGTCTATAACAATGGTGGTTCTGCATGGCCATTTCGCTTCATGTATTACACATGGATTTCAACATAACCTATATAACGCGACCACTGACGCTGCCATAGAACAGAAGGATATACCCTAGATAATGATAGATGCCCTATTGCAGATCATGGTCGAGGGGTTTTTATGCAATGAAGTGAAGCTTCATTCAGTTTCTGGATAATTGAGGGAAATGACGTCAGTGCGGACAAGATCTTTATGGTTCATTTGGTTTCTCTTTAAACCCTTTTTTGTTGGTTTGAATTCTGAAAACATGGCATGTTTATTTTTTGATTATCTATCTGGGGTTCTTTTATATTCAGGCTCTACCTGGTCAGCACCTTGATTGCTCGAACTTTGAGCTCGTCATTGTCAACAAAGGAGGAACTGGTGTGATATAAATAAGGTTTATATTCATTTTTGTTTGTTTTGTTTTGTTTAAATCGGATAAATTGACTATTAGAAATTTTTTTAATCAAGGAAGAAAATCTTTGTGAAGCGTCATCTTACCGGAGAGTTTGAAAAGAAATATGAGCATGAGTATAGTATTTATACTATCTTTTAATATTAGAGTCTCTGTATGTCTTCTGAAATATTTTGTTCATATTATTTTTTATTTTTCTTGGATACATTAAAATCCCCATTACAGTTATTGTTGAAGTGGTTGGTATTTATATTAAATATAACTAGTGCCATTAGATCACTTCATGGATCGATGTTTTAAAGGCCCTTAGTCATGGACCTCTTAGTTTTAGGGATTAAGGGGTTGTGTTTTCTAGTTGATGGTCATGATATCGATCCTCATATGATGATACTTTATACACAATGCTGATCCCAAATCGATGTAACACTTTCGATCTAGTTGGGGTTTGATTAAATATTTCATGGACAGTCCTTCCTCATAGCTAATGAACAAAATCATTGCTTATGAGTGGAGAAATGGCTAAATATATTCAGTAAATAGTTGGGGTCTCAAGTAACTAAGTTTGTATTTCCCCTGGTAGGACTTAATGATAACAAATAGATTGGATTGATCACCCCTAAGTACTGCCCTAAATGAATCTCCAAGATATTATCTGAAGATGAATTGTTGCGGTTTGGAGGAGATGCTCATATCTGTCTCTTTTTTCTACAGCTACCATTGGTGTTGCAGTCCATCCTCTTGAATTTTTCACAAACTATGGGAATATACACTTTTATTTATTGGGGCATTTGCAATTCATAACACGTAGAGAACAGAGTGCAAACTATGCTGCGAGGTGATCATGAATCTAGTTCCCTCCCCATTTTGTGCAGCTTTAGTCAAACATGGAAAATTAATCTCATTTTGTTTCTTGGAAGATATGTAATTCATGGTACTTATTAAAACTATACGTTAAAGTCCTCGGTAGTCTCACTCCCAAGGGTAAGTGCACAATCCCATCTGACATCAGGTACATGTGCTTACTATTGGAAAAACATGAAATACAAAAATATATATATAACTTAAAAAAAAACCTAACACAATGTACTAACACTAAGGCAGGTTTGTTAGTGACTCTTTTTTAAAGTATTATTTCATTTCTGTTCTCACAACCACCCTTAACATGAAAATCAATTTCCCTTATTTAGTACAAACTTCAAAGACTTAAAACTTTTGTCGAGGAGGACTCAAACAACTATCACGAAAATTTACAAGATTACTACTCTTTGTTTACCACATGTGGGTCCCCTTCCATTCACTGATTCATCTGGGTAACAAGTCGTGACGCAGAAAACTAGAACAGTGCAAAAATTGAACAGCTTCATTGAAAGGAAATTTGCTCTATATACTATATATGATTCATAGCTTCTTCTCTGATAGCGAGGAAACTAGCACAATATTATGAACATCATATGTTGAGGATTATGTTTCTTTGTATAAAAGAAATGTATAATATTTTTAACTCATTATGATCATTTGAACAATATTAAAGGGAATTTTGTAGGCACAATATATATGGTTGCTAGAGAGTCGGTTACACAAATATTGACGTTAAATGCATTCCATTTTTGGATTGAATGCAGCTAAATAGTTTCGAAATAGAACTATGAGTTCCTAATATTGTAGTAGAGGAAGGTGGACTAGAAAATTTTCATGTTATTTTTATTCAAGCTCCTGCCATTCTAGAGGCAGGTCCATCTATTAAAGTTCTAGCTCAATATACTGTTCTCTCAAATGAATCAACAAAGATGTTCTCTACCATAGAAAAAACTGAAAATAAGGTTTGCTATTTGTTCTCTTAATAACATTCCTTGATTATTCAAAATATACTAACCTTGTTATGACTGAGAAAATGAACAGTTAACAATATTAAATGTATAATTGCATGTGGCCTAGATACGTGTACAATTTACTAGCTTAACCTATTGGAGAGTGTGTATGAAGGGTACATTTACTAGTTTAACCTGATGGAGAGTGTGTATAAAGTGTACAATTTAATAGCTTACCCTGATTGATGGGGAGTTTGTATCAACCATTTAGGTGGAATATACACATAATTTTGATTCTATTGTCCAAAAAGAGCTTTCTGATCTATGTGTTGCAAGAACTACTTACATTTTTTATAAGAACCTCTATCAGATGGTTAAGCAGGTATTTGATTTCAATTATGTTTTTTCTGCTAAAACAAATATAATCATAATTCCTTGTTGCTAGATCAAGGTGCACGTCAGTGATATTCCAGCATGTAATCAAAATTAAATTCCATAGGATAGCATCATCCTAGAAATTATTTTTATTGGTTCAGGCATTTCCTTTATTAGTAGCTATTAAGCAGTAGAATTTGGTCAACTTTTCTCAAGTCACCTAGCATATATACTAATATATGTTGTTGGAGGTGGAGAGTTATAGATTTTTTGCAGGAACATATAATATATCAAAAAGCTACCTACTGCTAGTAGGTCATAATTTGTGTACAAATTCCCAAGCCTTGGTATAATCAATTGAAATGAATTGTATATGTTGGATTAGGAGCCAAATTTTAATACCTGCCCAAATCAGAAGTTTTTGACACTCTTTGAAAGCCAGTTTACCATCGTTGAAGGACCTTAAACGTTTTATCTTGGTATGAATACAATTGAGGGTTTCAACTAGGCTATAGACTAGAGTGTAATGTGTAGTCATGTGCATCTCCATGAGGTAGACCACTTTAGCTATTTTAACCAATTACATAGTTAAACCAAAATTTTCTTCGGATATTTATTTATGTAAAGAGTCTTCATTTTTTTGGAGGGTTGTGTTTATTTTTCTCTTATTGTAATCCATTCACCATAGACATTCATAAAAAGGGTTTGTATAATTGTCTCCAGTTGTCAGGAATGTATGGTTCTTTTGTCATCTGGAGATTTCATTATAGGGACCCAGGAAAATTGTATTCGTTGCTTGCAGGAGAGTATGACAAGATGTTTCTTTGGTAAATATAGATACTGTGGATGGATGTGTATTTTTATTGTTAATCGTCCCATTATTTCTTGTTACATGCCCTATTTGATTATTCTCTAGCTTCAACATTAATTAATTAGTAATTTATCTACAGGGAATGGTATTCCTGGCATTTTTCCGAGATGGTTAAGATTATTAATGACAACTATATATATGCATGGGTGGAAAAGTTTATCAAGGATAATTCCACTTTATCGTCTGACTCTTCACCTGAATTAATAGAAATAACTGGAGATGAAGACAAAGCCAAGGATATCATAGAAGCTGCTAAAGCTTCTATGGGTAGAGACTCTAAACAGATAGATACTTGTTTATTGAAATGAAATAATGTTTATTTCAGATGTAATTGAATCACATATCTTAAATCACATAGACTTGGATAAGGCTCAATTGGGTCTTGGGAACAACTACAATGGAGGCAATGTGAAATTCAATGTCAATAGAGTGGATAACATGGTTATACATGCTATTAGTCTTCTCGATATCTTGGAGAAGGACATCCATTATAGGAAATTTGAGGTCTAAAATGGGCCTCCTAAAGAAAAAGATAAAATAATAGTTAAAATAATAAACTAATAATTAAAATAATAAAATAATAGTTATTAATTTTGCAGGAAGAATGAAAAAAACTACTTTTTTTGTTTGTATTTTCGACATATCTCCCTGTGTTTATACTCAAATTATGAGCGGGAGAGCTCGTTGGATGTGGAATATAATTTTGCATCCAACAAGTACCCACACTACATACTTTTAAGTAACCCCTCTACCCCCCAAAAAAGAAATTTCTAAAAAAATGTGATGATGAGATCATCATCATATTTTTTCAGGAATTTCTTGTTTTTGGGGTAGCGAGGTTCGTCAAAAGTATGCAATGTGGGTACTTGTTGGATGTAGAATTAAATTTTTCATCCAACAAGCTTTCCCACCTGAAATTTGAGTAAAAACACAGGGAGATATGTTGAAAATACGGACAAAAAAAAGTAGTTTTCTTTTATGAGAAATATGTCAATTCAACCATTATGGGTGACTCATTTTATTGAAATTCTATTGGTTCTTGAATTCCCACTCACAAAATTTATTATTGGCGCATTTTCTTATAAGGCCCATTTTAGACCCCATATTTCCTCTAATGAACACCTTCTGCATTAGAGTAAGGTATTGCAAGTTTAAACTTGGTATTGTTTTTACTTTTTTGGGGGTTTTATATGAAACAACATTTAAGATAGTTCAGTTAGGTTCAATTCTAACAGCTATCAAGTTGAGGTCAATTTCCCGTAATTGTATTTTAATTCTTTAGTTAGGACTCGTGAATCATATTTATACTGAAAGGTAAAAGGATTTGTTTATTAACTTAGATTTTTGAATGCTTATCAACCCATGGGATTTTTTATAGCTAGTATTATCTCATTAACATTTGAAATAAGTATAATCAGTTGAAAAGGAAAACTGCAATTATTTTGGTAAAAGAAAAAAAATTAATTAAATTGCATATTTAAAATATAAGATTCAAACAGAGAACAACTGCGATGATAGTTATAAATTGAATCAGTGCTATGTAACGTATAGACTAGAGTGTAATGTGTAGTCATGTGCATCTCCACGAGGTAGATCACTTTAGTTATTTTAACCAATTACATAGTTAAACCAAAATTTTCTCTGTATCTTTATTTATGTAAAGAGTCTTCATTTTTTTGGAGGGTTATGTTTTTTTTTCTCTTATTGTAATCCATTCACAATAGACATTCATAAAAAGGTTTTGTATAATTGTCTCCAGTGGTCAAGAATGTATTGTTCTTTTTCTCTTCTGGAGCTTTCATAATAAGGACCGAGGAAAATTGTCTTTGTTTCTTGCAAGCCAGTATGATAAGGTGTTTCTTTCGTCAATATAGATAATGTGGATGGATGTGTATTTTTATAGTTAATCATCCTATTATTTCTTGTTGTATGCCCTATTTGATGATTCTCTAGCATTAATTAGTATCTTATCTGCAGTGAATGGTATTAATGGCATTTTCCTGAGCTGGTTAATTTTGTTAATGACAACTATATATATTCATGGGTGGAAAAGTTTGTAAACAATAAGTCATATTTATTGGTTGACTCTACCTGAATTAATAAAAATAACTACAGATGAAGAGAAATCCAAGGATATCATAAAAGCTTCTAAATATTCCATGGGTACAGACTCCAATCAGATAGATACTTGTTTATTGAAATGAAAAAATGCTTATTTTAGTTGTAATTGAATCACATATCGTGAATCATGTAGACATAGAGAAGGCTTAGTTGGGTCTTGGGAACAACTACATCAGAGCCAATGTGAAATTCAATGTCAATAGAGTGGATAACATGGTTATATAGGCTATTAGTCTTCTCGATACCTTGGACAAGGACATCAACACCTTCTCCATGAGAGTAAGGTATTGGAAGTTTAAACTTAGTATTGTTTTTACTTTTTTTGGGGTTTTATATGAAACAACATTTAAGATAGTTCAGTCAGGGTCAATTCTAATAGTTGTCAAGTTGAGGTCAATTTCCCATAAGTGTCTTTTAATTATTTAGCTAGGACTCATGAATCCTATTTATATTGAAAGGTAAAAGGATCTGTTTATTAACTTAGATTTTTGAATGCTTATCATCCCATGGGATTGTTTATAGCTAGTATTATCTCGATAACATTTGAAATAAGTATATTTAGTTGAAAAGGAAAACTTAAATTATTTTGGTAAATGAAAAAAAATTAATTAAAGTGCATATTTAAAATATAAGATTCAAATAGAAAACAACTGCGATCAGAGTTATAAATTGAATCAATGCTATGTAACAAAATGGGTAACCAATCATGAACTAGTTCTAATTACCTTTAGAACTAATACCTAATGGGTTAGTTTATGGGGTATCTTTCATCAAATGATAAATATTTGATTACCAATATGCTTTTCTATTTCCATTGATTCACATTGATAGACATTTCAAATAAGGTTCATTTTCATCTCTCCAATGCTTTCCTCACCATCCTTTTCATCTTCATATAATGAAAACCTCTTAAAAATTCAGGAGGGGAAATTATTGGCTAAGCTCACAAGGTGATTCCATTTTTAGTTGTTCATAAGACAACTGATAACACCAGATTTATATCTCTGGTTCAGTTTCCTCTTAATACTTGGCACTTCATAAGATAGCTGATAATAATTTAGGTCTATTGTTCAATTTCCTCTTCATACTTGGCACTTACTAACTTTACAATTGGCTAACGAGGTAGTTAAGGCCTTGATGATCCATGTTCTTGTAGTAAGTACTACCTAGATTCTAGGCTTAAACCATGAGGTGTTAAAATATTGATAACTGACATTCTAGGACTAGTAATTGTACAAAAATAGGGTACACACTAGAGTGTAATGTGTAGTCATATGCATGTCCATGAGGTAGATCACTTTAGTTATGTTAACCAATTACATAGTGTTAGAGCTTATTTTACCACACATGGTAGATCACACATTTATGGCCTTCCCTGTCCCTCTGCAGACTCTTTGGACCCCATGGACCATTTTTTTATGTTTGATGTTTCCAATATCATCCCTAAAAACACCTGTTATTTTCTATACACAAATTTTTAACCCTTTCTCGCACATACACATGGATATAACCCATGTACATCGAGATGTGTGCAAAAGGCGAAATATTTTTGGAGTTTTCCTTGATGTGGATCTAAGTCACTTGTCTCCTAGCCTTCCATATGACTCAAGATCACTTGGATTCAACCTTCCATTAACCAATTGAAGCACTATATAAGGAACCCTTTGGATACATTGTCAGGGTAGGAACTGAAGAGCAAGAAAACTATAGTCCATTGTTGCCATAGCTTATACTTGAATCTGCATCACTTTGTCCCTTGGAGCACTTGGTGTTATTCCCAAGCTTGATTTTTCTTGTGAGTTTTCTATCAAGAGATGGAGGATTGAGGTGGTGGAGGCCCAGGTGGAGGACTCAGTTTCTCCGGTTCACAAACATGCCGACAGAGGTTGTCATTCATGTAATCTCTGATTTATATTAATATAAATATATTGTCCTTTCCAATGATGTGCATTTAAATGAATATTGAATGCATGGATTCTTTTAATTGCTTATACATTATTGATTATATATGATAGAGTAGGTCTAACACCATTATATAGCATGCTTGTCTTATTTGCTGATCGTTGAGAGAGCAAATTTTTAACACAAGCGGGACTGGAAAACCTCAATGGGGAACTACATCAACCATATGGAATAAGGTATGTTTTGAGATCCTTTAGTGTTAGATGTTTAATTTCTCTTACATATTGGGAATGGATTGATTTTTGCAGTTACTTTGTCTATTGTGGTACACCCCAAGCCATAGGAATTTTTATCCATAACAGGATTGGCAATCATACTGGGGAGTTCCTAGTCATTTCATTTGAGGGTTTTGTACGCATTCAATGTTCTTGAATTGCTCTGATTTCTCTGTTTTTGAGTCAGGTTTGGGGGAATGTTTGCCCAATACTATCTTATAGGAGTAAATTTTGTCTCATCTTGTCTATTTTCCTTCTTTTTTATATCTTTTTCTTCCTGTACGTGGTTTTTTCCTTCACAGTTGCGTGTACACACAGGCTTTCTTGGAATAGCCGCGTATATACACGGATTTTCTACAAGCAGTTGCATATGCCATGTTTTTTTATTTTTGGGGAAGATTAAGTGTTGCTAGGTGAGTTTGGATGATTTTTGAGTCTTCTTGGATGCTTCTGGAGTCTGTATACACCCTTATTTCTGACTAGAGATGCTTTTTAGTTTAAATTTTTGAAAACGTTCCTGTCATTTTATTTTCTATTTTTTGTTTTGGGATTAGTGCATTAGGTCTCTTTTACCTTAGTGATTTTCTTCAGTGTTTTCTGGTAGTGCTTGCAAAGTCTAGGGGTTGTAGAGTCATACCTTTTCTTTTTATCTCATTTAATTCAAAAAATACAAAAACATTTGCTTTTTGCATCACTATGCATTGTTTGAATTTTGCATTTGCATGGTACTTGCATTAGGTGTGCTTGGATATTATTAGTCAGATTTTTATATAGGAATGATTGCATATTCATTTGAAGAAAAATTTTGCACTTCACGTAGTAGCATACTCTGTTCTTCATTTGACACAATGCATTTGCATTAATTGTTAGGTGTGCATTTTACTTCTTGTTGCATCATAACATCATTAGTTGCACAACCATTTTCCCTTTTGAGTAATAATCCAATTAAAATCAATGCATAATAAAATGAATTGCACTCTTTTCTTTTATAGGGTGCACCAACAAGATTAGGTTTTAGTGTCTTGGAATAGTTCATTGTGAGTAAATTCTCCAAGACCACTAAACGAAACATTTATGTGTCTGTCCAGGTGAGAGTACGAAATTTATTTATATAATTAGTGTTCTTAGGATCCTCCTCTTACAAGGGATTTAAGCACAAGGCAATGTGAGCGGTTATTATTGGGATGTCCCCTAGTTGTAACTGAGTAGCACCAAAAATATTTCCAGGATTGTATTCGAATCTGGGGGCTCTTTCTGTTAATGTATTTTTAACTTCAAAATGTATTCATCCATATATATTATGTATTGTACCCCAATGTTTATTCTAGGATGTGTCTATAATGTATTTCAATGATGTCAATCCCCAATGTTCCTATCGAGAGGTTCTATAATGTAAACAAGTCATGTCAATCCATTGTGGGTAACCCTCTTATTGGTCAAGGGTTAAAGTCCATGTAGTTGTGGGGCCATAGGGTTATTAGACTATCCTAGAGAAGTAAAACCTAGGTAAGTCATTGTAAGTCAGGGAAATAGTCCCCACCATTACGTTAAGGATAAACCCCCTTGTTGGTTAGAGGAGGAAAAGTCCCCACAAGTTGTGGGGCACTAGCGTTATTAGACACTCCTAGAGATGTCATATCTAGTAAGTAATTGTTAAGTGAGGATGACATGTTGGAGTGGGATTCAAGTGAATGAAATAATATAAATAGAGAATGATCATATCTATTTATCACACACACTCACTCATTGGGGTGCATGAGTGAGAAAGAAGCTGTTGGGACAAGAGAGAGACTACTGTTGTCGAGAGATCATCTTTATGTTTTTCAAGTTTTACTTTTGGTGCTAATTCTATCTCTGAGAAAGCTGCATGGTTTTCTCCTTTATGGTCTCCCCAAGGAAAATTATTTGTCTCTTGTCTCTTGTGTTTTATTGCTGTGCATGTGATTCTCTTAGTTAAATATCCTAAGATCATAATGCTAGCTTGAATGATAAAAATCTAACATGGAAATAGAGTTAACCTAAGACGAAGGCATTGTGCAGCTGTAGAAGCTATGGATTCGTACATTTTGGGTCTCTCTCCACAATCCATCAGCAAAAGTATGCTAGACTAACTCTCCATTGAGGGGTGCATCTTTCTATTGAAGCGGAATTCGATTCTGATCTTTTTTTAATTTTTGGTGCAGGAAATTAGGGCTTCTTACAGAAGAGGAATTTTTGAGTGAGCCTGGCATAGGATTGATATCCTCATAAAAATAGAATTTTAGAGACCTGGGTCGATATTTTTGGTTGTATGAAACTCGAGGAAAGTCAAACCCTAGTTTGACCCCAAGATGGCAAAACCCTAAAATATTAAAAGTGATAAGTTTTGGTAGATTCTCTATATCACGGAATCAGAGATGGATCAGGAGCTAAAAATTGTAGAGGCTGAATATAAAATATGTATTTACACTATGTCCAAAATTCATCCTCATATTCACTATTTTTTGGGAGATATGATCCCTCCAAGTTAGGGTTCCATCCTCTTCGAGGATTCCTCCATAAGCGGGACACCTGGGGCGAATTGCTATATATCATAGCTACAAAGGTCCAAATGAAATTTATGAAGAATGTCTAGAAAGGGTACAGAATATCATTTCAGTGGTCCAAGTTTCATACCCAGAAGATGAAACAGTGATAGGTGTAAGTTCATATAACTTTTTTGTTTTGAACAGTTCTGTAACAAGTCACCTTCAGAAAATTATAATAAGTCCCACTTTGTGAAACCTATGGTTTTGGATCAAGGATAGGAGAGGTTACCTCAGTATGAAGTTTCAGACACAGACGAGCAGTGATTTTGGAGATACCGTAGAAACAGTAACAGGCATTTCTGCAGGAGAAATTGGAAAACTAGGGCTTCCTGTTCCTAGAGCTTCCCTCCACTGTTTTCAAAAAAGGAGTACATTGAACAACTCAATTTGAATATATATATATTTCTATCCAATCATATCTGAAATATTCCAAGTTTTGAAAATTAATTTTTCTCTAACAAACCCTAGATCAGCCAGCTCTGGAACCAGGACAGACACCTTAAATCGGTAAGATCTAACCTTTTGTTATTTTCATTTTAGGTTCTCATTTCCAAGATATCTATCACATTATATAGATGATAAGGTTGGTGAAGTTGAAAACTTCCAAGCATGGAAGTATATGATCTCTCTGAAGAAAATGAATTGGACACCTACATGAGTAGAGAGGTTCCAGTTCCAGAGGGAGATGAGACTAAAAGCCTTACACAAGAAGAACTTGGTCAAGGCCAAGAAGATCATTGATGATTCAATCATGGATCACCTTGTACCACAAGTATCTTCCCTAAAGACACAGAATATGTTTGATTCCTTGACCAAGATATTTGAAGAGAAGAACATAAATCTAAATATGACTTTGAGAAAACAGTTCAAGAATGTGAAGATTCAGAATGCAGAGAACATACAGTCATACCTTACAAGAGTCTCTCAAATCAAAGAACAACTTGTAGTATTAGAAGAAGAAGTCAAGAATGCATAAGTTGTGATAGACACCATGAATGGCCTCCCAGTATCATGGGATTCATTCAAGGAATGTGTGCTAGAAGGAAGTGATTACTTGTAGAAATATTTCCGGGAAGAGCACACACAAGAATATGATCAAATCATAGTAAGAGAAAAGAAGATGGGAAGATCAACCTCTCAACATCCAAAGAAGACCCCTCAAGTGATGAGGAATATGAAGAACTCAACTCTTGAAAAACATATTATCCATCTTAGCATTTGGATGAGAAAAGATGCTATTATGAATAAAGAAGATGATGAAGCTGAAGGATCAAGAAGGAGTCTACCCACGAAACAAATAAAGATAAGTATTCAATTGTCATTTCATGATATTGTTTCGATATGCATTTGTTTATATTTAGTTGATGTATTATGCATGATAGAATGTTTGCATTAATGACGGTATACTACTAATATGCATGTGATGGGTAAGTAGCTCATGGTGCTATACAACTCTCCATTGTTGCTTATCTAGAATGAAACCTTTTTGCTAACATATTCAATTAGTGCACAATCTCAATGTTGTCTTGATAGAGATGGAAGGCATCTAGAAAGTTTCTGTGAGATATGGATGAATGTTGTATTGGCTAAAGTAGTTGCATGATGATATATTTATGCATAAGAATTTTCCAGAATGAATACTCCTTATGAAATGTTTCTAACGATACAAATGCATTTGACTTGTAGGAAAGATCACATACATAATTGCCTACAAGCAAATAAGGATGACACTTGCTCCAAAGAACAAGTGACGATAGTTCAAGATGAAGAATAATTTGATGAATGTAGCGACATCATTGATGCAGAACCTTCCAGCTATGAAGAAGTAACCAAGAAGAAAGGGAATACCAGTTCAAGAAGAATGATGTCTAGGATGTAGTATTAATACGTGAAGGGAGGTTTGTAGTTCCACGATGCAGTAGATGGAAACATTGTGGGATACAAGGCAAGATTCGTAGCACAAAGATTCTCATCAAAAGAAGGCATAGACTATGAAGAGCCATTTGCAACCAGTGGGAATTGAACACATACATGGTGAGCTTGATGAATACCTTAACCTTTGCTACAAGGTTGAAGATGAAAGTTTATACACTAGATGGATACATAGAATATTAGTAGCATAGGAAGCTACTTGTCACTTTGGTACAGAATATTTCAATGCATAGAGTATGGAAGACAGAGGGAATATGATGCTCTTGTTTAGAGGAAGTAACTACAGAATATCTTGAGGTTTGACATGGTACGACATGCTGGATATATTATTGATGACTCTAGTATTTACTGAGACTAAAGTGGATTCCAACCTTTGCTTCAAGGTTGAAGATGGAAGACCAGTGATGCTTTTGTTATGTGTCGATGCACTATTTACTAGGCATGGAGGTGTGGACAAGGGAAATATGCAGTAGAGATCTTGAAGAGGTTCAGGATGATGGACTGCAAGGCCATGACCACACTTATGGAATCGAACCTGAAGGTATTGAGTGATGCTTCATCAGAGACGGTTGATGCTACAATGTATCATCAGATGATTGAGTCCTTAATGTACTTGATGAACAAGAGACAAGATATTTGATTTGCTGTGAACACCTTGAGCTAGTTCTTGATAGATCTGAGACATGTTCACTTGATTGCTGCAAAGCATATTCTGAGGTACCTGATGGGTACAGTTGATTATGGGCTCAAGTATGAGGCAAATCAGAACATTAACCTAGAGGGTTATGTTGATTCAGATCGGGCAGGAAGTGCCATCGATAGGAAGAACACTTCAGGGTGCTGCTTCAGTATGGGATCATGTGTGATCTCTTGGTTTAGCAAGAAGTAGTCCTATGTGGCACTGAGTACATCTGAAGCAGAGTATGTCACAGCTTATTCAGCTAGTTGTGAGGCAGTATGGCTAAGGAAGATATTGTCTAGTTTATTTGATCTCTAGTTGGATGTTATTTGTATATATTGTGACAATGAGAGTTGTGTGAAGTTGTCAGAGAACTCAGTGTTCCATAACAATTCGAAGCATATTGAGATCAAGTATCACTATATCAGGGATATGGTGTAGAGGGGAGCAGTGAAGCTCCAGTATGTTGCGACGGATGAAAAAATAGCGGATGTGTTGACAAAGCCATTAGCCAGAGTGAAGTTTGAGTAGTTCAGGGAGAAGCTTGGTGTTCTCCAGATCGAGGTTCCTTCCAAGGGGAAGTGATGAGTTCGTGAGTGATTTTGACATAGTGAGAGGATTGGTTCCTTCCATGGTCAGATGTAAGGGCTGAGCCATTCTATCATGGTGAGAGGATTGGTTCCTTCCATGTCAAATATGAGTGTTGATCCATTTTGATATGACTGTAGGATTGGTTCCTACATGATCAAATATAAGGGCTATTTCCATTCTTTGAATGGAGGTGCCTGGTCAATTACCAGGAATACGCGGTCTAGGACTGAGGGCCATTCTGATATGACTGTGAGATGTAGTCTTAAATGATCAGATGTGAGTGCATGGCCATTATAATTTGATTGAGGGATGTGTTTTCACTTGATCAATTATAAGGGTTGTTGCCATTTTGTCATGGTGGGAGGATTGGTTCCTTCCATGTTAGATGTGAGTGCTAGCCATTCTGACTTAGGGTAAAATATAAGGGCTACTACCATCCTCTGAATGGAGGCACCTCGTCAATTACCAGGAATACTCAGTCTTGGACTAAGAGCCATTCTGATGTGATTGTGGGATTGGTTCCCACATGATCAGATGTAAGTGCAGAGCCTTTCCATAGATGATGCTAGGTGTGTCCTATCATGCTGGTGGATGTGATTGTTGGCCTTTCCACAGATGATAGTAGGTGTGTCCTATCATTTTGGTGGATGTGAGTGCTATGCCTTTTCCTAGATGGTAGTAGGTGTGTCCTATCATGTTGGTGGTTGTAAGTGTTGAGCATTTTCACAAATTATAGTTGGTGTGTCCTATCATGCTAGTGAATGTAAGTGTTGGGCCTTTTTCACATGACTAGATTGGTTCCTATCATGGTCAGATATGAGTGATGGGAATGCCTTTTTTAGATGTTGTTGGATGTGTTCCTCTCATGGTCATATGTAAGTCCTGGGTGGGATATTCTGAATTAGGGTCAGATATAAGCACTAAAGAAGACCTACATGGAGGCTAGGCCTACAACAAACATGAAAAGGGGCTGGCTCTATAAAACTTCCTGTGAGGAGAAGAATCATGAGATAGCACCCATGATGATGATCCAACAGTGATGATCCAGATCTAGTGATAATGATCTAGATTGAGTGATGATCTAGATCTAGTGATGACGATCCAGATCGAGTGATGATCCAGATTCAGTGATGATGATCCAGATCGAGTGATGATCTAGATCCAGTGATGATGATCCAAATCGAGTGATGATCTAGATCCAGTGATGATGATCCAGATCGAGTGATGATCTAGATCTAGCGATGATGATCCAGATTGAGTGATGATCCAGATCCAGATGAAGATGAATTGAAGATGAATATGACTTGAAGATGAAGATGAAGATAAATCAATGATGATCCAGATGATACATAGAAGAAGACTTGTGCTGATAAATTGTGTCAAGAGAATACCTTCCTAGTTAAGAGGGAGTGTTAATGTATTTGTAACTTCAGAATGTATTCATCTGTATATATTATGTATTGTACCCCGATGTTTATTCCAAGATATTTATATAATGTATTTTATTCATGTTATGCCCCGATGTTCCTATCGATAGGTTTTATAATGTAAACAAGTCATGTCAATCCATTGTGGATAACTATCCTATTGGTCAAGGGTTAAAGTCCTTGTAGTTTTGGGGCCATAGGGTTATTAGACTATCCTAGAGAAGTCAAACCTAGGTGAGTCATTGTAAGTCAGGGCAATAGTCCCCACCATTGCATTAAGGATAAACCTCATTGTTGGTCGAAGGAGGCAAAGTCCCCACAAGTTGTGGGGCACTAGGGTAATTAAACACTCCTAAATATGTCGGATCTAGTAATTAATTGTTAAGTGAGGAAGACATGTTGGAGTGGGCTTCAAGTGAATGAAAGAATATAAATAGAGAGTGATCCTCTCTATTTATCACACACACACACTCATTTGGGTGCATGAGTGAGAGAGAAGTTGCAATGACAAGAGAGAGACTACTGTTGTCAGGAGATCATCTTTATATTTTTTGAGTTTTACTTTTAGTGTTGATTCTATCTCTGAGGAAGTTGCAGGATTTTCACCTTTATGGTTTCTCTGAGGAAAATTATTTGTGTCTCTTGTCTCTTGTGTTTTATTGTTTTGCATGTTATTCTCTCAGTTAAAGATCCTAAGATCATAATGCTAGCTTGAATGATAAAAATATAACACTTTCGAGAGTTTTAGGATTTGCTACCCTACCCATACGGTCAATCTCACCTACGACTGTCCACCTAAGAATTGATTATACTGAGGTGACCTTAGTTTCCTTACCTAGGTTATTGAGGGGGTGCTTTGCAGAGGTTGTTCTACAGGTGTCCTAGCCAGGTAAGGGTCGGATAGCACAGTCACTATATGCATTGAAGCTGAGGGCCACTATAATTGGTTACGAACCTCTGCTTGTTGTGTATGGGAGTCTCAAGCCTATCCTAGGACAAACATACCTGCCTCATTTGGGAGCTCACATATCCTACCCATTTTTCTCTTATGATTTGGATTTACATTTTATAGGTGTATGCTCTGTGCATGCTAGTTTTCCTAGGGTTTTCATAATTAGATTGAGTCTTTTCATTTTTTTTGAGTCATTGTGGATTCAGGCGCGACACTTTTCCATTCTCATCGTTTAGCAGGACTTCCACCTTCCTCGTCTCCTCCTCCTTTGGGAGAGAGAAAAATACAATCCGAGTGGAATACTTCTCACTTTGATTCCAACACTATGGGAGATCATAAGGATGAGATTCCAGAGATGTCCTCTCCACCTCATGAGTTTGGGGAGGAAGATCCTACTTCTGTATATGTTCCTTCACCGAAAATACCTTTACAATTAGGCTATGATCCCTAATTCACAGGCCGTCGGTATTGGTTACCCGGTGATGAGACTCATTATGAACCAACAAGCACTAGTCATGTTCATTATGGCATGTCTGATATCCCTGCACCCGATCTGACACATCATGTCAAGTCAGAAGTTGAACCTAGCACTACGCCTGGGGGCACTCCTATTCCTTTCCATGCGGAGAGATTTGGTAGCACTAGTCCCATTGCACCTTCCATCCCAGTGGTGCAAGAAACCTCACATGTCTATCCTAGACCTAGTGTTAGTAATCATATGTGGATACCTTAACTGAAATGAGTGACCATTCGAAACACCACTTACATTCCTTCACATGTCCCTTCGTCCTTGAACCCTACTCATTTGAATGCATTTTTGACAACCCTTCCTCCCCCTCATTCACATGGTCTTTCAAGTCGAAATATCACCACTAGCCATGTTCATACTGTGACTACTCATACAATACTATCTCAGAGTCAAGTACCTCCTATTGTTTCCATAGGTCCCTATTTTTGGATCATCTTATGGTCCATCTCAAGGAGTTCCCCATATCCCTAACTATGGAAATTCTCATTGGAGATCCCATGGGACACCTTATGGAGCTTCTCATGGACCGCAGTATTGACAAAACTATCAACCCTATGGGTACAGGTATCGAAAACCTACTTACTCTTCCAATTATGGATTTGTAGCACCACATAATCAAGGTACTTCACATCACAATGCTTCCATGTAGCCCTATAAGGGTCAAATGGGAGGAGGTTATTTTGGCCAAGGCCATGGTATTTATAGCAATCATCCTTACATGAACCATAACTATCAAGGAGAGTGGCATAGACCAGCTCAACCTAGGATCGCTTTCCTCGTAACATTGAACTTACCTGACTTATCGAGACTTATGAATGATCCAGTATCTCATGACCCATCCTGGCCGACCATCCCTAAAAAGCTTCCTTCAGACATTCCCAAGTTCAAGGGCAAAGCTGGAGAAAATACTAGTGAGCATGTCACTACTCTTCACCTTTGGTGCTCTTTCAATTCCTTGCATGAGGATTCAATCCGTTTGAGGCTATTTGAATGCACCCTCACTGAGCCTATAGTGAAGTGGTATATAGAGTTACCAAGGGGGGAATTATTTTTATTTGATGACCTTCCCATGACTTTCCTCAATCACTTTTAGCTACCCATATGTTAGGACATTGGTACCGAACTCTTGTCAACATTTTGACAAGATAAAGCCACACATATCTCGGATCATATTAAAGAGTGGCATAGATAGAAGTGGTTGATTAAATCCTTTATACCACTGGAATTTCTCCTTGAGTGGTTCCTCAAGTCATTGTTACCTTACATCGCGAAGGATGTTTCTACATCCAGAGTCCAAACCAAGGAACAAGCAATATTTAGGGCACAAGAGTTGGATTTTATCTACGCTTAATCCGGACTTTTCTATGAGGTTATACCTAATGCTCTGTGATCTAGTTTTGATCCCAATATCAATACTAGGCCACATGCCAATGGCATTGTGGGCTGTACAAGTTCCAAACCTACAGATTCGGTTGTGAAACAAGTGATCCAAATGTCAATTAATCAATCCGTGTTGGGACAAGCCATGGCTTCATATCAACCTACCCAATTGGTGAGAGTACTTTCTATGCAATCGTCAGACCAGAAGGGAAACCAACAACTCAGAAGGAATAAGAAAAAATGAAAAAATAATCATAAGGGTGGGAATAAGAATGAAAATGATAATTATAATGACAAGAACACTTGTAATGCTGGGGGGGGGGACAACTAGACTAAATGTAAGGTAAAGTTTCCTTGCAAGTTGTGTAAGGAGTACCACCTCACTCACTTGTGCCCTCATATGGAAGATGCCTCAAGATTCATATCATAGGGCCCAGCCGTACTAACTAATCCTTTACCCAATAATATAAATATGAACTCGAGGACCATTGATCTTGATTGTGCCTTGGGTGGAGATCAAAATCCACCGGAGGCCAATACTAGTCATTGTTAGTTTTTCAACATTAAGCTAGAATTATGTTATGATATTTACTGAGAGAATAACAAGTACAGCAATAAAGCACAAGCACATCATAAGAAACAAGAGACACAAAGATTTTTCCTCGAGGAAACCATAAAGGAGAAAATCCTGCAACTTCCTCAGAGATAGATTCAGCACCAAAATAGTAAAAGCCCCAAAACAATAAGATGCACTCTCGACAGCAGTAGTCTTCTTCTTGTCTAGTCCCAGTGTATTTCCTTCCTCACTAATGCACCACACTTGAGTGAGTGAGTGATGTGTATGATAAATAGAGAGACTCACTCTCTATTTATATTCTTTCATTCACTTGAAGTGCACTCAATCATGTCGGCCTCACTTAACAATTACTTAGTAGAGCCGACATCTCTAGGAGTGTCTAATAACCCTAGTGCCTTGAAACTATGGGGACTTTAACAATGACTTGACATGACTTATTTACATTATTTATCCTCCCAGTCAGAACATCGAGGTATGACAACATGACTCAAATACATAATAGATACATCCCAGAATAAACATCGGGTTACAATACATAAGATACATAGATGAATAGATTCTAAAGTTACAAATACATCAACACTCCCTCTTAACTGGGAAGGTATTCTTTCGACACAATTTTCAGAACTGGTCTTCTTCTCTGTATCCGCTGGATCATCTCATCTTCAATTCATCTTCATCTTCAAGTCATCTTTGTATTTAAGTCATCTTCGTCTTCAAGTCTTCTTAATCATTGGATCTGGATCATCATGGGACATCATCATTGGATCTAGATCATCACTCGATATGGATCATCACTAGCTATCATCAGTGGATCTGGATCATCACTCGATCTGGATCATCACTGCTGGATAATCATGACTGGATTTGGATCATCTCTGGATCTGGATCATCACTGGATCTGGATCATCACTGGTGCTATCTCATGATTCTTCTCGTCACAGGAAGTTCTACAGAGCCATCCCTTTTTCATGCTAGTTGTAGGCCTAGCCATCATGTAGGTCTTTTCCTAGCACTTACATCTGACCTACTCATCAGAAAGGCAGGCCCAGCACTTACATTTGACCTACTTGTCAGAAAGACATGCCCAACACTCACATCTGATCATATAGGAACCAATCCTATAATCACATCAGAAAGGCCCAGCACTCACATTCACCAGCATGGTAGGAACATCTACTACCATCTATGAAATGGCTTTGCACTTACATCTGACCTACTCGTCAGAAAGGCACAGAACTCACATCCATCCAGGTTGGAACACATCCTACTCATAATGATGGAAGTGTTTTGTACTTCCATCCAGGATAGAACACATCCTACTCACAATGATGGAATATTTTCCCACTTTCTTCCAGGATGGAACACATCCTTCTCACAATGATGAAAGACTCCCATCTAGGCTAGAACACATCCTACTCACAGTGATGAGAGATTTCAACACTTACATTCATCTAGGCGGGAACACATCCTGCTCACAGTGATGAAAAGGCTCTGCACTTACATCCATCTAGGTGGGAACACATCCTTCTCACAGTGATGGAAGGGCTTGCACTCACATCTGATCATGAGGGAACACATCCCAAAAATCATATCAGAATGGCCCCCAATCCTCGACCAAGCTACCCGGTAACTGACCAGGTGCCTCCACTCTCAGAATGGGAGTTGCACTTATATCCGACCTGCTCGTCGGAATGGCCAACATTCACATCTGACATGGAAGGAACTTAATCCTTTAGCCATGACAAAATTCTTCAGCCCTTACATCTGATCAAGTGGGAACACATCCCTCTATCACATCAGAATGGCTACTCAGTCCTACACTGAGTGATCCTAGGAACTGACCAGGTGCCTCCATTCCTAGAATGGAGATTTCCCTTACATTTGTCCTACTCAATAGAATGGCCAGCACTCATATCTGACATGGAAGGGAACAACCCTATCACCATGATAGAATGGCTCAGCCCTTACATCTAACCATGGAAGGAACCAATCCTCTCACCATGTCAGAATGGCTATGGGTCTCATCGCTTTCTCTTGGAGGGAACCTCGATCTGGAGAACACCAAGCCTCTCCCTGAAGTACTCGAACTTTAGTATAGCCAATGGCTTCGTTAATAAATCAGCTATCTGTTCCTCCATCGCAACATACTGGAGCTTCACTGCTCCTATCTACACCATATCCCTGATATAGTGATACTTGATCTCGATATTCTTCGACTTGTCATGGAACACTGGATTCTCTAACAACTTCATGCAACTTTGGTTGTCACAATGTATACAAGTAGCATCCAACTGGAGATCAAATATATCAGATAGTAGCTTCCGCAGCCATACTACCTCACAAACTAGATGAACAAGTTGCGACATACTCTGCTTCAGCTGTACTCAGTGCCACACAGGATTGCTTCCTGCTAAACCAAGAGATCACATACGATCCCATACTGAAGCAACATCATTAAGTACTATTCCTGTCGATGGCGCTGCCTGCCCAATCTGAATCAACATAACCCTCTAGGTTAATCTTTTGATTTGCATCGTACTTGAGCCCATAATCAATTGTACCCTTCAGGTACCTCAGAACATGCTTTGCAGCAATCAAGTGAATACTTCTCAGATCTGTCAAGTACTGGCTCAAGGTGTTCATAGCAAAGCAAATGTCTGGTCTCATGTTCGTCAGGTACATCAATGACCCAATCATCTGATGATACATTGTAGCATCAATTGAGTCTGATGAGGCATCACTCAATAGCTTCAAGTTCGATGCCATAGGTGTGGCCATAGCTTTGTAGTCCATCCAACCCAAACCTCTTCAGGATCTCTACTGCATACTTCCCTTGTCCAAGGAAGATTCCATATGTACTCGGCCACACCTCCATACCTAGAAAGTAATGCATCATCCCCAATTCCTTCATTTCAAACTCAGCAGCAAGATTTCTCTTCGTATCAGCAATCAACCCATCTGTACCTGTCACAAATAGATCATCTACATACAGTAGGAGCATTACTGGGTTGCCATATTCAACCTTGTAGTAAATGTTGGAATCTGCTTTACTCTTGGTAAAGCCCAAGCTGGGTAGAAAGCTGTCAATTCTGTCGTACCAAGTCCTGGGTGCCTGTTTCAAACCATATAGGGATTTCTTCATTTTGCATACATGAGAATGTCTATCATGTGTCTCAAAACCGAGTGGTTGTTCTACATACACTTCCTCTTCTACTACACCATTCAAGAATGCAGTCTTGACATCGATCTGGTGTATCTTCCATTTCATCACTGCAGCTAGAACAAGTACTGATCTGATGGAAGTGTGTCTGGCTACAGGTGCAAAGGTTTCTTCATATTCTATTCCTTCTTTTTGAGAGAAACCCTGAGATACAAATATTTCCTTATAATTTTCAATGCTACCATCTGCAACATGCTTAATCTTGTAGATCCATTTGGAAGTTACAATTGAATTCCCTTCTGGTCTTGGGACAACATTCCAAACATCATCCTTCATGATCGATTGATATTCTTCAATCATGGCATCCTTCCATTCTTTCTATTTTACTACTTATTCATAACTGGAAGGTTCTTTATTAATAAAATCACATAGTAAAGCTACATACCCGGAATTGGATCTGGTTCTCTTTCTTTCTCTGTGATTCTCTTCTGGATCCCCATATCTTTCTGCACCTTGGATAAGTTCATGTACCCAAGCAGGTTTCCTCTTATGAGGATTCTTCTCCAGAGTTGGATCTATATTTCATTTTGGTTCCTAAAACTCTCGATCTTCTTCTTGAGCTTCTTTGTCCATGATTGTATCATGAATTTTGGGTACTTAAGCTTCTGCTTCTTCAGGTTCTTCAGCAGGTCTCTTTTTGGATTTGATGTAAGTTGTGCCTTCATCAAATGTCACATCCCTCCTGATGTCAATCTTCTTGTATCCTGGGAAATAGATTCTGTAATCCTTCGAGCTTTCAGAGTATCCCACAAATATGCCCTGCTTTCCTGAAGCATCTAATTTTGTTCTCTTCTCTTTTGGAATGTGTATGTACACAGGACAACCGAATATTCTGATATGGCTGAATTTTGGTTTCTTGCCGGAGAAGACTTCTTCAGGAGTCTTTTTTTTGAGTACTCTATGTGGAGTACGGTTCTGTACATATACCATTGTTCTGGAAGCTTCAGCCCAAAGGTGCATAGGAAGGTCTTGATCATGAAGCATTGCTCTTGCAGCTTCCATGATGGTTCTATTCTTCCATTCTGCAATCCCATTCTGTTGTGGATTATAAGGAGTGGACAACTACCTCTTAATCCTTGATTCTTTGCATAGCCCTTTGAATTCATTCGAAGTGAATTCTTCGCCATTATCTGATCGAAGAGTCTTGATCTTATTTTCAGTATGGTTCTCGATCAAGGCTTTGAATTCCTTAAACTTACTTAATACTTCATCTTTGTTCTTCATAAAGTAAATCCAGGTCTTTCTAGAAAAATCATCAATAAAATAAACATAGCATGCATAACAACTTAGTGAGTTTGATGACATAGGACTGCATACATCTGAGTGGATGATTTCTAGTATACGTTTGGCTTTGCTTTCACTACTGGGAAATGTCTTCTTTGTATTCTTCCCTTTCACACATCCTTTGCAGACACCATCATGTTTGGCTTGAAATTCTGGAAGACCTTCAACAACTTTGCTTGCAATAGGTAGTGCTCTGTAATGCACATGTGCAAGCCTTCTATGCCAAATCTCATTTGGCTCTATTGTGTCATGGATCAAGGCTTGTTCTGGATGACCCTTCAATTTGTACAAGCCTCCTTCTTGTTCTCCAATCACTACCACATCATCAATAGTCTTTCCCTTTGGCCACATAATGACTTGACCATCTATGAATGCAACCCGTATTCCTTTTGCATCCAATGTTGAAATGGAGAGAATATTCTTCTTGAGTCTTGGAACAAACAATACTTCTTTCATTGTTAGAGACTTACCAGAGTCTATTTTATATGAATATTCCCCACTACCTTTTATTGGGTATTGGTAGTCATCTCCTAGCTTCACCTTGTGAGGTGATTCATGTTCTAACAGTATTACAAAGGATTCCTTGAATCCCGTCATATGTTTGGAAGCCCCACTGTGTATAAGAAAATCATCACTACCATGAGTAATGTTACATGTGAGAGCGGAGATTAGAACATATTCATCCTCGCTTGAAGAATCTTCACTTTCATATCTGGATCTCTTCTTGGATGGTTCATCATCCTCTGCAGCATGAGCATGATGTATTCTTTTGTTTCCCTTCTTCTTGTGAGAGTGGTTCTTTCTCTTAGGACAAGCTTTAGAAAAATGTCATTTTCCATCACACGTATAACATCTAAATCTAGATAGATCCCTTTTAGAATGAGAGCTCTTACCTTTGGAGTAATGAGGTTTTCTTCTTTCCTTCTTGGAGTGAACTATGAGGGCTTGATCTTCACTACCCATCTTCTCCTCTAGAGCTGCTATCTGAGCTTCTTCTTGAGATAATTCTTCCCATAGTTTGCTGAATTTGACTAACTTCTTCCTAGAACAGATTCCTTGGATGAAAGCATCCCATGACCTAGGAAGGCCATTCAAGCTAGTCATCACAATCTCTGCATTTTCCACTTCTTCATCAACAGCT
This sequence comes from Pseudotsuga menziesii, assembly GCA_001517045.1. NCBI lineage: Eukaryota > Viridiplantae > Streptophyta > Pinopsida > Pinales > Pinaceae > Pseudotsuga > Pseudotsuga menziesii. The sequence goes on from LPNX010779395.1 coordinate 26,894, forward strand.
TATAATTATTCCTTGATTTGAGAAACCCTTGTGAAGTAATACTAGATATTTTCTACATTATGAATCTTCACATTCTTTAGTTGGTTCCTTAGGGTCATCTTCCGGTTGATGTTCTTTCCTTCAAACAATTTGGTTAGGGCATCAAAAATAGCTTTAGGTGTCTTGAGAGAGGACACATGTGGGATAAGGTGATCCTTGATAGAATCAGCAATGATCCTTTTTTCCATAACCATCTTCTTCTTATGTAAGGCCTTTTCCTCATCTCCCTCTAGAACTGGAACCTCCTCATGAATGTAGGAGTCTAATTCATTCTCTTCCAAGACCAGGGAGATCCTATACTTCGAGGATCAGAAGTTATCAGATCCCTCAATATTTTCATCAAGATTGGTATGATGAGACATCTTAAATGAGAACCTCAAATGTAAATACAAAAGATTTTATATCTTACCAGGTTCAAGATGTCGGATCTGAAACTTGAGCTGAAATCCTGCAGAGCTGGTTCAGGAGAAAATTAGGGTTTTTCTTTTCCAGAGTTCTGTCCATCCAAATGCCTTGAAATTTGTCCCTAACTTTGATTTTTGGGGGGATATCAATCCAGGCCTAGGATCATTGAAAAATTCCTCTTCTGTAAAAAGCCTTAATTTCCGACCGCAGTGACAGGTCCAAAACTGAAAAACCTCAGAATTGGATTCTGCTTCGACAAAAAGATGAGCCCTAAGGAGGAGAGTTGTTCCACCTTAATTTTGCTGAAAATATATGAAGGAAGGTACGCAAACTAGGAATCCCTAGTTCCCATAGCTGCACAGTGTCTTATTCTCAGTTTAGCTCTGATAGCATGTTAGTTTTTCAACATTAAGCTAGCATTATGTTAGGATCTTTACTGAGAGAATAACAAGTACAGTAATAAAGCACAAGCACATCATAAGGGACAAGAGACACAAAGAGTTTTCCTTAGGGAAACCATAAAGTAGAAAGCCCCACAACTTCCTCAGAGATAGAATCAGCACCAAAATAGTAAAAGCCCCAAAATAGTAAGACGCACTCCCGACAGCAGTAGTCTTCTTCTTGTCTAGTCCTAGTGTATTTCCTTCCTCACTAATGCACCACACTTGAGTGAGTGAGTGATTTGTATGATAAATAGAGAGAATCACTCTCTATTTATATTCTTTCGTTCACTTGAAGTGCACTCAATAATGTCGGCCTCACTTAACAATTACTTACTAGAGCCGACATCTCTAGGAGTGTCTAATAGCCCTAGTGCCCCGAAACTGTGGGGACTTTAACAATGAACTGACATGACTTATTTACATTATTGATCCTCCCGATCAAAACATTGGGGTATGACAACATTAATCAAATACATAATAGATACATCCTGTAATAAACATTGGGTTACAATACATAAGATACATAGATGAATATATTCCGAAGTTACAAATACATCAACAGTCATGGTTGCATCAACATGGTGCGTGCTACTAAATTTTTGAATCGTGCGAAGGATTATGGTTCGTCATAACCAGACCTTGGAAAGGAACTCGCTCCACCTGAGAGCCCTTTACGTATCGAAAAACCTATGGATAAACCTAAATTTTCACGTCGCATTCCTAAGGGAGTCCTAAAGCATTCAGGGCACAATCCTAATTCTCGAGCCACCCAGAACTATTCTGTTGTCGAGGATTTGGGCCAAACTCCTTGTGCGATGTACATGATTGAAGTACTACAGACTTGTCCTCCATAGAGGAGAGCCTTGATTTATGCTCTTGGGGTTAATGATGATAAATCTTCTTCGGTTATAAAATTTGAAACCATGGGAATACACATTCGCTTTCCTTACTGCGCGTCTCTTTTGATTCATGTAGAATGTCTTAATACGACCGTCAAATGCACTGTTATGAATGAAGGCACCGCTGCTTCCATGATGTATTTGTCATGTTGGAAGGGATTTGGTTCTCCCGAGTTATCTCAATCCCCTACTATGTTGATAGCTTTCAATGGTAGATCAATTTGGCCGCACGATATTCTTTCTTCTCTTCAGGTCCAATTTGGAGGGAAGATTGTCGCGATTGAGGTCAAGGTGGTTGATGCACCCCTTGACTATAATCTTTTGCTTGGCCAGAATTGGATGTATAGTATGTAAGTCGTAGCCTCTTCTCTCTTTCGAGTGGTATGCTTTCCATTTAATGGGAATATCATTATGATTGATCATACATCATTCCATAATATAAGTGTTAATGCATCATTGGGAACTTTCTATCTTGATTATCAATCATTCTCAGCCGGCAACTGGGAGTGTGGGTGTGGGTATGTATCTGTCTCTTATGGGAACCTTTAGCTATCATGTGCTCCTTCTTATGATCAGATCTAGTTTTGGTGGGGCTTTGTCCTCATTGAATCCGGTGTATTTTCACACTACCCATATGGAAGATCCTTGGATTCTTCCTTCACTGAGTCCTTCGATTGGACCTATCGAAATAGATGTGTTGTTGCCTGCAACGATTAGACCTATCGAAACCTTGATCAAGTTGCAGAGCCTAGTCCTTCCTCTTTGCGGATGGAGGAGGAGGACCCATATGTATTTATGTCATGGGTAGTTGAGTCCTCTCATGCACATGATTGCCTCAATGATGTTTTTCCATCGGATGAAGCCATTATTGAGGCCATGTCTGTGGATGAGCCACCTTGGGAAGAATTAGATCATTGATCATATTTTCTTCCTGAACTCGACTGTATGGAGTGTGATGACTTTAAGGAGATACTTAGTGAGAATATTGGTAGTCCCATGGTTCCATTGAGCTCTCTTGGTCATATGTCTGATGGGAACATGGCGAATTTATCACCTACTATTCCTATGAATATTTTTCACTATCCTGGCAAAGTTGAGGACATCTATATTGGGGCGAGTTGTTCTCCTGATGAGATCAAGGAGTATACTAAGCTATTTAAAGAGTTCCATGAAATATTTTCTTGGTCATACAAGGAAATTCCATGTATTGATCCTCATATTGTCAAACATGAGATTAAGACCTATCCGAATGCAAAGCCGGTTCGACAATGTTTGCATGCGGTGAATCCTAGAAAAGTACCCAACATTAAGGTTGAGATAGAAAAACTGTTCAAAGATGATTTTATCAATCCCATTCCCCTGGCAGAGTGGGTTTCAAATTTTGTTCTGGTTGATAAGAAGTAGGCAGTGATCTGTATATGCACTAATTTCCATGATTTAAATTGTGCTTGTCCTAAGCATAATTTCCCCACACCATTTATTGATCAGATTTTGGATGAGTGTGTGGGAAGTGACGTATTGTCCTCATGGACATTTTTTTTGGATATAATCAAATTCAAATCAAACCAAAGGATCAACATAAGACTGCATTTATTTGTCCTTGGGGCACTTTTGCATATTGAAAGATGCCTTTCGGCCTTAAAAATGTCGAAGCTACTTTTGAGCTGGCTATGACCTTAATTTTTAATGATCTCAAAATGATTATCAACATGTATTTGGATGACCTTGCTGCTCATTCTCATTTGAGAGTGCGTCATCCATACCATTTGAGATTAGTATTCGAAATATTGCGCCATTAACAAGTTCAGTTAAATCCTCATAAGTGCATCTTTTCTGTGATTGTTGGTCACTTGCTAGGGTTCATCATATATAGGGAGTGTATAAGAGTCGATCCCTTAAAGGTTGAGACAATACTTCAATTGTATTCCCCACATAATATTAGGTAACTTTTTTGTTTGCAAGGGATGGCAAATTTGTTGCGGAGATTCGTAGTTAATTTCTCCAACTTGACTAAAGGATTTATGCATCTTTTAAAGAAGGACACTTATTTTTTCTAGGATGAGTGAGCCTAGGATTCCTTTGATTCTCTTAAGGAAGCCCTAGCATCGACCCATGTGCTTAGTCCACCTGACTATGATTTCTTGATTTGTGTGGCCGTGTCTATGGAGACGGTTGGTATGGTTTTGGTTTAGGAGGATGAGGATCTCCATGAGAATGTCATATATTATTTGATCCAAAAACTTATTGATGCATAAATCCATTATTCCCATGTGGATAAGATTTCCTTGGCCACCGTTCATGCGATTCAGAGAGTGAGACATTACATTCTCCTTTGCCGAACCTTGGTTGTATCTCATATCAATTCATTTTAGTTCATCCTCACTAGAAGGATGATTAGGGGAAAATACAATAAATGTATTGTTATTTTGCAAGAGTTCGATCTCAAATTCATTTTGGTGAATTCGAAGAAATTGTTGATCTTTGCGTAGCTCATATCTGATTTTCCAGGTTTGGAGGAGGCAGAGGTTTATGAGGATACGTTTGTCGATGAGCATATTTTCCTTATCTCAACTTTGGACCCATGGTATGGGGATATCATTGTATATTTGAAAACATTGAAGGTCCCTACTCACCTTTCATGGGATGAGCAACGACAATTACATAATGTAGATTAGAACTACCTTATAGTGGATAACACTTTGTACTGTCGTGGGGTAGATTCCATTTTGCGTCATTGTTTAACCCATGATGAGGCTAAGGTTGTGCTGAATGATTGCCATAGAGGGGCATGTGGTGTTCATTTATCTGGGATTTCTACAACCCAAAAAATCTTGAGAGAAGGATATTTTTGGGCATCAATCTTCAAATATTGTGTTAATGCGGTCAATAAGTGTCACCCTTTCTACGTCTTTCCACATAATATGCACTCGTATTTAGCCCCGTTACATCCTATTGTCACCGTTGGTCCCTTCACCAAGTGGGAGATTGACTTTATGGATTGCAACCCAGCTTTAGTTGGGGGGCATCATCACATTATAGTGGTTGTCGATTATTTCATGAAACGGGTAGAGGCTTTGCCCACGGTTAAATCCAACGGTGAGACAACCACACATTTTGTTTTCAACTAAATTATTACTCGATTTGACATTTCAAAAGAGCTTGTCATTGACCATGGTAGGCACTTTTAGAATAAAATGATGTAAGAGTTGGCTTCAAAGTTAGGGTATAAGTATGAGCATTCCTCTTCTTATTACCCTTACGTGAGTGGACAGGTTGAAGAAGTGAATAAATCACTTAATTCCATTCTCCAACGAACCATCGCACAAAGAAAGATGAATTGGCATATCGTGTTATATCCTACTTTGTGGGATTATAGAACCGTGGTTAATACTGCCACCGATTTCTCTCCATATCAGCTTTCACATGGGGTGGAGTCTATCTTTCTAGTTGAATATGAAATCCCTTCTCTGAAGCTAGCTATAGAGCTTTTACTAGACACTTCCATATTGGAAGAACATTTGGTCCACTTAGAGCAACTTGATGAGTAGTGCCGAGATGCCTTAGTCGCTTTAGAAGTAAATAAGCATCGCATCAAGGTCCAATAAAACAAGTATGTACGTCCAAGGAAGTTTAGTGAAGGAAATTTGGTCCTTTTGTGGGATCAAGCTAAAGAACCCTTGGGGGTAGGAAAGTTTAACCCCATGTGGCATGGTCCTTACGTGGTCAAACATGTGTTAGTAATTTAAATCCTGAGTTGGCCATTCCTCAGTTTTCTTGAATTTGCATGTCAGCCATTGCCGGTACTAGTATTGGTTCATGCACATTATGATCAATTCCTTCCAAATTATACATCTTTGTTGAGTACCTCGTGTTGGATGATGGGGTATGCCTTAATTCCCTCCTTCCAGTGGATTTCATCCCATTGAATTCAGATCCTTTATTCTTGGATAGGAGTTTAGAGTCATTTGAGTGCCTTGAGAATTACAGTCATTAGTGGTAGGCTCTCTCGCCATCGACAATTTTTGGAATACATCAATGTCCCTTGATCGATGGATTCTTTCAAGTGTTCGACCTCAACACGTCTATTCACACTTGTTAGATTTCACTCGAGTATCTTGATTCACTTTTTCATTATCGGTAGGTGATCTCGCATCTGTTAACGGTATACATCAATGACTGGTAATCAGGCAATGGACTACTATGTTCGACCTTGACACCTCTATTCACATAGTAGGACATGTACTTATAGCCGATTGTGTAGAAGAATTGCCATATTGGTGGAATTTCTGATATACTATATCCTTGATCGTGCCGGTGTTCATGAGATTTTAGCTCTTGTGACTTGATTCCAGTGTATGTTATATATCTTCAGCCATTATGGAGATCTTTATCCATTGTATATCTTCAGCTTTCATGGATATCATGATAATTTTTATATCTTCATCATGGAGATTCTGATCTATCTATATTGTACATGGTGATTACACAACATGTCATATTTTGTATCATGGCTATTCATGGCCCTTGTACTCTTATGTATCTGAGACTGTTGTATGTACTTGCAGTCATATACAAAGATATTTGTGCTATATTTTTGGATGGCTGGTTCTTCCACCTCGTTCTTCATCACTCAACTTCTGAGATGGACTTATAATGTATTTCGGCCAGTGTATCACCCCTTTGACCTCACACATTAGGGGGCATATTTTACAGCTGATTTTACCACACATGGTAGATCACACATTTATGGTCTTCCCTATCCCTCTGCAGACTCTTTCGAACCCATGGACCATTTTTGTACCTTTGATGTTTCCAAGATCATCCATAAAAACACCTGTTATTTTCTATATGTGACTTTTCAACCCTTTCTCGCGTATACATGCCGATATAGCCCTTAAACCCACGTACATCAGGATGTGTGCAAAAGGCCAAATATTTTTGGAGTTTTCCTTGATGTAGATCCAAGTCACTTTTTTGCTGGCCTTCCATATATTAATTCTTGCACATGATCTAGGAACTAAGATTCAATCTCATCAAAGAATTATTAACAATTACTCATGAATTAGCAATAACTGGAATTTTCAGGAACAAAATAAGTTTCCTCTCTGTATATTATATAAACAATAAAGGATTACAATTCCCATGCATGAGCCATAGCTTAAATCAATGAAGAATTCGAATAACTAAGGG
>LPNX010779395.1:34631-57760 GCA_001517045.1 Pseudotsuga menziesii
AGAAAATACAAGCATGACTGAAAGCTCTTGGATTTTAAAATATGAACAAAATAATATCATATCAGAATGTAAATCAGATATAAATAAGTTCATAACAGATCCAAAACTATTAAATGAAATCAAATCCCCAGCAGCAGTTTTGAAGGAGACTTGCGGTACTTGTTTCTTCACACCGTTGATGAGAACAGCTACAAGCAGTACTGAAGGTTTATGAACCTGAAATTTTGAACCAATAAATATCAGATCAGATCCAAATAAGATCATATCAGATCCAATAAGTTTCATATCAGATCCAAAATTATGGTCAACCGAGACGGTCGATGCACAGTTTTCTTCTTCTTCAAAATTCTGAATTTTGGTGCATGCAATCCTGCAGGAATTTGCTGAAATATCTAGATCATGGGGAGTGAATGGATCACTCTGGTAATATGATATTTCTTCCAAAATATCCAAGGTATCACATATTTGTACACCAGCAGCAACATTAGAGGAAGAAAAATCAAATTTCTCTTCACTTTCGGAAGCAATTACTGGTAAATTTTGCACAGAATTCAAAGGAAAATCACCGGTGAATGTTTGCATGGAAGTGTAGCAGCATTTTTCTTCAATATCAGAGATTCGAAAGTCTTCTTCTGTTTCAGCAATATGAGAAGATGAGATATCAGAGATCTCGTCAACTTCCGGAGCATCAGGAGAAGGAGTCACTTCATGGAGACTTTCTTCAATTCGAATTGGATGTGTAGAAGATTCTGCTTCATCTTCATCTTGAACAACTTCATTAGAGAGAGAAGTGGCTGAGACTTTTGAGTGAAGAACTCTTGTGGTGATGGCTGTGATCTCCAAAGTACTATTATGATCCTCATTGTGCTTGCCAAAGGTTCTGTCCAATATTGTCCAGACTTCCTTTGGGTATTCAACAGAATAAATAAGGTAGTACAAGCTATCATCAAGGGCCAGAGCTATTGTTCCATAAGCTCTATCACGGTCATTTAACCAGTCATTCTCATTCTCATAAGACTCTTTTCCAATTCCAATAGAAACCTCATAGAGACCTTGTCTCTTCAGAGATGCAATCATCTTCAGCTTCCATTCCGAATAGCTTGTGAATGGGGTGAGAAGAGGGATTGATGAGTCCATTCGAAGTTGTACCTGTTAAGACCTGCAAATCAAAACAAAAGGGGCACCGTAAGGTCAGACAACCTGGACATTTAGGCTTTCATCACACCCAGCATAGTCAATCAACCAAGCTTGATCAACAAGTTCTTTACTTGGGATATTGAGTGGTAAGCCTTGGCTTCTGGTGCAGTGCTGGAATTTTGAGCTATTGCTCACTTTCCATGGAGAAATCTGTCAAAAATCTTGTTCTTGAGAGATTTATCTTCGTCCCGCCGCATGCTCTGATACCATATTAATTCTTGGACATGATCTAGGAACTAAGATTCAATCTCATCAAAGAATTATTAACAATTACTCATGAATTAGAAATAACTGGAATTTTCAGGAACAAAATAAGTTTCCTCTCTGTATATTATATAAACAATAAAGGATTACAATTCCCATGCATGAGCCATAGCTTAACTCAATGAAGAATTCGAATAACTAAGGGACAATTCGAATTCCCATGCATGAGTCTAGCTTAACTGACTCTTTGCCATGCAATACCACTCAGTTAACCACTTGACAAAAAACTTAATTGACTCACCAATCCTAAACTGAAGTTGGAGTGCAATAAATGACTTAATCTCAACTGAAGGAGATCAAACACATGTCATAGCCACCAACCATCAAGTTCTAGTACTGCATGACTCCAATAAACCTTGATGAGGTTAACTGAAGCTGAACTGACCATCAGAAGTTGGTGAAGGCGCCTAGTTCACTCCAGTTCATTAAATAATAATAAAATAATCAATAAATAATGATTAAATAATATATTTAATGCATGGAGGCGCCTTAACTGACTGTAACTGATTAGTTGAACTGAAAGTAACCCCCAGTTAGCAATTAGGTGCATGAATGTCAGCCAGATCACCCCTGGAGTGCTCCAGTTAGCCTCCTTGAATGTAGGAAAGGCTAAGTTATCCTCCTTGACTATAGGTAGGCGTGGGAGTGACTGGGATGATGGTAATTAATTCTCCTTGATGTCAATTAAACTTAGGATAGTGGTTTAACTAGGCCAATTTTGACTGAAAGAGTGTGTATGATGGTAGATGTCTCCAACACCATATGCCTCGAGATCACTTGGATTTGACCTTCCATTACCCCATTAAAGCACTATATAAGGAACCCTTTGAATACATTGAAAGGGGAGGAATTGAAGAGAAAAAAAACTATAGTTCATTGTTGCCATAGGCTATACTTGAGTCTGCATCCCTTTGTCCCTTGGAGCACTTGGTGTTCTTCCTAAGCTTGCTTTTGCTTGTGAGATTGCTATCGAGAGATGGAGGATTGAGGTGGTGGAGACCCAGGTGGAGGACTCAGTTTCTCTGGTTCGCAGATGTGCCGAAAGAGGTTGTCATTCATGTAATCTTTGATTTATATTAATAGAGATATCTTTTCATGTCCAATGATGCGCATTTAAATGAATATTGAATCCATGGATGCTTTTAATTACTTATACATTATTTATTATATATGCTAGAGTAGGTCTAATAGCATTATATAGAATGCTTGTCTTGTTTGCTGATTTTTGAGAGAGCAAATTGTTAACAAAAGTGGGATTGGAAAAGCTCAACGGGGATGTACATCAACCATCTGGAATAAGGTATGTTTTGAGATCCTTTAGTGTTAGATGTTTCATTTCTCTTGAATATTGAGAAGTGATTGATTTATATGGTTACTCTGTCTATTGTGGTTGTTAGAATAATCCACCCATAGTTACCTACCTTAGACATTAATTAAATGATTTTTTTCTTTTTACCTAGTCTCCTAGATTCTAATCTATGCTAGTTTCCCTCTGCATGTCATAGAAGTCAACACTTGCTAAAACTAAGTCATGGAGCACTTGGAAAACTTCCTGGAAACCATGTTTAGCATGTCTACTTTATTCCAAATCCTCCAAAGTGCATATTTGCTTTTTCTAAAAAGATTCCTATTTTATTGAGAATTAAAGCAAAAGGAAAAGGTAGACTAGGTGTAGTTGACTTGTTTTTTCACACATCATCCTCCCTCATTTTCTCATAATAAAAACATGTGTGAGTTGTATTTCCATCCCTTATTATATTTCCTACTTGACTTATCCAATTCGTGAGCATCTTAGTGGATTTGAAAACTGCTTTATGAACCTATGGGGGATTTGACTAGATTTAGTAAGCCTACTATTTGACCTTTTCGAATGGCATCCTTATGCATTTGAATCTCTCATATAATTATATATTGCAAAATCCTGTTACTTCACAAGGTTGGCTACTATACACTTATTCAATACAAATTAGTGTTATGCTCCAATTTTAGTCTCCTTTGGTGTTAATTTTGCATATTTGATTGGCAATTTTGTGAATGTAATTGTTATATCTCTTGGGTTCAATTTCCACATGGTATTAGAGCCTTTTTAGATCAATTTGTATCCTTCAATATTGCAATTGCAGGTTCAACATATTTAGTGGGGACATATTTTGCTGAGTAAAGGGCACAGTTTCTGAGCTATGGACCAATCTCAGAAGATCATCTTGACTCCATTTAATTTCTTTGAATGGAAAGTTGAGATGGAGATATTGTTTAGATTTAAATGTCTCTATAGGGTGACTATGGAAACTAATGGAGATCCCAATGTAGCTATAGAGAAAGTAAAATGGCACAACAAGAGGGATGAGGCCTATGGTCTTTTGTGTCTAAGCATTTCAAGAGACCTCCTTTTCCATTTTGATGGATTGGCATCACCTAATGAAGTGTGGGAGAAGCTTGTATAGATTTTTGGTAAGAAAAATAAGATGAGAGGACATCAAATAAAGAATCAATTGATCTCCTTGAGTCCCAGTAGCTTTGAATCCTTGCAACTCTATTTTTCCAAGTTTAAATCCCTTGTTTCTCAACTAAAACAATTTGGGATCGAAAAGAAGGAAGATAAACTAGTTTTGTCCATAATTTCAAATCTTGGACCTAGCTATTCAGTGTTTTTTTTTACCTTCCATGCCACCAAGTTGACAGCTTGAGCCTGGAATATGCCTAAGCTTGCAGAGTTCATGGAATCCCTCACACAGGAACAAGATAAGTTGGTGATGAAGGGCACCATCAACCCTTCCAAAGACCAAGATTTGGTTGCTGGATATTCAAGGGTGGATTCAAAAAGAAAGAAAAAAGCTAAAAATCCACCTGAGCAAAAGAGAGACAAGAACAAGTCTCAAAAGGAGCCCCTAGGTTCCAAGAAGAACTCCCGGAAGAAGAAGATTAAAGGAGAAATGAGCAAGTGTGCATACTACAGTAAGGGCTATCATCCTGAGAGCTCTTATATGAAGAATAAAATTGACATGTTGACCAAAATACCAGAGATGAATAGCATCTCCCTTCTTGATTGCTCAAAGAAGAGGGAAGGAGGATCAAATTCAGAAGACAGAGAGAGAGTACATGCCTTGGTTGTTGGCACATCAAGATCACCTAGCTTCATCATAGACTCTAGTGCTTCTAGAAATATGGTTTCAAAAAAATAGGAATTCTCCTTTCTTGACATGTCAAAAGGTCCACCAATAGTTTTGGGAGATGACTCTCTCATTGAAAGTTTGGGGAAACGAAGGATTGATCTTGACCATTGTAACTTCAATAATGTGTTGTATGTTCCAGGTCTTGTCTCTAATCTCTTGTCATAGTATCAGATGACTTACACAGGGTCTCCAAAGAAGGTCATCTTCTCCCCTGATGATGTTGAAATCACTGAGATTTTGAATGGTAAAGTCATAGCAAAAGGTGTTGTTGATCACACTAGGAAGGTATACATGTTTTCTCATTTTATACCCTACTCAAAACCCTCTGCTCTTCTGATTCATGCTAATGAGGTAAGAAAGCTTTGAAATGAAATATTTGGCCATATTAACGACAAGTATCTTCATTATTTGAGTGAAAAGTATATGGTCACAGGGTTACCAAACATCAAGTTTTCTAAGGGAGTCTATCAAGGCTGTATCTTGGGAAAACACCTAGAGCACAAATATGAGAGAGCTAGTCATGAGAGAACCTCTGCACCTCTTGAGTTGATCCATAGTGAAATTAATGGTCCATTTCCTCATATGTACATGAGTTAATCCAAATATGCACTGACCTTCATAGATGACTTTTCCAGGTATTGTTGGGTTCACTTCATCAAGCATAAGTCTGAAGTTTTTTACCTCTTCAAAGTTTTTAAAGCTTTGGTTGAAAACCAGCTTGGGAGGAAACTCAAGATCCTCAGATCTAACAATGGTAGTGAGTATGTCAAGTGTGAGTTTATTCAGTATTGTAAATATTTAGGTATTCAGATGCAGCATTTGATCCCTTACACACCATGTTTAAAATGGTGTTGCTTAGAGAAAGAAGAGGTCACTGAAGGAGATGGCAACCTGCATGATGGAGGCTAAGGCTTTGCCACCAAATTTTTGGGCCAAGGCTATAAAATATGCATCCTACATCCAAAATAGGGTGCCTCATAAGAATCTTGATGGTATGACTCCTTTTGAAGCTTGGAGTGGGAACAAGCCAGATGTGACCCATTTTAGGATTTTTGGCTCAAAGGCTTGGGCTAGAACTCCAACTAAAAAGAGGAAGGATTTGCAGCCCCAAATCCAAGAGTGCCTATTTTTTGGGTATTATAAAGATTCAAAAGGGTACAAGCTGATAAAATTGAGCACTAACAAATATTTCATTGAAATAAGTGTTTAGTTCCAAGAAGATCCTTTAGCAGTAGTTGAAGTTGGAGAGTCTTCCTCACCACCAGATCCATTGATTGTAAGTGGAGAGACTAATGAGTTTGATGACTCTAATATGTCTGATAATGATGATTTGATTGTAGATCATGACAGTCCCATAAGACCAAAATCAGAAGCAAAGACCATTCATGCAGCTGGGGAACTAGCTGGAAATCCCAGTGACACTAGAAGGACTAGATCTCAGTTTGAGAGTGCCCTGTGTGTGAAAGATCCTTTGTTTATAGAGAAGTGCTATATGATGGCTGAATCAGATCCAAAGACATATGAATATGTAGCACATGATGCAATAGGGAAAACATCCATGAAAGAATAATTCAGCTCGCTCCAGAAGAACAACACTTGGGAACTGGTTGATCTTCCCCCGGGGAAGAAGCTAGTTCAATGTAAGTGGGTTTTCAATACTAAGTTTTCTGCTGATGGTTCATATTTGAAATATAAGGTAATATTGGTAGCCAAGGGATACTCATAGGTACACGGTATTGACTAAAATGAAACCTTTGCACCAGTGGTAAAGATGGACTCCATAAGGCTAGCTTTAGCCATTGCAGCTTCAAAGAAGTGGGAGGTACATTACATGGATGTGAATTGTGCTTTCTTAAATGGATATCTCACTGAAGATATTTACATGCAGAAACCTGAATGGTTTGTTTATAATCCATCTTTAGTGTTCAGGTTAAATAAATCATTGTATGGGCTCAAGCAAGCCCCCAGGGCTTGGTATGCCAATATCGATGGCTTTCTGCTATCATTGAGTTTTGTTTGATGCAAGTCTGATCCTAATGTATATTTGAAGCTGATTCATGGTTCTTTGATGATTATTATCTTGTATGTGGATGACCTTTTGATTACAGGAAGTTCAAAGAAAGAGATTTCCTCCTTGATGGATGCAATGAACCATGCATTTTCTATGATATATTTGGGATTGTTGGGCCAATTCTTTGGTCTCGAAATTGCTCAATCCCAACATGGAATCAAAGTACATCAGTCAAAGTATGCCTTATATTTTTTGAACAAGTTCAACATGAAATATTTCAAGCCAAGCAAGACTCCCTTCCTTTTAGGAGTTAAGCTTGAAGAAGCAGTCTCTTCTTCTATGTTAAATGATACACTATATAGGCAGTTGATTGGGTGTTTGTATTATGATACACACACTTGAACTTATATACCTTATGCAGTTAGTGTGGTTTCAAGATACATGGATCAACTTCATGAGATCCACTAGAGGACAATGAAAATGATCCATATGCACTACATCAGACAGCTTGTGCATGACAGTACCATTCATCTACTCTTCTATGCATATTCATAATAAGTAGCAGACATATTCACCAATTTTTTTTGTGAGAAGTAGGGATGATTTTAAGAAACCATACTTATTTAAAAGTGTATAAATGTTGGCGAATATTACCAATTCTTAAAAATCCAACTATAAAATGATTGGCGATATTTTCAAAAAATATTTTAATTTCCAAGGATTTTGTATCGTTTATATAATAATTTGGTGATTTTTAGGGTGAAACAATTTTACCCCATCAAAATTGGGTGAAACAGGGCTTCAAAAAAATGCAAAAAGGTGAATCTTTTTTGGGAGAAAAACATGGAAAAATAGCATGCTGGGATAAAATTCTCCCCTAAAATTCTCCTTGGTGATAAGATATTCAGTAATCTCAAATCACTGTTGCAGATTGCTGATCATGCTGTGAAGCATGATTGATGACAAGATTTTCAATTTTTTTTTTCATGTCCATGTTTAAGGGAGGATTTTCCCACTAGGTTTTTTCCTCTTTCTTTGATTGTATGGACAAACAGTATATAAAGGGTGACTAACCCTTGTTGCTAGGCCCTATAGTTTTCTAATATTTACTCATAAAGTCAGGCTTAAGGGGGGGTGTTAGAATAATAAACCCATAGTTACCTACCTTAGACATTAATTAAATCATTTTTGTCTTATTAACCTAGTCTCCTATATTCCACTCTATGCTAGTTTCCTTCTACATGTCATAGAAGTCAACATTTGCTAAAACTAAGTCATGGAGCACTTGGGAAACTTCTTGGAAACCATATTTAGCATGTCTTATTTATTCTAGATCCTAAAAAGCTGCCTATTTTATTGAGAATTAAGGCAAAATGAAAAGCTAGAGTACGTGTAGTTGACTTGTTTTTTTCCCACATCATCCTCCCTACTTTTCTTTCCATCCCTTATTAGCTTTCCTACTTGACATATCCAATTCGTGAGCATCTTAGTGGATTTGGAAACTACTTTATGCACTTATGGGGGATTTGACTAGATTTAGTAAGCCTACTTTTTGACCTTTTCGAATGGCATCCTTATGCATTTGAATCAATCATGTAATTATATATTGTAGTAGCCTATTACTTCACAAGGTTGGCTATTGTACACTTATTGAATACATATAAGTGTTATCCTCCAATTTCAGTCTCCTTTGGTTTTAATTTTGCATGCTCGATTAGCAATTTTTTGAGTGTAATTGTTCTATCTCTTGGGTTCAATTTCCACAATGGTACACCCCAAGCCATAGGAAGTTTTCTCCGTAACACAGTTAAACAAAAAATTTCTACATATCTTTATGTAAAGAGTCTTCATTTTTTTGGAGGGTTATGTTTGTTTTGCTCTTATTGTAATCCATTCACTCTAAACATTCATACAAAGCATTTATATAATTGTCTCTAGTGGTCAGGAATGTATGGTTCTTTTTGTCATCTGGAGCTTTGATAATAGGGACCCAGGAAAATTGTATCTATTGCTTGCAGGCCAGTATGATCAAGCATTTCATTGGTCAATATGGATACTGTGGATGGATGTGTATTTTTATAGTTAATCATCCCATTCTTTCTTGTTGCATTCCCTATTTGATGATTCTCTAGATTCAACATTAATTAATTAGTAATATATCTGCAGGGAATGGTATTAGTGGCATTTTCCCGAGTTGATTAAGATTATTGATGACAATTATATATATGCACGGGTGGCAAAGTTTGTGAAGGATAAGTCCACTTTATTGACGGACTCTTTACCTGAATTAATAGAAATAACTAGAGATAAAGACAAAGCCAAGGATATCATAGAAGCTGCTAAAGCTTCCATGGGTATAGACTCTAATCACATAAATACTTGTTTATTTAAATGAAATAATGTGTATTTCAGTTGTAATTGAATCACATATCTTGAATGACATAACTTGGAGAAGGCTCAATTGGGTCTTGGGCACAACTATAGCAGAGCCAACATGAAATTCAAAGTCAATAGAGTGGATAACATGGTTATACATGCTATTAGTCTTCTCAATACCTTGGACAACGACATCAACACCTTATGCATGAGAGTAAGGTATTGCAAGTTTAAACTTAGTATTGTTTTTACCTTTTTGGGGGGGGAGGGGGGGTTATATGGAACAACATTTAAGATAGTTTAGTCTGGATAAATTCTAACAGCTGTCAAGTTGAGGTCAATTTTCGATCAGTGTCTTTTAATTCTCTAGTTAGGACTCATGAATCATATTTATACTAAAAGGTAAAAGGATTTGTTTATTAACTTGTATTTTTGAATGCTTGTCATCCCATGGGATTTTTTATATCTAGAATGATCTCATTAACATTTGAAATAAGTATATTCAGTTGAAAAGGAAAACTGCAATTATTTTTGTAAATGTAAAAAACTTAATTAAAGTGCATATTTAAAATATAAGATTCAAACAAAAAACAATTGCGATGGTAGTTATAAATTGAATCAGTGCTATGTAACAAAATAGGTTACCAATCATGAACTAGTTCTAATTACCTTTACAACCAGTACCTGATGGGTTAGTTTGTGGGGTATCTTTCATCAAATGATAAATATTTGATTACCAATATGCTTTTTTATTTCCATTGATTCACATGGATAGAGATTTCAAGTAAGGTTCATTTGCATCTCTCCAATGCTTGCCTCACAATATTTTTTATCTTCATGTAATGCCAACCTCTTAAACATTCAGGAGGGGAAATTATTGGCTAAGATCACAAGGTGATTCCATTTTTAGTTGTTCATAAGATATCTAATAATAACGGATTTATATCTTTGGTTCAGTTTCCTCTTAATACTTGGCACTTCATAAGATAGCTGATAATAATGGATTTATGTCTCTGGTTCAATTACCTCTTCATACTTGGAACTTACTAACTTTACAATAGACTGATGAGGTAGTTAAGGCCTTGATTATCTTTGTTCTTGTAGTAAGTACTACCTAGATTCTAGGATAAAACCATGTGGGGGTAAAATCTTGATAACCGACATTCTAGGACTAGTAATTGTCCAAAATAGGGTACAGACTAGAGTGTAATGTGTATTCATGTGCATCTCCATGAGGTAGATCAATTTAGTTATATTAACCAATTACATAGTTAAACCAAAATTTTCTTTGCATCTTTGTTTATGTAAAGAGTCTTCGTTTTTTTTAGGGTTTTAATTGTTCTTCTCTTAGTGTAATCCATTCACTCTAAACATTCATAAAAAGGGTTTGTATAATTGTATCTAGTGGTAAGGGATATATGGTTCTTTTTGTCATCTAGAGATTTCAGAATAGGGACCCAGGAAAATTGTATTTGTTGCTTGCAGGCCAGTATAATAAGGTGTTTCTTTGGTCAATATAGATACTGTGGATGGATTTTTATTTTTATGTTTAATCATCCCATTCTTTCTTGTTGCATGCTCTATTTGATGATTCTCTAGCTACAACATTAATTAATTAGTCATTTATCTGTAGGGAATGGTATTCGTGGCATTTTCCTGAGCTGGTTAAGATTATTAATGTCAACTATATATATGCATGGGTGGGAAAGTTTGTGAAGGATAAGTCCACTTTATCAAATGGCTCTTTATTTGAATTAATAGAAATAACTGTAGATGAAGACAAAGTCAAGGATATCATAGAAGCTGCTAAAGGTTCTATGGGTATAGACTCTAATCAAATAGATACTTGTTTATTGAAATGAAATAATGTTTATTTCAGTTGGAATTGAATCACATATCTTGAATCACATAGACTTGGAGAAGGCTCAATTGGGTGTTGGGCATAGCTACAGAAGAGCCAACGTGAAATTCAATGTCAATAGAATGGATAACATGGTTATATAAGATATTAGTCTTCTCGATACCTTGGACAAGGACATCAACACCTTCTGCATGAGAGTACGGTATTGGAAGTCTAAACTTAGTATTGTTTTTAATTTTTTGGGGGTCAATTGTAACAGCTATCAAGTTCAGGTCAATTTCCCATTAGTGTATTTTAATTATTTAGTTAGGACTCATGAATCATATTTATATTGACAGGTAAAAGGATTTTTTTTATTAACTTATATTTTTGAATGCTTATCATCCCATGGGATGGTTTATAGCTAGTTTTATCCTGTTAACATTTGAAATAAGTATATTCGGTTGAAAAGGAAAAGTGCAATTATTTTGGAAAATGAAAAAAAATTAATTAAAGTGCATATTTAAAATATAAGATTCAAATGGAGAAAAACTGCGATGGCAGTTATAAATTGAATCAGTGCTATGTAACAAAATAGGTTACCAATCATGAACAAGTTCTAATTACCTTTACAACTAATACCTGATGGGTTAGTTTGTGGGGTATCTTTCATCAAATGATAAATATTTGAGTACCAATATGATTTTCTATTTCCATTGATTCACATGGATAGACATTTCAAGTAAGGTTCATTTGCATCTCTCCAATGCTTGCCTCACCAACCTTTTTATCTTCATGTAATGCCAACCTCTTAAACATTCATGAGGGGAAATTATTGGTAAACCTCACAAGATGATTCCATTTTTAGTTGTTCATAAGATAGCTGATAATAACATAGTTATATCTCTGGTTCAATTTCCTCCTAATACTTGGCAATTCATAAGATAACTGATAATAATGGATTTATGGCTTCGGTTCAATTTCCTCTTCATACTTGGCACTTACTAACTTTACAATAGACTGATGAGGTAGTTAAGGCGTTGGTTATCCATACTATTGTAGTAAGTAGTACCTAGATTCTAGGCTGAAACCATGTGGGGGTAAAATATTGATAACTGACTAGAGTGTAATGTGTACTCATCTGCATCTCCATGAGGTAGATCACTTTAGTTTTTTTAAGATTTAACCAATTACATAGTTAACCCAAAATTTTCTTAGTATCTTTATTTATGTAAAGGTCTTCCTTTTATTGGAGGGTTATCTTATTGTAATCCATTCACTTTAGACATTCATAAAAAGGGTTTTTATAATTGTCTCCAGTGCTTAGCAACGTATGGTTCTTTTTATCATCTGGAGCTTTCATAATAGGGACCTAGGAAAATTGTATTTGTTGCTTGCAGGCCAACATGATAAGGTTTTTCTTTGGTCAATATAGATACTGTGAATGGATGTGTATTTTTATAGTTAATCATCCTGTTCTTTCTTGTTGCATGCCCTATTTGATGATTCTCTAGCTTCAACATTAATAAATTATTAATTTATCTGTAGGGAATGATATTCATGGAATTTTCTCAAGCTGGCTAAGATTATTATTGAAAACTATATATATGCACGAGTGGAAAAATTTGTGAAGTATAATTCCACTTTATCAACTGACTCTTTACCTGAATTAATAGAAATAACTGGAGATGAAGACAAAGCCAAGGATATCATAGAAGCTTCTAAAGCTTCCATGGGTACAGACTCTAATTAGATAGATACTTGTTTATTGAAATGAAATAATGTTTATTTCAGTTGTAATTGAATCACATAGACTTGGTCCTTGGAGAAGGCTCAATTGGGTCTTGGGCACAGCTACAACAGAGCCAAAGTGAAATTCAATGTCACTAAAGTCGATAACATGGTTATAAAAGCTATTAGTCTTCTCGATACCTTGGACAAGGACATAAACACCTTCTGCATGAGAGTAAGGTATTGCAAGTTTAAACTTAGTATTGTTTTTACTTTTTGGGAGGGTTTTATATGAAACAACATTTAAGATACTTCAGTCGGGGTCAATTATAATAGCTGTCAAGTTGAGGTCAATTTCCCACAAGTGTATTTTAATTCTTTAGTTAGGACTCATGAATCATCTTTATACTGAAAGGTAAAAGGATTTTTTTATTAACTTAGACGTTTGAATACTTATCATCCCATGGGATTGTTTATAGCTAGCATTATCTCATTAACATTTGAAATAAGTGTATTCAGTTGAAAAGAAAAAATGCAATTATTTTAGTAAACAAAAAAAACTTAATTAAATTGCATATTTAAAATATAAGATTCAAACAGAGAGCAACTGCGATGGAAGCTATAAATTGAATCAGTGCTATGAAACAAAATAGGTTACCAATCATGAACTAGTTCTAATTACCTCTACAACTAATACCTGATGGGTTAGTTTTTGGGGTATCATTCATCAAATAATAAATATTTGATTACCAATATGCTTTTCTATTTCCATTAATTCACATGGATAGACATTTCAAGTAAGGTTCATTTGCATCTCTCCAATGCTTGCCTCACCATCCTTTTAATATTCATGTAATTCCATCCTCTTGAACATTGATGAGGGGAAATTATTGGCTAAGATCACAAGGTGATACCAATTTTAGTTGTTCATGAGATAGCTGATAATAATGGATTTATATCTTTGGTTCAGTTTCCTCTTGATACTTGGAACTTCATCAGATAGCTAATAATAATGGATTTATGTCTCTGGTTCAATTTCCTCTTCATATTTGGCACTTACTAACTTTATAATAGACTGAAGAGCTAGTTAAGGCCTTGATTATCCATGTTCTTGTAGTAAATACTACCTAGATTCTAGGCTAAAACCATGTGGGGGTAAAATCTTGATAACCGACAATCTAGGACTAGTAATTGTCAAAAAACAGGGTACGGACTAGAGTGTAATGTGAATTTATGTGCATCTCCATGAGGTAAATCACTTTAGTTAATTTAACCAATTACATAGTTAAATAAAACTTTTCTCCATATCTTTATTTATGTAAAAATTCTTCATTTTTTCAGAGGGTTATGTTTGTTTTTATCTTATTGTAATCCATTCGCTGTAGACATTCATAAAAAGGTTTTGTATAATTGTCTCCATTGGTCATGGATGTATGGTTCTTTTTGTCATCTGGAGCTTTCATAATAGGGACCCAGGAAAATTGTATTTGTTGCTTGTAGGCCAGTATGATAAGGTTTTTCTTTGATCAATATAGATACTATGGATGGTTGTGTATTTTTATAGTTAATCATCCCATTCTTTCTCGGTGCATTCCCTATTTGATGATTCTCTAGCTTCAACATTAATTAATTAGTGATTTATCTATAGGGAATGGTATTTGGAGAATTTTCTTGAGTTGGTTAAGATTATTAATGACAACTATATATATGCACGGGTGGCAAAGCTTGTGAAGGAGAAGTCCACTTTATCGGCTGACTCTTTACCTGAATTAATAGAAATAACTGGAGATGAAGAAAAAGCCAAGGATATCATAGAAGCTGCTAAAGCTTCCATGGGTACAGACTCTAATCAGATAGATACTTTTTTATTGAAATGAAATAATTTTTATTTTAGTTGTAATTGAATCACATATCTTATTCATGTTAAATATGTGTTACTGACACATCATGCAATATGCAGGGTTCAATTCGACTTTACGATAGGGAAACATCACTCATCATGGATACATTCAAGTAGTTGTTTATCTGTAAGATTTTATTGTTTTCCTTTCAATTTATGCACATTTTACTTTGTTAAGAATGAACCTGTAAATTTGACATTGCAGCAGGTTGGAAAGGGACAAGATGTTGGACTAAACTAGATTGATTTGTTTGAGGGTAAAGTAGTCCAGTGGAAATGGAGAATAGGTTCTCAGCAAAGATATGTATAGACTTGGACAGCTCCTTGACTTTTTAAGAATGCTGTCCTTCTACTTCACTATTGTTGGATTTTATGTTTGTACGATGGTTATGAATGAGTTATTTTTTGTAACACATTACTTTTGCAATTATTTATGGTTTCATGAAGAAGGTATATGAAGAACGACTTCTAATTAGTAAACCAATTGGTAATGGAACATATTAAATGTTTGTTGTAACACTTTGAAAATTTGATTTGATATGTACAAAAGAATATGATAATTGTTTTTGCATTACTGTAGAAAATTGTTTCATAACGAGATTTGGGTTCATATTAGGCCAGGAATATGCCAAGTTCATGGCTTTTCTTGTTCGAAGAAATTCATTCATAAGTTTTGTTCTTGGGCATTAATGACCACGTGTTTTCTTGTATGAGAAAGATATTTTCACGGGGTAAAATCATCACCATAATTTATGCAAGTAAACCTTTAAGAGATTGATTTCATGGGGAGAAATCATAGCGCATAATGCCTAGAATACAACCCAGCAAGCAAGTGATCTCACAGAGGAAGAAACTTTGCCTGTATTGATTAAGAATGTAGCTTCCCATGCAACCAAACAATGTGTTTGAAGAAATTCTTCAACCAACCAACACATTATTACAAAATGTTTTAGGAATAAAATACAATCCTGTGTTTGCCTTGTGAATGGTGCATTTCCTTTGCCAACATAACTTTGGGTGGGAAATGGTTGTGGGGTTAATTCAAGACATTTTTGGNCATATAGATAATTGTGACATCAATCCCTTTATATGGGAAAATCCCTCCCCACACAAACTTCATAACATTGATGGTTATGATCTTATGAAAACGTTTTTGGTTGTGAGATGAAATGAATCTTATTAATATCCTTTCATTGCAAGAAATAGTGCTTATATTGGCATTGAAATAGTACAAGCATTCCAATATCATCCCCTTGTCTTCTTTGAAGTATTTTGTCTAAATTGTTTTATATATATGTAGGGTTTTAAAATAGTTATGTTAGTATCATTTGATTTTAAGAATTCTTACTTAGAGTGGCATTCAATTAACAAAAGCATGCCAATATTTTCTGTGAGTATTCTTATATAATTTTTGTATATGTTGGATTTTGGTTGAAATACATTGTTGGGGACATCTTGGAAGTTTAAAAACTTGATCATTGCATGGAGAGGGGCTATAACATTGAAATTAAATTGTTTACTCAAGGGGGAGATTGGATTGTCAAACACACAAATGCTTGGATTGGTTATCATTGAAAATATTTGTTTGTGTAGAATGTGATGAATTAACATAAAAAATAATGATTATCAATTCACTATAGATACATAATGGCTTACCTTGTAATAGTCCTTCAAGTATTTCAAATGCATTTACTAAGTGCACAAATGACTTGAAGGACTAGTACAAGGTAAGCTATTATGGATCTATAGTAACTTGATGATCATTCCTTTGTATACTTAAATGATGCAAAATTTGTTTGAATACCATAATTATCAAGCAATAACAACTTCTCAAAGTGTACTAGCTCAATGGTAGAGAACCTGCCTAATTATAGGCAGGAGGTTTGTGGTTCGATTCCTCCGTACCCTATCATAAATTTGTGACTACAAAAATGACTAAATTCGCATATATACGACTATTAGTAGATAATTTTCCGTATATTATAGCATGACTAAGGTTTAGTTGTATTTAACTTAGTCACTAATATGTTATCATCTAGTAGTTTATTTAGTCATATATTTCATCATTAATTACTACAATCAGTTACTAAATCAGTGACTAAATCCATGAATAAATCAACAACTAAATCAATGACTAATAAGTCAAGATATTAATGACTATGTGAAATACGACTATCTATAAGATAGTGGAATTAGCTACTATTAGTCCCCGACTCAAAAATAGTCATTTATAGCATGATTTTAGTCATTAATTTCTCATTTTGTACTAGTGCTTGTGTTGACTGAGTTGTTATAGATTTCATTACTATTTCATTCATTAGTATATAATGTGGAAATGTGGAAGAGCCATGGGTGTAAACACACGATGGATATCGTCACTGTAGACTTATTTATTGACAGGCATAAGTTTATCATCGGGTATAATTAGGGGATTGCGTATTTCTTTTAATTGGTCGAGGGCATTCTTACATCGTAGGGTCCAGAGATGAGAGTCTCATGAAGTTGTCGTATCATAGTGATCTTATTATTATAGCCCACCTACACTATGTGTGTAGCATGGCTTTGATTAATGTATAGTGACTCCATAGGATTTGAATCCTGGTCATGGTGGATGTAATGAGTTGTATTTTTATTTGTTTTAGGTTTTAATTCGTTTTATGGAATAAATATATGGTCATGTAATTGATTACTGATTATGAATTTTACATTGTGGGTTTTATTAAAACCTGTCACTTGGATTTGTATACCTACAGGGGTCGCTACCACGACCTCTATGTAATTTATGGGTTTTGAAATATTACTTGCTTATTATTAAGTGATGATTGTGACAAATATTAGATGGAAATTTTAAATGATTTAGGAATATGATTAAGTTGTTTATTAAAAATTTTAGCACTGTGGATTTTAAATAGTGAAAAGAGATTTGATCTTGGACCAAAAAATGGTCACGATACTTACTTTGTTTATTGTTTATGATGATGTTATTTTTAATCAAATGATTTAAGAGTTAACTTATATTTAGATATTCAAACCTTGAAAGGTCTTTACTAGTTTATTTATTTTAGAAATAATTATAGTGAGTACTTAGGTTATTAGATTCATAATTCTATTTATGTCTAATGATGTGTGTGTGTGTGTGTGTGTGTAGTAATTCGGCTTGAAAAATACTAGGTTATCTAGGTTGTAAGTTTATACTTATATATATAATAAAACTTACCTCTATACTAGTTTATTTAAATCTAAAACATGCCTCTGCTGACAAGTGGAATATGTCAGTAAAGTATAAAAACAGAAAGAACAGATAGGTAGCAGTTCTAAAATAAAACCTAGTTTGTACTTAACCTAGTTTCAACAGTAAAAATAATACAAGAATTAAAACTAGGGGGAAAAATCCTTGATAAACATTTATAAATGAATTAGACTTGTAGAAGCAAACTCCTGAATAAACCTTGGATAAGTATGGTATAGAAAATAACTTACATCCTAGGGTTATTATTTAAAAATGAAAATTCTAGCAGATTTAAATAGAGAAACAAATACATAGGGTTAGGAATTGTAATGTAATAATTTTCCTAACATAGCCATCATTTATTATAGAAAAATGGAATAGGGAGTCTAGGGCTTCATACCTGTAACTTGAATCTTTTTTAATAGCTGAATCTGCACACTCAAATAACAAACATTAGCAATTCAGAGGCAGACCTGACCTCTATTTTTTATGAATAAATAACTTGGGAGCTACCACGTTCCACCCAACCATGACCCAAAACCATTCCTGGTTTAACTTTGGATCACCCTGAGCTGGACAACAACATGCAAGTAGCTTATAGATTATAAGCTCCTCAGGTAGGGTTTCCTATCTGGTATATTAGGTCTGATCAGTTCTCCTTTTTCCTTCCAGGAAAATGTTCTCCAAGAATTTACTTGAGAGAAAAACAAGCATAAAATTACTCCTCCTAATGATAGATCAGAACCCCAAGCCTTTCCTTGGCTTTAGAGTTTATAGACATACTTTTCAGTCAAAGGGATAGTTAAATCAAGAAACATTGGTTTCTTGATTCAACCCTTTTCAATTAATTTGGGTAATTTTTAATATTTATCTAAGGAACTTTCAACTAGTTCCTAATTAGAATTTTGTAGGTATTGGACTATTTATTATTTTTAAATAATAAATAATAATGGGTGGAGTTTTTCTTTCTTTCTTTCATCATTAATATTACTACTATATTTATTCTTTATACATACAATGTATAAAATACATAATACATACAATGTATAAAATACATAATAATATAACATTTGTTGAAATTTGTCTTTGAGCATCATATACCATGATCCCTAGACTTAACGACGCTTCTTCATTAGGGTCAAAAAGGTAGATGGTTGGGTCTACTAGGCTAGGAAACTCTAAACATACTTGCATGTTGGATTTCCATTGTATAACATGGTAGTTCCTCAGTACTTGATGAGAATATAGAAATTCAAATTTTCATTTAATCAATGTTTTTCTCGAGTTTTTTTCGATCGTAAGTTCTTAAATGCTTTTCAGTAACTCGTAGCGCTTACCAGAGTCCATACTAAATACTTTAATAGGGAGTTCCAAACTTAGTGCAATTCCAGAGCTCTTCACTCAACACTAATGCTAGGATGTACTTGTATGATACACCTAGGGATACAATGGCCAAGGATCCAATGCTCTAGAGCTGATGCTGAACTTCAACATGGGAGGCTCCATGGATTATGCCCAACACTTACAAATATTATATTTTCATGTGATCTAGAGCTTCTCACTCAACACAAATGTAAGTTCTCATGTGCTCCAAACCTCCTCGCTCAACACAAAACATTAATTACCCCTGTTCTCTAGAGCTCCTTGCTCAATGCTAAACATTGATTACCGATGTGATCTAGAGCTCCTCACTCAACACAAAACATTAATTACCCATGCGCTCCAAAGCTCCTTGCTCAACACAAACATCTCATCAATCATGTGCTTTAGGGTCCACGCCCAACACAAACAAGCACATATATATATCATCAACAATTGGCTTACGCCCAATATATAAAACAAATCATCATGTTCATATGCAGTGGGGTCTTCGACCCAATATAACAAAATAAAATATCAAGACAAAATCATAATCAATAGGCTCATTCCTATAAGTGTTAGGTCCAAAATTTGGGATATTACAAGCACCATTGACTCCCATGACACAATGACATGGTTTAGCACAAGGAACATCGACACAATTTGCAGCTCAAGCTATGATGACAAGCACACAAAGAGGACAACAGACTCCATCAAGAATTTAGTCTAGGTCGACATCGATAGAACCAGTAAAGATAGGAAGTCGACGTGAAACATATGAAGTTGGTACACCAAATTTATTCTCTCTTTGCATTATTTTCTCCTATATATGATCCACTAACATTTCAGGAAGATGTTGAAGAAGAAGTACGGCCACAATCCATGGATGAAGAAATATAATGCATTGAGAAGAATCAAACATCGGAGTTGGTAGATGTACCAAAAGATAAATATGTAATCAGCGTCAAATGGATTCACAAAACCAAGCAAGATGTTGATGGGAATATGGAGAAGAACAAAGAAAGAAAGGTTGCAAGAGGGTTGACACAGTAGCTTGACATAGAATTCAATTAAACATTTTCACCTAGTTCACGCATGGATACAATTAGAACATTATTTCCCATTGTTGCACAAAACAAATGGTATGTTTATCAAATGGATGTCAAGTCAGAATTTTTGAATGCCTATCTAGAAGAGGAAGTATATGTGGAACAACCACAATTCTATGAAGTGTCGATTCAAGAGCATAAAGTGTATAGGATGAAAAAGGAACTATATTGTTTGAAGCAAGCTCCTAGAGCTTGTTATAGTCGAATTGATGCCTATCTCACTTAGAATGGATTTCATAGAAGTGAAAGTGAACCAAATTTGTACACCAAACTTGATGAGAAAGGTAACATGTTAATTGTGTGCATGTATGTATATGATTTAATATCATAGTGGTGACTTTGGCATAAATTATTTTAAATCAGTCATGGAAAGTGAATTTGAAATGATGGATTTGGGGATTATGAAATTTTTTCTTGGAATTGAAGTCTAGTAGTCTAAAAGTGGTATATTTATATCACAGTCAAAGTATGCAAGTGCAGTTTAGAACATATTTAATATGTCTAATGGCAAGACATCCCCAACACCAATAATAATAGGTTTAAAATTGAGCAAGGATGATGATAGATCAACTGTAGATCCTACATTGTTTAAAATGCTTGTTGGAAGCCTTATGTATTTAATGGCGACACGAATACACATCATGTAAGGGCTAATTATGATCTCAATATTTATGGAGTCAACAAAAAAATCTCATTGGAAAGCAATTAAAATAATTTTGAGATATGTAAGTGGTAAAAAATACCTCGGTGTTATGTATTCAACCTCAGAAAATTTTAAACTCATTGGTTACACTAACATTGATAATGGCGGAAACATAGATGACAGGAAGAGGAGATATGGGTACACATTTCATTTTGGTACAGGTGTTGTGTCATGGGATTTAAAGAAACAACCCACAATAACTTTTTCTTTAGTAGAAGCATAATATGTCTCAACTACAAGCGTTGCATGTCAAGTTTTTTAGATGCAGAGAATTTTGAAAGATCTGTAGTAGAACCAATAAGAACCAACAACCATATTCTACGATAACTATTCATCCATTGCATTATCAAAGAATCATGTGTTCCACAAGAGAACAAAGCACATCGACCCAAGGTTGAATTTCATAAGAGAGTTGGTGAACAACAAAGATATTTGTTTAAACTTTTGTAGATCTAAAGATCAACTTGTAGAAATCTTTACAAAACCATTGGAAAGGGATACATTCCGTTATCTATGTAGTTATCTTGGAATGACAATATTAGGAACCCATGTCAATCCTTCTCTTTACCGTGTTAGTATATTGTTGTTGGACGCATATGCTTTGTAAGTCGTCCCATAGTAATTGTTGATCCATAGTTTGTGTTATTGTTGTTGGGCACATATGCTTTTTAAGCCGCCTGTAGTATTTGTTGATCCATAGTTTATATTGGCCCATGGTTTTGACCCATAGTATTGACGCCTATTTTTAGTATATAAGTGTGTGTTGAGGCCAATGAAGTCACCGTGAAGCACGGGGGCTTCACTTGTTGACCAATATCCTATCACGTTAGTTCATATTGTGGGTTTTAAAATGATGAAAAATTGAACCAATATATTGCAGGTATTGGGGGGATGAGGGGTTTAAGGTAGGGGTGGGTAGGGTGGTTTATAAGGATTGAGGTATAAAAAGGGGTGGGGAGGAGGTTTTAAGTATTGGGAGGGGGTTTCAACAAAAAGAGTTTGGGTCAATATCTCTTGAAATTAAGGGTATTCTTTAATATCCCATGATCGCACGTGCTATGTGAGAGGTTCACTAAGTGAAGTCCCAGTGCCATGAAGTTATTTTGTATTGAGCTTGCTCAAAGGAGGTTTCCCCCTCGAAGTGGCCTGCGATTAATATAAAAGTGATTTTGAGTTCTGCTGCTATATCGTGTATTTTGATTACTTGTTTACTGCAGGGTCCTCACATCTGGTATCAGAGTGCTTTCTTGGGCTCGTTGGGTGAAATTTCTGCCCAATTTTTTTTCGCTTTTGTTGCAGGTTCGGATCTAGGAATAATCCTTATCTGCTTAACTATGGGAAGTGCTTGGGAATAATCCCTAAAACTCATTGTGAGGAGTACCACAGGAACCCCAAAGTAGCTGGCCCATTGAGAGGACCTGCCAGCGAAAAGGGCAATGACCCCTACCTGATTGACTAGTTCCCACCCGTGAGGTAAACCAAGAGCTGTCGTTTGTGGCCAAGCGGTTATCGGTTTTACCTGAGCCATGGAGTGAGGGGTACTGCCCCAATACGCAAGCCGTCAGACAGCATTGGTGGCCAAGTGAATCCCTTGAACCGATAGGAAGCCACGCATACCTGGGGTCCATATCTATTTTCAGTTGCACAATCGTAGATTTCCTCTGTCCAGAACTGTTGTCGATCAGTTCCACACCATTACAAATCCATTTGTTTCCAATCACTTCTGCGTCATTGCATATTCCACTGTTCCGATCACTTTCGCGCCATTGCAGATCCCTTTGGTTTCAACTATAAAATTCTGTTTTTCAGCCATATCTCTTTGGTTTCAACTCTGTTTTCCCTGAAACTTCACCAACACCTCTGCAATTCCATTCTGCATATTTCATTCCTAAAGACCCTATCCCCAATTCCACTTCCCAAAACCCGAAATCCGACATTTGTCTATTTTTAGGGTTTGCGATAACTCCTTCAATTTTCACCCAAACGCCTTCAAATTTTGCCACCGTATTCCTTTCCTCATTCTACTTCTTTGTCCATCTCTACCAAATTTTCTCATTCTTTCACCTCGCTCCTAAAATCCCCATTTTTTGCTTCCCTATCCTTTCGACAATGTCCGAAACTTACTCAAACCCAAATTACCCTTCCGATTTTTTCCTAAATCTATATTTTCCTCTACTGAAACCGTTTCTATTTTTTTTTTTCTACCCACTCCCCCCCCCCCCCAAAAAAAAAAAAAA